>OY759267.1:51656144-52236144 GCA_963662155.1 Lamellibrachia columna
CAATTTGAGAAGAGAAGAGAATATATTAGATTAAAAGAATAAGTTATATAGAAGATAATTATTAAAGATATATGATAATAAATAATAAACCAGCAAAAACATGGTGTAAAATTTATATAAAAACATGTAAAGATAGTAATAACAAATTAATATTAAATATAATTAAGTACTGAACAAGCAAAAAAATAAATAAATGAGTGGTGCCTATGATGCGTATGTTTTAGATGTCTTTTAAAAGTCACAAGGCAAGAGATTGTCTTCATCTCGCTTGGAAGTGCATTCCACATTCGTGGAGCAGAATCCGAGAAAGTTCGTGGAGTAGGTCAGTAATGTAAGCTGGCGCCAGTCTGTGTTGAACACGAAACGTCAGTAGCAGAATTGCGTAATGACTGCGTCGCTTCGAGTGAAGCCAGTGCATTTTCTTGAGTACCGGTGTGATGTGGTCCCATCTGTGGCAGCGGACCACCAGCCGAGCAGCAGCATTTTGCACTCTTTGCAGCTTGTTGATTAGGCAATCCGGGATGCCATGTAGGAGACAGTTCGCATAGTCAATTCTCGATATGACGAGTGAGTACATCAGATGGACCACAGCTTTCTGTGTAAGACACGATCGGATCGACGCGATATTCCTCAGATGATAGTAGGCTATGCGGCAGTCGAATACTGCACCAATGTTTCTGGCAGTAGGACTTGACGTTATGTCACAGTCGCTGATTTTGATCACGGTGATGTTATGTTTCGCTTGATTGTTTCGTGATACTAACACAAGTGCGACCGTTTCGTCATCATTCACTTTTAATAGATTTGCAGCCATCCACCCGCGGACATCGTTGATGCAATGCTCAATTCTGCGTAAAGACAACAGTCTGTTGGTTTCATCCGTCATCTCAAATTTTATATATAGCTGGGTATCATCAGCATAGAGTTGGAAGCTCAGGTTGTGTCGTCTGATGATATCACCAATAGGAGCTGTGTACATAGAGAACAGTAGAGGCCCCAACACCGAACCTCGAGGGACGCCGCAAGCGACGCTGCTTTTGCTGGAAGCGCCACCTGGTGTACGATACCATATTATATTTGTCGCTGTCGGAGTAAGAATAAAATAGCAAATGAAAGTACAACGATGTTCATTGGTGAACTGAGCGATTGTTTTACCGAACATTGCGACACTGAATGTATTAATATATTTAACATATCCGTTGATTAAAGAATAATATCCATACCAAGCTTGTTTCTACCCTAATCTTTCGTCTGTTTATATTTTAAAAAAATATACGATTTAGCGATTATGTATAATATGCCAATTTTATGAAATCGCTTTACGGTGGTTGTGGGCAGACTAGTAAATCTTCACATTTGAGTTTCTTGTAGGATGATTAGTTGGTCCGTCAAATTCCTGTTTTATACAATTTCTGACGATATTCTACAGCAATAAAGATGAAAACATGAAGTGTAGCACTGTTAATTTTGCTGTACTTTCAGATCTAGCAATTTAGAGAATTGTGGCATTTTAATTATTTGAAACCCCGACTAGCTGCGTGTGAACCGACCGATGGCGTGCTGTACATGTCCTGTCAACATAAACAAGCCATAGCATATGTTGTCCCAACAGGAACTGCCATAATAGTCGCCCAAATGTTTGTACTTCTGCTCATAACCTCCCCCGTGTTAGGGCCAGTGTCAGCAGCTACCTGCAATAACTCTGCTACTTCTGCTTAGAATGCCACAGAGACAATAGTGACACGATATACTTACGAAGCATGAATGAGCGGGTGACACCCATGCCACTAATGTGCACAATAAACTACAGTGAAGCGGGACAAGTCCTCGAGGCAGGGCAACTGAGATTCGGGCTGCTGGAGAGTCCATTTACTAGGTATATTCTCTCTTGTCGATTTGAATATGAAAGCTTGAGTTAATGTTCCCCCCACAATCCAACGAATACGTCCGAGGAATTTTACGTTCAAAGATAAATTAAATTAGTTTTTCTCAGATTTAAATGTTTCAGTACTGCACTGTCGTAGGACATTACTAGGGGCACGGTAGCTGCTCAGCGTTTATTGTGCCTGCCTGTCAGTCAAAAGGACCGGGGTTGCAATTGCACCGGGGTTGCAGTTGCACCGGTGTTGCAATTGCATGGGGGCTCGAGTCCACCTGCTGCCGTTTCGAAACTTGGACAATTTCGGTGCCATTACCTGTTTCTTTCGGGTGAGACATTAAAGGCCGCAAATGCCTTCTGCCTGGTTGTTTCCTGTTGCTTGAAGCGAGTTGAGCAGGCAGTATTCATATTTACACTGCGTGTGTGGTTCTCTTTCCAGGCATCGTCTTAAAGTGGACATCTGATATCAACTTTAGTGGAAATACACATTTTAACAACATGCATATTGTTGCAATAAATGCACGTTCGTGTGCGCACGTACATATATACATGTGTACGCACGTGTACATGCGTAAGTACACATGCGTATGTATGATTTAAGCAAGGCCTGGGTGTGCACCAATTCAATGCTGTAGAGCTAGTTTGACGAGTGTCTGTTTCGCTACATATTTTTTTTTCGGCCAGTTTGTAGATCCTGTTTCATCCACCGCTTTGTTGTTTCATCCACCGCTTCGTTGTCTGTTTTCTTCTATTCTCATTAACTACTTCTAGCTACGAGATCTACAAGAGTGAAAGCCCGTTTTTTACTTTAAGGCATTCGTCTACTTCAAAGTCGTTCTCGTAATGTATTTACCCCTTTTCTTTCGCAGTTAGTAACCTGAGATACCGGCGATTTTGTGGCACATTTTCCCATTACGTTTTCCATCAGTGTCTATCCATCAAGCTAAGCGTTTCGTGTACACTTAAACGCGTCTCGTCGTAGTCTATCATTTGTCGATGCGATAACCGCCATTTTCGTGACTGCACGACCGAGTTAGCAATCACGAGACATACTGAAGCAGCGTGTCGTCACAAAGACGCCGTTGTGTCTCCTGTCACATAACGGCTACGTCGTGGTCCGCCCATCGACACAGGGTGTCATTCGTCGCCGCCTCTCCACGCGTCGCCGTCGCCGTAGTTGACAGAACTAGGCGATAGCTTGCTCGAGTGTGCGGGCGCCGTGGAATTCGTTGCGTGCGACGTGAGTTGTGTATAATTTACTGGGCCGGTTTACGCCAACGATGTGGGCTGAGTCGTGCACGTTATTCGTGTCACTGACGTTTTCTTTTCTTCGCAGCTGTTGTCATTGAACGGTCATCACCCTCGTCGTAGTAACGATCATCACCAGTCATCACCGTCGTCGTAATAACGACCATCACCAGTCATCACGGTGGTCGTAGTAACGATCATCACCAGTCATCACCGTCGTCGTAGTAACGATCATCACCAGTCATCACCGTCGTCGTAGTAACGATCATCACCAGTCATCACCGTCGTCGTAATAACGACCATCACCAGTCATCACCGTCGTCGTAGTAACGATCATCACCAGTCATCACCGTCGTCGTAGTAACGATCATCACCAGTCATCACCGTCGTCGTAGTAACGATCATCACCAGTCATCACCGTCGTCGTAATAACGATCATCACCAGTCATCACCGTCGTCGTAGTAACGATCATCACCAATCATCACCGTCGTCGTAGTAACGATCATTACCAGTCATCACCGTCGTCGTAGTAACGATCATTACCAGTCATCACCGTCGTCGTATTAACGATCATTACCAGTCATCACCGTCGTCGTAGTAACGATCATCACCAGTCATCACCGTCGTCGTTTTCTTTGATGTTCCTTGCTGTCTTCGTAGTTGTAGTTCTTGTTCAGAAGTGGTTTCTTTGAGTTTGTGTCTACGATTGTGTTAACTCATCACAGCCCGAGGCATGACAAGTGAAGGAGAGAGAACAATTAGTATCTTGTTTCCTCCTTTTTACTTTCTGCGTGACAATTCGATCAATTCATCCGAGTCTGTCTTCTGCACTCTCTACTATACAACAATTCAGTATTAGGACCTTCATTATTCTTTATATATATATATATATATATATATATATATATATATATATATATATATATATATATATATATATATATATATATATATATATATATATATATATATATATATATATATATATATATATATATATATATATATATATATATATATATATATATATATATCAATGACTTGTTGGACGATACTATAACAAGTAACGTGCTGAAATTTGCGGATTACATAAAATGCTTAGAAAGGATAACAATATTAGTGATAAACAACATTTACAAAACGATCTACACAAATTATTCAAATGATCTGAAAAATGGCAGATGTTATTAAATTTTGGGAAAATAAATGTCTACATACAGGACACGGGAACTCGGACGTAAACTATAAAATGGGAGATACTGTTCTAGGTACTTCTGTAAAACAAAATGACTTAGGAGTAAAAATAAGTGTTGTTATGAAAGTTTCAGAGCAGTGTGGTATTGCAACTTCAAAGGGTAATCAAATTCTTGGGTTGCTTAGGACAAATATAACATACAAGGAAAAAAGAAAATTTACATATGTATAAATCAATAGTAAGGCGTCATTTAGAATACCATATACAAGCGTGGGGATCATATCGTAAGAAGGATATAGATACGCATGAATGAATACAGAGGAGAGCTACTGAAATTATTCCAGAACTGAGAGACCTTAGTTATAAAGAATGTCTAAAAGAATGTGGTTTAACAACCCTAGAGACACGGAGGTTAAGAGGAGATCAAAATGAAGCTTTTAAGATATTGAATGGGTATGAAATTATTGATAGAACTATTGTTTTCTCTCTCAAGAAAGATAGAACTAGATGACATGAGGTAACATTAGTAAAGGATCAGTGTAGATTGGATATCAGGAGGTACTCGTTCTCACAGAGGACCATGAATGAATGGAACAAATTGTCTACATATTGCTTAACTGTTAGCAACGTGAATATGTCTAAAAACAAGGTTGACACATATCTCAGGACGGCGGGTTACACATAGAAGAAACATGTTGGACTCTCGATAAGTCAATGGCTTCCTTGTTCACTTGCCATCTGGGCCTTTGCATTGGATGGCAATCTTTTTTAAATCTTGTTAAACTAGACCTGTTTGTTGAGGTGGCCCTTCATGCAACACTCTGCTATACAACTAAACTTGTTTGTTGAGTTGGCACTTCATGCAACACTCTACTATACAGCTAGTCTTGTTTGTTGAGTTGGCCCTTCATACAACAGTCTACTATACAACTTGACTTGTGTTTTGAGTTGGCTCTTCATACAACCAGTCTTGTTTGTTGAGTTGGCCCTTCATGCAACACTCTACTATACAACTAGACTTGTTTGTTGAGTTGGCCCTTTATGCAACACTCTGTTATATAACTAGACTTGTTTGTTGAGTTGGCCCTTCATGCAACACTCTACTATACAACTATACTTGTTTGTTGAGTTGGCCCTTCATGCAACACTCTGTTATATAACTATACTTGTTTGTTGAGTTGGCCCTTCATGCAACACTCTACTATACAACTATACTTGTTTGTTGAGTTGGCCCTTCGTGCAACACTCTGTTATATAACTAGACTTGTTTGTTGAGTTGGCCCTTCATGCAACACTCTACTATACAACTATACTTGTTTGTTGAGTTGGCCCTTCATGCAACACTCTGTTATATAACTAGACTTGTTTGTTGAGTTGGCCCTTCATGCAACACTCTACTGTACAACTTGACTTGTGTTTTGAGTTGGCTCTTCATACAACCAGTCTTGTTTGTTGAGTTGGCCCTTCATGCAACACTCTACTATACAACTAAATTTGTTTGTTGAGTTGGCCCTTCATGCAACACTCTGCTATATAACTAGACTTGTTTGTTGAGTTGGCCCTTCATGCAACACCCTCTACTATACAACTATACTTGTTTATTGAATTGGCCCTTCATGCAACACCCTCTACTATACAACTATACTTGTTTATTGAGTTGGCCCTTCATGCAACACCCTCTACTATACAACTGTACTTGTTTATTGAAATGGCCCTTCATGCAACACCCTCTACTATACAACTAAACTTGTTTGTTGAGTTGGCCCTTCATGAAACACTCTGCTATATAACTAGACTTGTTTATTGAGTTGGCCCTTCATGCAACACCCTCTACTATACAACTAGACTTGTTTGTTGAGTTGGCCCTTCATGCAACACCCTCTAATATACAACTAGACTTGTTTGTTGAGTTGGCCCTTCATGCAACAGCCTCTACTATACAACTATACTTGTTTGTTGAGTTGGCCCTTCATGCAACACTCTACTATACAACTAGACTTGTTTGTTGAGTTGGCCCTTCATGCAACAGCCTCTAACATACAACTAGACTTGTTTGTTGAGTTGGCCCTTCATGCAACAGCCTCTACTATACAACTAGACTTGTGTGTTGAGTTGGCCCTTCATGCAACACCCTCTAATATACAACTAGACTTGTTTGTTGAGTTGGCCCTTCATGCAACACTCTACTATACAACTAGACTTGTTTGTTGAGTTGGCCCTTCATGCAACAGCCTCTAACATACAACTAGACTTGTTTGTTGAGTTGGCCCTTCATGCAACACTCTACTATACAACTAGACTTGTTTGTTGAGTTGGCCCTTCATGCAACACCCTCTAACATACAACTAGACTTGTTTTGTTGAGTTGGCCCTTCATGCAACAGCCTCTACTATACAACTAGACTTGTTTGTTGAGTTGGCCCTTCATGCAACACCCTCTAATATACAACTAGACTTGTTTTGTTGAGTTGGCCCTTCATGCAACAGCCTCTACTATACAACTATACTTGTTTGTTGAGTTGGCCCTTCATGCAACACTCTACTATACAACTAGACTTGTTTGTTGAGTTGGCCCTTCATGCAACAGCCTCTAACATACAACTAGACTTGTTTGTTGAGTTGGCCCTTCATGCAACACTCTACTATACAACTAGACTTGTTTGTTGAGTTGGCCCTTCATGCAACACCCTCTAACATACAACTAGACTTGTTTTGTTGAGTTGGCCCTTCATGCAACAGCCTCTACTATACAACTAGACTTGTTTGTTGAGTTGGCCCTTCATGCAACACCCTCTAACATACAACTAGACTTGTTTTGTTGAGTTGGCCCTTCATGCAACAGCCTCTACTATACAACTAGACTTGTTTGTTGAGTTGGCCCTTCATGCAACACCCTCTAATATACAACTAGACTTGTTTTGTTGAGTTGGCCTTTCATTCAACACTCAACTATACAACTAGACTTGTTTGTTGAGTTGGCTACCTACCTGTCGTAATGATGTCAACCACTATTCTAGACACTTACGCCTAACTATTTTAAGGCGTTGGAATTATAAATAGATTGCCTTGGAGAAAGGTGTACATTATTAATTTGTTGTCTACAAAGTTAAAACAGTTTTCCGCCTTTACCAGAAATGTTACCCTCCATTGTTTCCAAAGGGCACAAAATAATTAATATAATTACATATTTACCCATTGTGTGAGACACTTTATTAGTGTCTCTTCCGAAATATACAGGCAAAGTGGGCAAAGTTTCGAAACAGCAAGTTGATTCGAACGACGGTTCGGTTCAAGCCACCGTGTCACTGCACCCTACGCCGTGCCACTGCACCCAAGCCGTGCAACTGCACCCCACACCGTGCCACTACGCTCCACGCCGTGCCACTGCACCACAGGCCGTGCCACTGCACCCCACGCCGTGCCACTGCACCCCACGCCGTGCCACTGCACCCACGCCGTGCCACTTCATCCCACGCCGTACCACTGCACCCCACGCCGTGCCACTACGCTCCACGCCGTGCCACTGCACCCCACGCCGTGCCACTACGCTCCACGCCATGCCACTGCACCACACGCCGTGCCACTGTACCCCACGCTGTGCCACTGCACCCCACGCCGTGCCACTACGCTCCACGCCGTGCCACTGCACCCCACGCCGTGCCACTGCACCCCACACCGTGCTACTACGCTCCACGCCGTGCCACTGCACCCCACGCCGTGCCACTACGCTCCACGCCATGCCACTGCACCACACGCCGTGTCACTGCACCCCACGCTGTGCCACTGCACCCCACGCCGTGCCACTGCACCCCACGCCGTGCCACTGCACCCACGCCGTGCCGCTGTACCACAAGCCGAGCAACTGCACCCTACGTCGTACCACTACGCTCCACGCCGTGCCACTGCACCCCACGCCGTGCCACTACGCTCCACGCCGTGCCACTGCACCCCACGCCGTGCCACTACGCTCCACGCCGTGCCGCTGTACCACAAGCCGAGCAACTGCACCCTACGTCGTACCACTACGCTCCACGCCGTGCCACTGCACCCCACGCCGTGCCACTACGCTCCACGCCATGCCACTGCACCACACGCCGTGTCACTGCACCCCACGCTGTGCCACTGCACCCCACGCCGTGCCACTGCACCCCACGCCGTGCCACTGCACCCACGCCGTGCCGCTGTACCACAAGCCGAGCAACTGCACCCTACGTCGTACTACTACGCTCCACGCCGTGCCACTGCACCCCACGCCGTGCCACTACGCTCCACGCCGTGCCACTGCACCCCACGCCGTCCCACTACGCTCCACGCCGTGCCGCTGTACCACAAGCCGAGCAACTGCACCCTACGTCGTACCACTACGCTCCACGCCGTGCCACTGCACCCCACGCCGTGCCACTACGCTCCACGCCGTGCCACTGCACCCCACGCCGTGCCACTACGCTCCACGCCGTGCCACTGCACCACACGCCGTGCCACTGCACCCCACGCTGTGCCACTACATCCCACGCCGTGCCACTACGCTCCACGCCGTGCCACTGCACCCCACGCCGTGCCACTGCACCCCACGCCGTGCCACTACGCTCCACGCCGTGCCACTGCACCCCACGCCGTGCCACTACGCTCCACGCCATGCCACTGCACCACACGCCGTGCCACTGCACCCCACGCTGTGCCACTGCACCCCACGCCGTGCCACTACGCTCCACGCCGTGCCACTGCACCCCACGCCGTGCCACTGCACCCCACGCCGTGCCACTACGCTCCACGCCGTGCCACTGCACCCCACGCCGTGCCACTACGCTCCACGCCATGCCACTGCACCACACGCCGTGCCACTGCACCCCACGCTGTGCCACTGCACCCCACGCTGTGCCACTGCACCCCACGCCGTGCCACTGCACCCCACGCCGTGCCACTGCACCCACGCCGTGCAGCTGTACCACAAGCCGAGCAACTGCACCCTACGTCGTACCAATGCATCACACACAATGTGCAAGTGCCCCGTCTGCCTGTGCATCTATTTCGTGTTCAACGGACCATCGGCTAGTGCGACCAATCATGAGCACTCACCTTGCATCCAAACATCGAAGGTGTCCAAAGACTAGCCAGAAGATGTTCAACATCAGAGCCGTACAAGGCCCCACCGATTGTTTTCCGGGTAACTGAGGCTAAGACAACCAGCATCGAAGCAATGATTGTTAAGAATCGACCTGGCTGCAAGAATGTGTAAGAATTCCCGCCTCCAGCCTCCCCCGACAAGTTCTCTTATCTCCGTTTAGCGACGGCCAAAAAACCCATGGCAACCAGAGGAACCGATAACACACTTAAAACAGACCAGGCCGCCGACCGTCCACTTTAGTGTCGTACACCCCACCAGGCAACGGCCTGCTTTGAGACAGACCGAATGAGGCGGAGAAACGACGGAGAACAAAGAGGAGGAGAGGAACCAAGAACAGGCTTCACTTCTACCCGCAGCCTACCGCTCCCACTGCTCCCACTGCTGCTCCCACTGCTCTCACTGCTCCCACTGCTGGTCCCACTGCTTCCACTGCTGCTCCCACTGCTTCCACTGCTCCCACTGCTCCAACTGCTGCTTCCACTGCTCCCACTGCTCCCACTGCTGCTCCCACTGCTCTCACTGCTCCCACTGCTGGTCCCACTGCTTCCACTGCTGCTCCCATTGCTTCCACTGCTCCCACTGCTCCCATTGCTGCTTCCACTGCTCCCACTGCTCCCACTGCTGCTCCCACTGCTCTCACTGCTCCCACTGCTGGTCCCACTGCTTCCACTGCTGCTCCCACTGCTTCCACTGCTCCCACTGCTCCAACTGCTGCTTCCACTGCTCCCACTGCTCCCACTGCTGCTCCCACTGCTCCCACTGCTCCCACTGCTGCTCCCACTGCTTCCACTGCTGCTCCCACTGCTTCCACTGCTCCCACTGCTCCAACTGCTGCTTCCACTGCTCCCACTGCTCCCACTGCTGCTCCCACTGCTCCCACTGCTCCCACTGCTGGTCCCACTGCTTCCACTGCTGCTTCCACTGCTCCCACTGCTCCCACTGCTGCTCCCACTGCTCCCACTGCTGCTCCCACTGCTCCCACTGCTCTCAGTTAAGATTTGCAGATCACGAATCGAGTTCCCGAGTTACCCCAACACCCACGTTCTGAGGGATTATCTTGAGAACAGGCCAAATGTCAAGAATTAGACAACGGCCCATTATGTAAATGTAGGGGTTTGCACGCAGAATAAATCCCCACTGAGCGTGAATTTAGGCCCATGTAGTGCGATGACGCAATAATCTGTTCACACAATGTGTGGCTTTCGAATCAGACGAGACCAACGTGGTGAAATGATTGGGCCACATGTGTATGAATGAAATGATTGGGCCATATATGTAGGAAATAAATGATTGGGCCACATGTGTATGAATGAAATGATTGGGCCACATGTGTATAAATGAAATGATTGGGCCACATGTGTATGAATGAAATGTTTGGGCCACGTGTGTATGAATGAAATGATTGGGCCATATGTGTATCAAAATCAGATTCAGAATCATTTTATTATTGGCAACTTTTCAGTTGGATTGTACATACAGATAAAATACACAAAGCCTCGCATGTATAATTCTGTTGCCAGTTACACCAGTGGCTTCATACCACGTGTGGAGCTTTTCAACCAGAACATTAGTAGTACAAGTCCCTGCCATACCTCCGAACTGCCTATCATCAATCTGAGGCTTAACACAAATATCGACCCACTTCAGCACAAGTGACTCAAGCACCTTTGCCAGAATTGGAGTCACCGATATAGGTCTAATTTCATGTTCCGCTTTTCTGATGGATGTTTCTTTGACAACGGAATGACTGTTGCTGACTTCCATAGTTTGGGTAGTGCTGCTTCCCTGAGTGAGCTGTTAGCTGTGACCCGTGCCGCCAGAAGGTGCGAAAAGTCTTTTCAATACCCATGGCGGAATGTTGTCCGGTCCAGTGGCTTTGTTAACCTTGACCTTTTCAAGTGCCACCTCCGTATATATGAATTAAATGATTGGGCCACATATGTATGAATGACACGATTGGGCTACATGTGTATGAATATAATGATTGGGCCACATGTGTATGAATGAAATGCAATGTAAAAAACATAATCAAAAACATTGCTGGGTGTCCCGATAACAAACTATGAATGAGCATGGTGTTCACTTACTTTGATATACACACTAAGTGGCAACAGTAACGTGTATGCAGGAGGGTGTGAAGTGTATGCAGGACGGGTGTGACGTGTATGCAGGAGGGTGGGACGTGTATGCAGGAGGGTGTGAAGTGTATGCAGGACGGGTTTGACGTGTATGCAGAAGGGTGGGACGTGTATGCAGGAGGGTGTGAAGTGTATGCAGGACGGGTTTGACGTGTATGCAGGAGGGTGGCACGTGTATGCAGGAGGGTGTGAAGTGTATGCAGGACGGGTTTGACGTGTATGCAGAAGGGTGGGACGTGTATGCAGGAGGGTGGGACGTGTATGCAGGAGGGGTGTGAAGTGTATGCAGGACGGGTGTGACGTGTATGCAGGAGGGTGGGACGTGTATGCAGAAGGGTGGGACGTGTATGCAGGAGGGTGGGACGTGTATGCAGGAGGGGTGTGAAGTGTATGCAGGACGGGTGTGACATGTATGCAGTCGGTGTGTGACGTGTATGCAGGAGGGTGTGACGTGTATTCAGGAGGGGTGTGACGTGTATGCAGGATGGGTGTGACGTGTATGCAGGAGGGGTGTGACGTGTATGCAGGAGGATGTGACGTGTTTGCAGGAGGGGTGTGACGTGTATGCAGGAGGGTGTGTCGTGTATGCAGAAGGGGGTGTGACGTGTATGCAGGAGGGGTGTGACGTGTATGCAGGAGAGGTGTGAAGTGTATGTGTCTCTCATTCATACTGGTAAATCTCACTAGTAAAATGTATGCATATATGTGGTGATTACAATATAGATATATTGCACTGCGAAGAGCGAGCTGAAACAAAATATTTCCTTGATCAAATGTTTATCTCTGGGTTATATCCCTTGATCACCAGGCCAACACGAATAACAGGCACGAGTGCTACTATACTAGATAACATTTTCTGTTCTGAGCTGTGTAGAAACAAAGTGTGCGGCATTGTTTTAAGCGATGCTACAGATCATATGCCAATTTTTGTTCTGTGTGACAACAGCACTAATGTGGTTAATCATGAAGATCCAACAGTTAAATATAAAAGAAAATTAGATGAAGAATCGTTAAACAGACTTGAGCACGACCTAAATGATATAAACTGGGACATTGTAATGAACGAGTTAAACACTAACTTAGCATTCTCGCACTTTATTCTCGCAATTCTCGCGCCTTAAGTACCATGATCATACATCTGTATTTTTCCATAGCTCAAAAATACTTAAACTTCATGATTTAGTTACATACAAGACTATAATTATACTCTATAAAACACATAATCACTCTCTAAATGGTCGTGTTCAAGCATTCTTTAAACCAACCGAAGCTATACACATGTTTGGAACCAGACAAAGCAAACTGTTTTATGTTAAAAAAGCAAACACCATCCTCAGACTATTGTCACTCACTGTCAAAGGTATAAAAACGTGGAACAGTTTAACAAATGAAATAACTCGGCTGCCAAGTTTAACACAATTTAAAAAACATTCAAGTTGTCGTTACTTACAGCATATTTATAAACGTTTAATTGAAAGTGACGTCAATTAGTTAATTTGTAATTAGCACAAGCACCACTGTAATAAGTTTATAAGTGAATTGTGAATGATATTTTTACTTTATTTTTACTTTTATTGCATTTATTTAGTTTGAGAAGGGCATAGCACCTTATAAGTCGTTTGACTTCAGCTATGTCCCTTCAGCAGCAGCAGCAGCAGCAGCAGCAGCAGCAGCAGCAGCAGCAGCAGCAGCAGCAGCAGCAGCAGCAGCAGCAGCAGCAGCAGCAGCAGCAGCAGCAGCAGCAGCAGCAGCAGCAGCAGCAGCAGCAGCAGCAGCAGCAGCAGCACACCTTACAGTGCACCTGTATTATGTTGTTGTTGTTGTTGAATAAACTTTCAATTCAATTCAGTTGTATACAGTAGGTTTGTGATATGTATGCAGGAGGGTGTGACGTTTAAATGTTGCACAATGCTAGGAGACTCAACTTTTCGTTCAGACGACAATTGAGCCTCCAATTACTGAGGTAATTAACATCTTTTAAATAGTGTCCGGCGCCCAAGACTAATGCATTTTATTCTTCTTAATAAATTATGTCGAAACGTGCATTATACATTGATGTTTATTGGCCGAGTTCCGAGTCTTGTATATAAATAGATAGATAGATGGGTCGTAAACAAGCAGTACGAAGGACACGTAACACAAGCGCGACGTGTGGCATACATTAAGTCGGAGGGACTCGCATCCGGAAAGGCGAGATGTATTTATGACGCCTTTCAAACTCGTTCATACGACACCCTGCTGCTGACGACCTGCTACCCCGGCGCGGCTGCACACACGTACGGGTGTCGGAATGATGGTGCTCGTCGGCTTGTCTTCCATGGGCGGGCGCGTAAAGCAATACCCGCTCGTGCGAATATACGCGACACAACGTCGACGAACCGTACGGAAACAAACGAAGTGAACATCCTAAGGCGATCATAACACTGCAGTAAGGGTGCACGGCCCTTTAACTAACACCACTGGGTGACGATACGGTGGCTACTGAACTCAATAAAGCTACACCAATGATGTACGAGTAATATAAGAAATAGTATGACTTTGTGGTGAACATGGGTTCATCTTCGTGTGCGTCGTTCCCCTAGTTTTCTCCTTCGATGGCTGCCGCACCTCCGATTGTGATCGCTGGCAAGACACGTGCGTGCAGGTGTCAATCCCACGATCCCACGGCGCAACAAAGACCAACTACCTATGAGCGTCTGACCACGCACATCCGATCAAGACTCGCTTGTTGTCCTCGGGCCGCCGTCGGGGCATGCGAGTGAACGGGGCGCCGATTGAGGACAGTGCGTCATATGTCAAGCGTGAAGCCCCGCCGACGACCGCGTACGCTTGTTCGGGCCAACGCTCGCTGTCGGCATTAGACTTGAGTGACCGTGCGGGGATCGCACGGCTCTACCGCGGCTGCTAGAAACGGCCGCGCTGAACGCCTCGAATCATATCGTTGGACACGCCACAACATGCAAAGGTGAGCGAACAACGTTGATTCAATGCAATTACCGCTTTCTCTGTCCGCGAGGGATTTGGAGTATTTACATTGTCGTAATTCGCGCGCTGCTGCCGGATCGGTTTATTTATCAACCGCCATTTGTGAGTCACTTCGTGCAATTCGACAGTGCCAAGTACAAACAAGTAGCGGAACAATTGTAGCAAATTAGTGCAATTGGCGCAAAACTGAGGCGATTATCATTATGAGTATCTGATTTGGTGTGAGCATTCGACCTATGTGAGAAGTCAGTGGTAGAAGCGATTACGGGCCTGTGTGTAGACTGTAATGGAGTGGTCTTTGTGTTAAATCCGGTTGTATCTGTTATGCTACTAACGTGTTTTACGTCTGAGCTTACGATCGAGGTGCTGCGCTGACGTCAACCTAGTCTGTGGTACTCGGGTCATAGTCGAGGTGGAATGGGGTTACAGTTTAGATTGGGCAGCTGCTACGGCTTCCAACTGTCCCAACTAAGGCCCATGGTATACGAATTGGAGAGAAGATGTACATTTGCCTATTCAAGACCTGGCATGACTGTGTATCGAGCCAGTTAATTTTAAAGATATGGATGAAAAGTGATTATAGTGGTATCGAGTTACATGATCAGATGTGTTGAACTTTTCACTATTTGATGCGATAATGGACGCTGTCGCATTCAGGTGCTTCTTTGACGATAACACTGAAAACATATAACAGTCTGACAAAACGAATGATTGCCATGTCAACTAGAAAGTTAATCGTGTGCGTGTTCGTGAGCGTGCGTGTATTAAACCCTGATCCGAAAGAATGGGCATAAAAGCTGTATTGACATAAATTAGGCCACATCGTTACGATGTTTACTTGAATCTCCCGGCATGTCTTGAATCCGTCAAGACGCTCTTTATGTTTACCACAGTGGACTTTGTAATTCGAAGTAATACAAAGCGTTAGTGTTCTGTTGTCATTCTTCGTCAGCGTACGGTGTACTGATGTGTAATTGCACAAGACAGGTCCATTGATAGACGGTGGAAATCTTTCTGATTACACCAGGCATGTCGGAACATCTGTGTGAACGATGTGTTCATATCCAGCCGATCTCGTGTACCTAACTTACGTAAACACAACACATTACTACCGATTAGAACATCGCTTCTGTCACATTGCACACAAACAGCCCGCATTAAATAAACGTTTGTCACACATCGAAACAAATGAACTCGACGACTGACTGACTTCTTTATCAGTGCTGTCAACCCATGCACTGACACAAACGACATAATTGTCACTTTTTGTCACCGCTGTAGACTGTCCAGTGCCGCTGGCCGTCGCCTTATCGGGGCAGTGTCTTTCGAGTGCTTATCTAAGGATCTCGATAGCCGTCGTCGTTGCATTGATAAACCGAGCGACCTGAGGCAGCGACAATCTGACCTAGTAATGAGAAACGGCTCGATGCAACAACACAGGGGTGACGTTTTGAGCCCCCTAGCCTCCCCCCTGGCCACCTGATTAGTAAAAGCGATTCTTCGTGTGTTTGCGACAAACATTACGACACAAATCCACACGAAAAAATACGGGTGATAACGATTTGTCGTATGTAGAAAATGGAACTCCTTTATCTAATAGAGAATCCCATTCTCAAGTTTCATAACTGAAGAAAGACCCTCTTTGTAGAATTTGAAGGTCCAAAGTGTGTTGGTCTTTATAGTGCAAACATATAATAAGTTAAGAACAACTATCAGCTCTTTATGTTTACGAAATGGTATAATGTATAATATATGTCGAGTTTACTTACGTAATATTCTTTTTCTTCTTCATAAGTGCATATCCTACTTTGGAGCATTGTCGCACTGTGGTGACTATATACAACGTGAATGTGTTGGTTATGTACATCGTGAATGTGGTGACTACATACAACGTGAATGTGTTGGTTATGTACATCGTGAATGTGGTGACTACATACAACGTGAATGTGTTGGTTATGTACAACGTGAATGTGGTGACTACATACAACGTGAATGTGGTGACTACATACAACGTGAATGTGGTGACTACATACAACGTGAATGTGGTGACTACATACAACGTGAATGTGATGACTACATACAACGTGAATGTGGTGACTACATACAACGTGAATGTGGTGACTACATACAACGTGAATGTGGTGACTACATACAACATGAATGTGGTGACTACGTACAACGTGAATGTGATGACTACATACAACGTGAATGTGGTGACTACATACAACTTGAATGTGGTGACTATATACAACGTGAATGTGGTGACTACATACAACGTGAATGTGGTGACTACATACAACGTGAATGTGATGACTACATACAACGTGAATGTGGTGACTACATACAACGTGAATGTGGTGACTACATACAACATGAATGTGGTGACTACGTACAACGTGAATGTGATGACTACATACAACGTGAATGTGGTGACTACATACAACGTGAATGTGGTGACTACATACATCGTGAATGTGGTGACTACATACAACGTGAATGTGGTGACTACATACAACTTGAATGTGGTGACTACATACAACGTGAATGTGGTGACTACATACAACGTGAATGTGGTGACTACATACATCGTGAATGTGGTGATTATATACAACGTGAATGTGTTGGTTATGTACATCGTGAATGTGGTGACTACATACAACGTGAATGTGGTGACTACATACAACGTGAATGTGGTGACTACATACAACTTGAATGTGGTGACTATATACAACGTGAATGTGGTGACTACATACAACGTGAATGTGGTGACTACATACAACGTGAATGTGATGACTACATACAACGTGAATGTGGTGACTACATACAACGTGAATGTGGTGACTACATACATCGTGAATGTGGTGACTACATACAACGTGAATGTGGTGACTACATACAACGTGAATGTGGTGACTACATACAACTTGAATGTGGTGACTACATACAACGTGAATGTGGTGACTACATACAACGTGAATGTGATGACTACATACAACGTGAATGTGATGACTACATACAACGTGAATGTGGTGACTACATACAACGTGAATGTGGTGACTACATACAACATGAATGTGGTGACTACGTACAACGTGAATGTGATGACTACATACAACGTGAATGTGGTGACTACATACAACGTGAATGGGGTGACTACATACATCGTGAATGTGGTGACTATATACAACGTGAATGTGGTGACTACATACAACGTGAATGTGGTGACTACATACATCGTGAATGTGGTGATTATATACAACGTGAATGTGTTGGTTATGTACATCGTGAATGTGGTGACTACATACAACGTGAATGTGGTGACTACATACAACGTGAATGTGGTGACTACATACAACGTGAATGTGGTGACTACATACAACGTGAATGTGGTGAATACATACATCGTGAATGTGGTGACTATATACAACGTGAATGTGTTGGCTGTGTACATCGTGAATGTAGTGACTATATACAACGTGAATGTGTTGGTTATATACAACGTGAATGTGTTGGTTATGTACATCGTGAATATGGTGACTATATACAACGTGAATGTGTTGGTTATATACATCGTGAATGTGGTGACTATATACAACATGGAGTGTGCTGTTTAAAAATCATGCTAAAACCTCTGCTTAAATGATTTGTAAATTATTAGAAGGGTTAATTAAAGACCATATGGTGTTAAGCATAAATTATTAAATTCATCTCAACATGGATTCCTTAAAGCGAGGTCATGCTTAACAAATATGTTATGTTTTTTGGAAGAAATCACTAAGTGGATAGACGTGGGATCGCCAGTTGATACTATCTACTTAGATTTTCAGAAAGCTTTTGACAAAGTGCCACATCAAAGATTACTACTTAAATTAAAAGCCTATGGTATCGGGGATAGCATAACTGACTGGATAGAACAATGGCTGACTGACAGAAGACAACGAGTTGTAGTAGATGGAGAAGTTTCAAATTGGAAATTGGTTTTGAGTGGGGTACCTCAAGGATCAGTATTAGGACCTATATTATTCTTAATTTATATCAATGACTTGGACGACCGTATAACAAGTAACGTACTGAAATTTGCGGATGACACAAAACTGTTTAGAAAGGTTAATACTGATGGTGATAAACAACATTTACAAAACGATCTAGACAGATTAGTGAAATGGTCTGAGAAATGGCAGATGTTGTTCAATTTTGGGAAATGTAAATGCTTACATACAGGACATGGGAACTTGGGTGTAAACTATAAAATGAAAGATACTGTTTTGGGTACTACTGTAAAAGAAAAGGACTTGGGAGTTACAATAAGCGCTGATATGAACGTTTCAGAGCAGTGTGGTATTGCAGCTTCAATGGGTAATCAAATGGATTGATTAGAAGAAACATAACATACAAGGGAAAAAAGTTAATTAGACCTCTGTATAAAGCAATAGTTAGACCTCATTTAGAATACTGTATACAAGCATGGAGACCATATCGTAAGAAGGATATAGACGCTTGAACGCACACAAAGGAGAGCAACTAAAATGATTCCAGAACTGAGAGACCTTAGTTATGAAGAACGCCTGAAAGAATGTGGTTTAACAACCATAGAGACAAGGAGGTTAAGAGGAGATCAGATTGAAGTTTTTAAGATTGTTAAAGGATATGAAAATATTGATAAGAATATGTTTTTCTCACTCAAGAAGGATAGCAGAACTAGAGGACATGAGGTAAAATTAGTAAAGGATCAATGTAGATTGGACATCAGGAAGCACTCGTTCTCACAGAGGAATATAAATTAATGGAACAACTTGTCTACAGATTGTGTAACTGCTAGCAGCGTGAATATGTTTAAAAACAAGGTTGACACATATCTCAGGAGGGCGGGTTATAAGTAGATGAACATTGTTAGACTCTCGATAAGCCAATGGCTTCCTTGTCCACTTGCCATCTGGGCCTTTGGCTTGGATGGCAAATCTTGTTAAATCTTGTTAAAATGTGACTAAATTATGTTAAGAATAAAATAATAAAAATGTAAAACTTGTGCTGAGTGCTTAAGCGTCCAGTGTGGCCAACCCTTACTTGAAGGTGTCTCGAGGTGGGTATGTGATTATGCACTCAGTCAGCTGGTTCTACAGTTAGATACCAGCTGGGAAGAAAGAGTGCCTATATACATATGTCCTGTAGTAGGGGACGAGATAGCGCATGTTGTGACCTGTGACCTATTAACTGACTCCAGTTAACAGCTATGCATGTTGAAACAAAACCGTTCTTTTTCAAAATGTATAACAAATATTTGCACAAAAGTTCAATAAAACTGGTTTAATTAAACTGTTTACATGTTAATTTATGAAACACCCTTTAAACACATTTACATATCACAAGCCAAATGAGTAATGGATGATTCCATTTTTATTTTCTTAGTCCAATTCTGGTTACCGTTAATGTTAGATTTAATAATTGTGCTGTATATAATAAGTATTATTAGTTACGCTTCAACGTGAAAACTAAGAATGCATACATTTAGGGCATACATTTTAAAATGCGATTTAGAGCATACGTTCCGTACTCGGGTGATGATCTTAGTCGGGGGTTAACCAGCAAAGACTTGTCACAGCTTCAGCATACAGGTCGTTGAGCAACTTTCGATAAAAATGTTACCTCTCAAATTCACCTTTCAAAGAGTTCATTGTTGTGGTAAATTCTGCTGGCTTTACCGTCTTACATTCTCTCACATGCCGCGGCTGGAATTACCTGATCGGGCTTTAAAATAAATTAAACGTGTTCTCCCCGTGCTTCGGTGAGTCTGTGTCACGCTGTCAGAGCCCGGCTCGTAGTCGACACCGGGGCAGTTCAATTGGAATCTTGTTTTTTTTCGTCATATGAGTGTCTGCGTGACAGGCCGACACAGTGCGCTACCCACGGACGCACATTACTGCAGTGTTCGTGTGCCCGAACCATTGTGTGGTTTACCGGGAATCAAGTGCGACCTTAATAACATACATTCTTTGACAGGTCGTATTGAACTGTCTCTTTCATCTCCCGTTATATAACAGTTTGTACAACATTGTGTTCGGCTGCATTGTGTGTTGCTGCAGATGTTGTGACAACCGACGTGAGAGTCGGCGACACGTTCCACACGTATCCCAGTGTGCAGTATTTACAGCACCATGGAGATCAGTTTAAGGGTGTCGTCTAAAGGCAATAATACTATCCTTAATGCCTCCCCACATGTGCACTGTTCTTGTTGTCGTCCAGGCTTCTCTTACTCACTATCTTGACTGTTAACTTGCATTGTCAGTTGATCTCTTTGACTCTGCCTGTTGCCACCGCGTATATGTTGCCACCCTCGTGTCTGTTGCCATCCTCGTGTCTGTTGCCACCCTCGTATCTGTTACTACCCTCGTGTCTGTTGCCACCCTCGTACATGTTGCCACCCTCGTGTATGTTGCCACCCTTGTATATGTTGCCACCTTCATGTCTGTTGCCACCCTCGTATATGTTGCCACCCTCGTGTCTGTTGCCATCCTCGTGTCTGTTGCCACCCTCGTATCTGTTACTACCCTCGTGTCTGTTGCCACCCTCGTATATGTTGCCACCCTCGTGTATGTTGCCATCCTCGTGTCTGTTGCCACCCTCGTATATGTTACTACCCTCGTGTCTGTTGCCACCCTCGTACATGTTGCCACCCTCGTGCATGTTGCCACCCTTGTATATGTTGCCACCTTCATGTCTGTTGCCACCCTCGTATCTGTTGCCACCCTCGTGTCTGTTGCCACCCTCGTGTCTGTTGCCACACTCGTGTCTGTTGCCATCCTCGTACTCACCCGATTCCTTCTAATGCATCGTCGATCACATGTAGTGCCTCATGAATTCTCATGCATCTGATTAGTACTATGCTGTTTTGTAATGGTATCGTGTAGTTAGTACTATGCTGTTTTGTAATGGTATCGTGTAGTTAGTACTATGCTGGTTTGTAATGGTATCGTGTAGTTAGTACTATGCTGGTTTGTAATGGTATCGTGTAGTTAGTACTACGCTGTTTTGTAATGGTATCGTGTAGTTAGTACTACGCTGTTTTGTAATGGTATCGTGTAGTTAGTACTACGCTGTTTTGTAATGGTATCGTGTAGTTAGTACTACGCTGTTTTGTAATGTTATCGTGTAGTTAGTACTACGCTATTTAGTAATGGTATCGTGTAGTTAGTACTACGCTGTTTTGTAATGGTATCGTGTAGTTAGTACTACGCTATTTAGTAATGGTATCGTGTAGTTAGTACTACGCTGTTTTGTAATGGTATCGTGTAGTTAGTACTACGCTGTTTTGTAATGGTATCGTGTAGTTAGTACTACGCTGTTTTGTAATGGTATCGTGTAGTTAGTACTACGCTGTTTTGTAATGGTATCGTGTAGTTAGTACTACGCTATTTAGTAATGGTATCGTGTAGTTAGTACTACGCTGTTTTGTAATGGTATCGTGTAGTTAGTACTACGCTATTTAGTAATGGTATCGTGTAGTTAGTACTACGCTGTTTTGTAATGGTATCGTGTAGTTAGTACTACGCTATTTAGTAATGGTATCGTGTAGTTAGTACTACGCTATTTAGTAATGGTATTGTGTAGTTAGTACTACGTTATTTAATAATGGTATCCTGTAGTTAGTACTACGCTATTTAGCAATGGTATCGTGCAGTTAGTACTACGCTATTTAGTAATGGTATATCGTATAGTGTGCACGCGCCTTTTTGGATGTCGTTTCAACCACCTCTTGTGTGAACGCACATTGATTTCGATGAGCGTTGTTCGAATGCGATCTTTCAGTATGCTACTCACGCACCTTCGTTAATGTCCACCGGAATCACGTCATTCTACACTGCGGACACTCCACATATCATTCTACACTACGGACACTCCACATATCATTGACGTCATTCTACACTGCGGACACTCCACATATCATTCTAGACTGCGGACACTCCACATATCATTCTACACTGCGGACACTCCACATATCATTCTACACTGCGGACACTCCACATATCATTCACGTCATTCTACACCGCGGACACTCCACATATCATTCTACACTGCAGACACTTCACATATCATTCTACACTGCAGACACTTCACATATCATTCTACACTGCGGACACTCCACATATCATTCAGTTAACAGTTTATTAGCCACTGGTAATTACTGTCACTACAACAACCGTTGCGCCGTAGTCCAAAAACAGGCGTTTTCTACGTTGTCTACGTTATGTACATTGTCTACGTTAACAACATCTGGAAATTTGTGCCGTACTAAATGAGTCTTTAACCGAGCAACAGTCCCGTCCGTAGGTTCTTCACTTAATAAAGACTGAATATATGCGACTGATGCCATTGTCACTATATCGAGGAACTTATTGTGGTTTCAACGCGTACATTCAAGAATGGCGTGGGATAAACTGAATTCGCAGAACTGTTCGAGTTGTGACACGGAACATACGAAATGTGCAGGTACTTATCGTAAACATCGTGTTGATAGCCACCTGCGCCAGAGGGCATGTGCGTGCTGGCTCGCCCAGGTATGTTGGGCGCCCGCGAACGACTCGACCGAGTGCGTGATATGTAGACGTCCGTGAGCCGATATAGTCACTGCCACCACGTACTTCCTTCAATAAACAACAGTCAGAAATGTGTACAAACTGAGGAGAGACCAAAGTCACAGGCGCCATTGATGGCCATTGTAGAAGCGTTCTCTTGGCCATTGGGAAGTGTTTCATACGGTTTGCTATAATCGTTCATAGCGCATTAAGCATAAACTAACCGACCTCCTGTGTCAAATTTGCTAAAATTACATAACTATTTTCTAGAAAAAAAAACCATTCCAAAATCTTAAACTTTTAAATTTCGACCAAGCCCGGTAGCCGAATGTGTGCGCACGTCCTGATATTTACTGTGTGGATATGATCGGCGACTGTCCATAGCCGCGGCCATAGTTGAGAGGTATAATGTACTAGAACGGGATATATCACTTGTTCACAGGTATAAGTGGCGGCAGTGCTCTAACAACTAGGCCAAGCTTCCATCGACGGATGTACGCATTCTCTCCCGTAACAGTAAAAACTCGAAATCTGCAGAGCTAAACACCCTGACCTATTTTTCGAACAGGTGTCAGTTATTTTTGTTTATTGACCCCATATGTTAAGTTTTAAGGTCAGAATCCACGCCGCGCCCACTACAATCGTACACAGACTAAAGCAGAAATGTGCGTCAGATATATGTCTCGTTTAAAGTGCATTAGCACTGTGACGCCAGCGTCAGGGACGGCGCTAATTTGCATCATTGTGTATACAATAATCATCACCGCCAACTATGTTTACGAAGTCGTTGACTCCGTCATTATTGTCACATTGTCCGGTTGGCTTTGTTGATGCTCGGGTTAGCGCCGTAGAACATCACTCGTATTTGTCTTCATGACAGCTGGATACACTTGATGAGTCCTGCGTCAAACCCAGTACAATGGGGCATTTGTAGATGTGTCTAAGGCCGAGGTTTTGTAGCCATTGAGTGGAAGTGACCGCTCGCGGATAAATTGATTAATAGTCGTTACTGTAGTTGCTAGTTGTTACATGCGGTCAGTTAGACGCGGTCAGTTGTTACGACAGGTCAGTTGTTACAAGCGGACAGTTGTTACAAGCGGACAGTTGACTCGACACTGTGTTAAACGGTGTTGCACCTACCAAAAGCCACACCAGAAGTGTCGACGACGTGACTTAGACATTTCTACTGACCACATGGGAATGACGTCACGACTGACTGAATTTAACCATTCTGTAGCAACGCCCATCACTGCCCCAACAACGCCCAACACTGCACCAACAACGTCGAACACTGCCCCAACAACGCCGAAAACTGCTCCAATAACGCCGAACACTACCCAACAACGCACAAACACTGCCCCAACAGCGCCCAACACTGCACCAACAACGCCGAACACTGCCCCAACAACGCCCAACACTGCCCCAACAACGCCGAACACTGCCTCAACAACGACCAACACTGCCCCAACAACGCCCAACACTGCCCCAAGTGTTGCTGCACAGAGCAACAGGGGCATCACATACAACACGTGTTGTGTAAACATTTGACTGACTTATACCGTTATATGTGTTGTTGTAACGTCGGAACGATGGCAGTGCGGTACTTCGTGCTAAACCAATTTATTTGAAGTCTGTTAACGAGTCTTGTTTTCAACATCATCTCAAAAGTTGAATAAATTTGATAAATAATGATAAATAAACATGTCAATGAATGTTATATGAATAAGCAATGTGCGTGTGTGCGTTACGGACTATATCACTGCAGGCGTTACAATAAAGTAAGGTAATGCTGCTTCAATATGTGCTCGTAAAGCGTGTACAATAAATTATGTACTCGTAAGCCGTGTACAATATGTGCTCGTAAACCGCACATAACATATTCTGTTGTCTTATCACTTTCACTAGGTGCAACCATGACGACCCCCAGCAGAGTAATCTGGTCATGTTCTATTACTACGTTTTTAATGACGTTGCCATCTATATACACGTTTTTAGCCTAGTTGTGTCTCTTTTGCGATGTTTCTGATTTACTATTATTATATTAATATTATACTACCAAGTTAGTACTGTTATGCCTGGAGACAGGTAATGTTTTTCATTTGTTGGCAGTTGGCTTTGTTGTTAACTTATACACGTCTTAGCCTAGTTGTGTCTTTTTTGTAATGTTTCTGATTTACACGTACATTTTTTTACATAGGCGAGAGTGAGTGGTGTGTGTGGATGTGTGTAATTGGATAGCTTGTTCTGGGGTGGATGGGTGAGTTCCTACGCAAAAACGCCACAAATTCCTTGTTAAATTTTTTTAAATGTTACTTGGCAATAAACCATCTGAATCTATTAGTTCTTATGTTGATATGGGTAATGTGGGCGTATTAAGTTTGATTAATTAATCAGATAGATTTCTTGATTTTTACTGAAGACAAATACAGGATTTGACTAAAACGCTCGGGCACGTGATTGACATGACGCGCTGTTCCGCTGTGACAAAATCCGAACTAGTTTGTATAAACATGATGGGAAAACGTAAAACGGTCGCCAAAAGTAACATAACTAATGCTAGATATCCAGCTTACTTAATTAATTCTACGCGACAAACCCTCTTATCGCATCCACACACCTCCTTTGGTGTAGAGATTAGAACGCGCTGCGTTTAGACCGAGTAATTTTTTATGAAAGTATCTGATGGCGACGCGTTAACCCCCCCCCCCCCCGTATCGGTGGCTGTCTGAGGTGAGGCGCCGCCTTATCAGACTAGGGCTTGTTACGGGGCAACGTACTGCTAGTGTCAAAGGCAGGAATAACAACGGCTTCGGTGGCCTTCGGTCGGGATAACGTGTAACTCCATGTCCATAATCGAAAACAACATTACTCACACTTCAAATAGGGTTGGTCCGTGCGTGCGTGCGCGCGTACGCGTGTATGTATGTGCAGTACGTGCGTACGTGTGTATGTATGTGCAGTACGTGCGTACGTGTATATGTATGTATGGCTGGTTACTCTGAAAGATAGACGTACTCAGTTATGTAAACACTTTTTTAAGCAAGTCGAACAACCGCAGCATAAACTGCACAGACTCCTGCCAACTGCACAGACTCCTGCCAACTGCACAGACTCCTGCCAACTGAACAGACTCCTACCAACTGCACAGACTCCTGCCAACTGCACAGACTCCTACCAACTGCACAGACTCCTGCCAACTGCACAGACTCCTACCAACTGCACAGACTCCTGCCAACTGCACAGACTCCTACCAACTGCACAGACTCCTGCCAACTGCACAGACTCCTACCAACTGCACAGACTCCTACCAACTGCACAGACTCCTACCAACTGCATAGACTCCTACCAACTGCACAGACTCCTACCAACTGCTAGGCTTGCGGCATATAATATGCGATGTTGTACACAAAGTAAAAACAAACAGGACACAAAACTGTTTTATTAACTGGTGCATTTTTAACCAATAACATTTACAATTATTTGTTTAACCAGTGCTCATTTGACAGTGACCTTTTTTAAAGATAATACTATATATGCTTATTCATTATACATTTCTAATAACGGTTTAACATACGCACGCACGCACGCACGCACGCGCGTGCACACACGCACACACACACACACACACACACACACACACACACACACACACACACACACACACACACACACACACATAAACACACACACACACGCACGCACGCACGCACGCACGCACGCACGCACGCATGCACGCACGCACGCACGCACGCACGCACACACACACACACACTATTCTTATTATATATATATATATATATATCATGTCTCTAAAAAACAATATATTATATATATATATATATATATATATATATATATATATATATTGTTTTCCAGTATTTTTATTCAATCTTCATGATTGCAAAGAAATTAATTATTATTATATATATATATATATATATATATATATATATATATATATATATATATATATATATATATATATTGTTTTTTCCAGTATTTTTATTCAATCTTCATGATTGCAAAGAAATTAATTATTATATTATATTTATTATATTATATTATATTATATTATATTATATTATATTATGTTATGTTATGTTATGTTATGTTATGTTATGTTATGTTATGTTATGTTATGTTATGTTATGTTATGTTATGTTATGTTGCGTTGCGTTGCGTTGCGTTGCGTTGCGTTGCGTTGCGTTGCGTTGCGTTGCGTTGCGTTGCGTTGCGTTGCGTTGCGTTGCGTTGCGTTGCGTTGCGTTACGTTACGTTACGTTACGTTACATTACATTACATTACATTACATTACATTACATTATATTAGTGTGCGTGTGCGTGTGCGTGTGCGTGTGCGTGTGCGTGTGCGTGTGCGTGTGCGTGTGCGTGTGCGTGTGCGTGTGCGTGTGCGTGTGCGTGTGCGTGTGCGTGTGCGTGTGCGTGTGCGTGTGCGTGTGCGTGTGCGTGTGCGTGTGCGTGTGCGTGTGCGTGTGCGTGTGCGTGTGCGTGTGCGTGTGCGCGTGCGTGTGCGCGTGCGCGTGCGCGTGCGCGTGCGCGTGCGCGTGCGCGTGCGCGTGCGCGTGCGCGTGCGCGTGCGCGTGCGCGTGCGCGTGCGCGTGTAGACACTGTTGTATTGACCGATCACATACATGTCGCGTCAGACAAATTTATCAGACGCTTTGAAGTTCGGTATTAACCTAGACCGTCCTGGTTTTAAACAATTCTAACGCAGTCCACTGGCGCGGCTGCGTCTTTAACCAACGACACCTGAGTGTACGCTTTGTGACAAATGTTCAAATACACAAAGCACACATTGAGTGATCATGACGGAGGCGAAATAATGTCTCACCAAATATTTGCCTGTATGCTACATTTATGTCGAAACTGTGCTAAATGCGTGGCTTACAGGACTAGCACGCTTTGTATGACTACCAAGTCATCAATTACAGACGGTTAGAAGCTTTCACAGCCGTCCGTCGGCGGTTGAAACCTGATATGTCCCGGCCTCGGGCGGGTAGCGAGATTCAAGCAGGGCGAACCAGTCGTCCGTGACTACACAGCTACCGTCGGCT
Organism: Lamellibrachia columna; assembly: GCA_963662155.1. NCBI lineage: Eukaryota > Metazoa > Annelida > Polychaeta > Sabellida > Siboglinidae > Lamellibrachia > Lamellibrachia columna. Next base: position 51,684,360 of record OY759267.1, read on the forward strand.
CTACAGTGCACGAAGATAACATCGGCTTATGAAATGGCAAACAATGTCCGCTAATATGTTGTAGAGGGCCACTTAAGGTGGGGGAGCAGCCAACGGGAACGGGCGGTAGTTGGTCAGTGGCTGGTGGAATGTCTCGGTGTACACCTGAACGCTCAAAGGGACCGCGTCGATATAGATATCTCAACTAATCTACATCAATTTAATTGGACTTCATTTGATTAACTTATTTCAGATAATGTCGAACGATCGTTGAAGTACACACCACAATAACGTCGGATAAGACAAGCGTGTTTCAAGTATAGTTGCGTAATGTATATTCGCAATCAGATATAGTGGCATCCAGCATGGGAATGATAATCTCCTGCTCGTTATAAAAACCTCCGATTGTGTAGCGTGTGACGACGAGCACTAGAGCAGGACAGTCACGCAATGGGCACCAGTCCAACTAAGTATATCGCTGCTGGACTTAGTCCAAACATGACGGAATTACCATACCCCTAAATCACGAACTCAACCGCAGGCGTATTCTTGTCAAAATATTACGAAATTGCGCATATCTTTGTAGTATCATCTACCCGCGCCACACCCATGTGGCGCTGGAGGGCACTAGGAGGGACATGCAAGCACCGTACAATTACGTTAAAATATCATCCATTACGCAGCCACGACTGTACATTATATATTTTATAGTAATTAATGTCTGATCATGGTCATGACGCCGCGTTCTGCTCTTACGTCTACCGATCTGCACAATATCCGTACATATTTCTAGTTAATGTAAGTAATTCAAAGTGGAAAAACGTGCCGTACATTAACACTTGTAGAAAAACACATTGGGGTAGTTAAGACTCCCAGTGTCGGGAGTTCGTATCAGAAGTCGGGCGTAACGAGTCTGGATATTATTGTATGTTAATGATAAATAATACATGATACTTATTTGACAAAAATGTAGGTATCGAGTTGGTGTTGCTCGGTGTACATGTAGGCTCGGTGTACATGTAGGCTAGGTGTACATGTAGGCTAGGCATTGGTGTTGCTCGGTGTACATGTAGGCTAGGCATTGGTGTTGCTCGGTGTACATGTAGGCTAGATGTACATGTAGGCTAGGCGTTGGTGTGGCTCGGTGTACATGAATGTAGGCTAGGCGTTGGTGTGGCTCGGTGTACATGAATGTACGCTAGGCGTTGGTGTGGCTCGGTGTACATGAATGTAGGCTAGGCGTTGGTGTGACTCGGTGTACATGTAGGCTAGGCGTTGGTGTGGCTCGGTGTACATGAATGTAGGCTAGGCGTTGGTGTGGCTCGGTGTACATGAATGTAGGCTAGGCGTTGGTGTGGCTCGGTGTACATGTAGGCTAGGCGTTGGCGTAGGTTTAATATCATATTTATTATTATTATCATTATTATTACTATGGAACTCTTGTTCAGAACGTTTACTTATTATACAATGAACATTTTATGCTACACTAAGCGACGCATACATAATAATACATATCCAGGTCCTTCACGTATTATGAACGAATTCCTGTCCGCTGATTAGTGACATGGCGTCTTTGAAGTGTCTACGTCTAGACACACTTACCACACAATAGACTCGTCTGACGCATATATGTTGACATCAGGCATAGGTTAATTTCAATTGTTAATTGTTAGTTTGTTAATTCAATTAACTCAATAAAGTTAATAAAATTTTATTAATTAACTTTGTAGAAAATCACAAATTAATTTAATTTAATTAACTTTACTGGAAGAGGTTACTATTTAATTTATTTGAAAAAATCAGAATTAACTTTCAATTAACTTTTTTATTGGGTATATTAGTTTATGCAATCCAGTGGTGACTGCCACTGGCTTGCTGTCAGGAGTAAGAATTTAGCTTTCATGATCATAGTGCCCATTAAACATAGCCACTCAGCCAGTGACCCAAGTTCACCCAACCAATATCAAAGAAAGCTTCTAGTCAAGCCCAGCCAGTGTCAATCAGTGAATAAGCTGAACTGTGAGTGTACCTGGCCAGGTGCTACAGCTGTGTTATGTAAGAGTATTGACTCCTCTTGTTTTTGTGGCTGTCATCACCCATCCAGGGGGATGCAATACAAAGTGTATCTGGAGTCTGGAGTTTTTCAAGACATAATCCCATATGACAAAATCCAACGGGACAAATATGAAAAATGTATGAACACTGATGAACCAATACTAGGTACAGTACAGTACTTATGGTACTATCAACCTTGTGTACTTATGGTTGTATGCTTTTAGAAAACATTATTAAATATGTTAATAATGTCAATTCAATGATTTCATATGTTTCTCTTCTGTGTTTTTAAGTGAAGTTAATGGGTAATTTAATTGAAATTAATTTAAATTAATTGTTAATTGAATGAAAGTTAATTGTTAATGTAATTTAATTTAACAATTTGGGAGGTTAATTTATCGTTTTTATATCGTTTGCCACTACAGTAAATTATATATAGACACACATACACACACACACTTATATATATATATATATATATATATATATATATATATATATATATATATATATATATATATATATATATATATATATATATATATATATATATATATATATATATATATGTATATATATATATACATATATATATATATATATATATATATATATATATATATATATATACATATATATATAATTATATATATATATATAATTATATATAGATATACATATTTATATATATATATATATATATATATATATATATATCTATATATAATTATATATATATATATATATATATATATATATATATATATATATATATATATATTCGCATGCGACACAGTAGGGGTGCTCCGCTATGTTGACATTGTGGGAATAACATTAGTTCTGATTCACTAGTCATACGTTGACCCATAGTGACGCTAAAGTGGTCATTCGACCACCTCACGCGTTGTCCATTCGGTATCCACATAAACCAGGGAGTGTAAATCACTATGGTAAATTATCTCCTGACTGTCTTGCTATAGCACATGTTATTCTGAGAAAAGACCCCCATATTTTACATTGGCTGCGATATATGATAGGCGAGTAACATTAGTGAAGAGTTAAGTGTCTGGAATGACAAAGCTTCCATACACCATCCCCACCTCACCAACCACCCCCACCTCACCCACCACCCCACCACACCCACCACACCCACCACCCCAAACCACCCCCACCACATCCACCACCCCCAGGTCCCAGGTGGCCACAAGACGAGGCTGTCCCAGGTGGACACAAAACGAGGCTGTCCCAGGTGGCCACAAGACGAAGCTGTCCCAGGTGGACACAAGACGAGGCTGTCCCAGGTGGACACAAGACGTGGCTGTCCCAGGTGGCCACAAGACGAGACTGTCCCAGGTGGACACAAGACGAGGCTGTCCCAGGCGGACACAAGACGTGGCTGTCCCAGGTAGCCACAAGACGTGGCTGTCCCAGGCGGACACAAGACGTGGCTGTCCCAGGTGGACACAAGACGAGGCTGTCCCATGTAGCCACAAGACGAGGCTGTCCCAGGTGGACACAAGACGTGGCTGTCCCAGGTGGACACAAGACGAGGCTGTCCCAGGTAGCCACAAGACGAGGCTGTCCCAGGCGGACACAAGACGAGGCTGTCCCAGGTAGCCACAAGACGAGGCTGTCCCAGGTGGACACAAGACGTGGCTGTCCCAGGTAGCCACAAGACGTGGCTGTCCCAGGTGGACACAAGATGAGGCGCGCGTTGTAGGAAATGCTGCGGGAAAACATAAGTTGGCAGTAGCGAAATTCTAACAAAATGCGCATCGCGCTGTGCTTCTTCTGAATGAACCGTGAACGATTGAGTATACGACCCCACCCCGAGCGTGACCTTACCCTTGACAGACAGATAAACCTCCCAAGAGATAACATCGTGTTTAACTTCTTGGCTACAACAATGTATGTTTACGAACTTCTGAAAGAGTAAAGGTTTTTTATCTTTGAAATCGTCGCGATTTGTGCTTATATGTGTTAGAACTACGAGAGCCTCTGAAACGGGTCTACTTCTTCACGTTCCCATGTAAAGATCAGACGCCCTGAATTGTCCTTCCGTCTCACTGAGCTGGGTCGCCTTCCAAGCCCATGTTCGCGCTGTATGATGTATGTTGTTGAAGCTTTTTATACTCGTCGACAGAGGAATGCGTTCTCGAGCACTGCCAGCCCACACGACCAATCAGTATATTACTTGGCATTTAATCGGTCCCTGACACAAATCTGTCACACGGGGGTTGTGATCTTTGACTGCAGGTATGTAACCCCGCGTCGGGCTGGCACGGGTCAGTTGTCCGGAGGTGCGGCCGTATAACGATTGCGGTTGTGTCTGGTATACATACAGGACATTTGATCATTTGCCAAAACAATTTGAGAACAATGTATCGTTTCTTCTAGTCGCCACGGGGTGGGGGCTGCTCACGGGTGTACAGTAAATTGGGCAAACAACTATGAAATCTCGGATTACACAGAAAGGGTTCTGTGTGAGAAACAGACAGACCCACCAACAGACCCGCCAACACACCCGCCTTTGTATGACTATTTAAGTATTACATTCGATTTTGAGGGAGTTTGTGTGTGCGTGTGCGTGTGCGCTGCGTGTGTGCATGTGTGCGGGTGTGTGCGCGCGTGGTGTGGTGTGTTATGGTGTGGTGTAGTGTGGTGTGTTGTGGTGTGTTGTTGTGTGTTGTGGTGCGTTGTGGTGTGGTGTGTTGTTGTTGTTGTTGTTGTTGTTGTTGTTGTTGTTGTTGTTACGTTAAAAAAATATTGTTTGGCTCCACATCAATTTTTGGCTGATAAAATATAAGAAATGACTACTTCTACACAGCGATGTCTACGACCCCTCCTAGCAGAAGATAAAAAGGAGAAATGTTTCAGTAAATATCCAAAAATCTTTGGACCAGGTGGAGCGTCAGTTCATTATGTTACGCCTTTGGCCATATGACATCTAAGAATTGATGTGCGTCATATTGCTCGGCCTCTTGCATGTTAATTGAATTGTGAGATCATATGCTGTCTGTGTGGCTGTCTGTGTGGCTGTCTGTGTGGCTGTCTGTGTGGCTGTCTGTGTGGCTGTCTGTGTGGCTGTCTGTGTGGCTGGCTGTGTGGCTGTCTGCGAACACAACAGTTTTGACGCCTGCGGCAAAAGAAGTAAGAAGTGGCAATTTGTTTACGATATAGGCCTATTTAATAAAACAATAATAATAACAAACTGACTAGGTTTGGACAAAAACAAAATCACACACACGCACGCACGCACGCACGCACGCACGCACGCACGCACGCACGCACGCACGCACGCAAGCACGCACGCACGCACGCACGCACACACACACACACACACACACAAACACACAGTTGTTGTTAAAAGGCCCCACGTGCTATGCCCGTCAATGTTTACATGAATATACATGTATTTACGCGCCCACGTGGCCCACTGCAGAACAATTCCCCACAAATCACTCCGCCTGTGCCTGCCCAACTGTACTGATGTCACATGATATGAATTTCTTAATTTCACATATCACGATTTAATGCTCCGTACACTTTGGCTCATACTCAATTAGGCCACAATTCGGCTATTGTTTCTATCTTTGTCCGATATATATATATATATATATATATATATATATATATATATATATATATATATATATATATATATATATATGTTAAGCATAATCGTGAACAGGGACGATATATGTCTTGAGTCTTGTTTTGGATGTAGTAGTGTAAGATGTTTTCAGTGATGGGGAGTTAATTGCAGACCGTAGACCCGCCAAAAAAGCTGTTTGTGTGATTAATATTACATTCGATTTTGAGGGAGTTTGTGTGTGTTTGCGCGCGCCTGCGTGCGTGCGTATTTGCACGTATCCGTGTATGAATGTATGAATGTATGTATGTACAGATGTATATATGCGTGGTCTGTATATATTTGCTTATGTACGATTCTCAATTGTGGGTTTGTCTGTGTCTTATTTGTTGTATGCATGTTTTATACATTTCATTATACGACGACAACTGAGCAATAGTACCGACCACGACTTATCAGTCTGATACGGCACTGTCCGAGGAGAGATCCATTTCTGTAGCCCCTGGCAAGTCTTGCGGAATCGATTGGTTACGGACGATTAGCCAACAAAACGATAACGAATAAACATTTCTTAACATTTCGCGTCTTCGTTTTGGTAGTCAAAGTTACCTACAAGACTGTCCTAGGGCTACCACGATATTGCAGTCCAGTGCATTACCTCTTACCACCGGCTATGATTGGCTATCATATGCTGGCGACGGATCGAGGTTCGTGTGTGGGCCAATCCGTCGAAAATCAGATACGAGCGATCGAGCCATTGAGAGACGCGGCAGTCCGTTATACCCGTCATTGTAACCCGTCATTTCTAGCCGTCGGGCAGCCTAACAGTGCACCTGCGATCTAAACCTAATGAGTCGACATACGTTTGTAGCGTCTGACACGTGGCCTATAGTTACAGGTGATGCTTCCATGCTCTGTGTTTCGGCTCAGTCACGTATCGTGCAAATCTTAGATTGTAATCTTTCATTGGGCTTGTGCTGACGATCCATACTTATACTCTTCAAAACGTTGTGGTCAAAGTGGTCAAAGTGTAGAACGATAAGGGTCAACTGACCGTGGTCGTTACACTTCGGCACCAGTGTGTTGTCCATAAGGCTTCCGGACCACGCAGTTCAAGACGAGTGAGTTAACCACAATGCTTCCTAAACATCTGGTTCAACAACAGTGCACTGACCACTTTCTGACCACACAGTTTAGAATGTCCCGTTGGTCACATGACTAGCTATTATTACAGTGTTTGTGATTACACAACTGGCAAATAATTAAAATATACAATGTGGCTGGCTATGGTATCATGGTATGGTAGGTCGACAATGTGGCTGGCTATGGTATCATGGTATGGTAGGTCGACAATGTGGATGGCTATGGTATCATGGTATGGTAGGTCGACAATGTGGCTGGTTATGGTGTCATGGTATGGTAGGTCGACAATGTGGCTGGCTATGGTGTCATGGTATGGTAGGTCGACAATGTGGCTGGCTATGGTATCATGGTATGGTAGGTCGACAATGTGGCTGGCTATGGTGTCATGGTATGGTAGGTCGACAATGTAGCTGGCTATGGTGTCATGGTATGGTAGGGCGACAATGTGGCTGGCTATGGTGTCGTGGGATGGTAGGTCGACAATGTGGCTGGCTATGGTATCATGGTATGGTAGGTCGACAATGTGGCTGGCTATGGTATCATGGTATGGTAGGTCGACAATGTGGCTGGCTATGGTGTCATGGTATGGTAGGTCGACAATGTGGCTGGCTATGGTGTCATGGTATGGTAGGTCGACAATGTGGCTGGCTATGGTATCATGGTATGGTAGGTCGACAATGTGGCTGGCTATGGTGTCATGGTATGGTAGGTCGACAATGTAGCTGGCTATGGTGTCATGGTATGGTAGGGCGACAATGTGGCTGGCTATGGTGTCGTGGGATGGTAGGTCGACAATGTGGCTGGCTATGGTGTCATGGTATGGTAGGTCGACAATGTGGCTGGCTATGGTGTCATGGTGTGGTAGGTCGACATGCTTGCAGCTTGGTGAAACAACACACTTAAATTTCCATCTGCATATTCCGTGGAATACGCGTTCCGAAAGTAATGCCAAAGAGTGTACAGTATAACGCTCTCTGGTAATACTTCCCCACATGGTATAAGCATAAATCTGCACAACAAGTTAACTATTATAAACATATTACAAAAACGAACCGATTTTTTTCAGGAAATCATATATTGTTCAGCTAAGTATCGTACTGCCTTACGTCACTTCCTGTAAAACCTGAGCACCGTGGCGCCACCTGACATCACGTCATGTCTCGTTTCAGTATCGTGCAGTCGATCCGTGACGGAGATGGCCGACGTCTGTCCAAGTTGCTCCGACGCCGAGTCGGCGGCAAGATCCCGGCTGCCGTGCTGTCGGCCTCACTGCTCGAGACGGCCGCCAAGGGCAACGAGGAGTGTGTCACGTCACTGCTGCGGGCCGGCGCCGACCCCGACAGCGTCGACGACGACGGGCGGACGGCGCTCTACCTCCTCGTCGAGTTGGCGGGCGCCACGCCGACCATCGTCCACCTGCTGCTCACGGCCGGTTGCAGTCCAAACAAGGTGGGTCAAATCCTCTAGTCCGGTGGCGTACTAAAAAATGTCTAACGTTTCGTGTTAAACACATCATCCAAGATGATAAGAAATATTACCGTCTTTCTGGGTGTCAAAGGAACACCGTATATGTCAAGTAAACTCCCAATGTCCAATGAACTGTGTTAATGTTTTGTAGAAAATGTTTTGATGCATATCTTGTAGAAATGCGGGCAAAACACCTTTCTTTCACAAATGTCATGTGTTTGTTTCAATCGTTTCACTAACCAGTAATTCGTTTTCCAAAAAATAATTGTCAAAACATTTGCTACATTTCCCGTGCGCTGTGTTCTGTTCCTTGTCGTGTTCACATGCTGCCAGCTAGCGAGTAGAATTTAAACTAATAGTGCAGACATTGTGTAATCAATAAGATAAATCTCTCTCCCTCGGTATCTATCTCCTTTCTTTCTCCCTCTCTCTGTAATTTTATCTCTTTTCTCTCTGTTTCACTCACTCACTCACTCACTCACTCACTCACTCACTCACTCACTCACTCATTCTCCTTGTGTTATTCTGCCTCTATCTTTCTCTGTGTCTGTCTGTCTGTCTGTCTGCTGCCTGCCTGCCTGCCTGCGTGCCTGCGTGCCTGCCTGCCTGCCTGCATGCCTGCGTGCCTGCGTGCCTGCGTGCCTGCCTGCCTTTCTGTCTGCCTGCATGTCTGTCTATATGTATGTCTGTCTGTCTGCCTGTCTGCCTGTCTGCCTGTCTGCCTGTCTGCCTGTCTGCCTGTCTGCCTGTCTGCCTGTATGCCTGTCTGCCTGTCTGCCTGTCTGCCTGTCTGCCTGTCTGCCTGTCTGCCTGTCTGCCTGTCTGTAGTTTTACATCATAAATAATTCCTCCAAAGACGCAACACGTACATGACTGCGATATGTCGACAGGTGACGTACACGAAGCAGCAGGGTCCGCTGCATGTGGCGGCGAAGAAGGGCATCCAAGTGTGCGCCAAGAAACTCATCGAGGCGGGCGCCAGCGTCGGGAAAGTCGACGCGGCCGGAAACACACCACTCGCATACGCCGCCAGGGGCGGTCACGTAACAATCGTACGTTCGCTGCTCGGCGCCGGCGCAGACGCCAACTCCTCGAACCTGCTAGGCGACACCCCGCTCCACCTGGCGGCGCGACGCGGCTCTCGCGAGTGCGTTGCCGAACTCGTGGCAGCGGGTGCCAGAGCGAATGCACGCGACGCTCGCCACCAGACGGCGCTGCTGCTCGCGTGCCGCCATTCCCACTGGGAGGCGGCACACGTGCTGCTGGAGCAAGGCGGCGACGGCGCCGCCGACGTGAACGGCCAGGACGCACAGACAGGGCGCACGGCCCTGCACTGGGCGGCACGCAACGGTGGCGCCGAGGTGGTGGCGGCGCTGCTGCGGGCCCGCGCCGAAATGAACCCCCGGGACCGCCACTGGGACACTCCGTTCCTCGCCGCACTGCGCATGCGACGGCTCGACGTCATCGCTCTCCTGTTGCGCGCCGGGTGTGACGTGGCGGCGACCGACCGTGCCCACAACACGGCGCTGCACGTGGCCGCCGGGGACGGACTGACGGAGGTCGTTCCGCTTCTACTGCGTGCCGGCCTCGACGTCAACCTGAAGGGAGCTGGCGGGCGCACCCCGCTCATGCTCGCCTGCTCCGGAGCACACGTGCACATCGTCAAGCTACTGTTGACGCGAGGTGCCGGCGTCAACCTCGCTGACCGCTCGCACGCCACGGCGCTCGTGCACGCCCTGCTGTGTCCGTCTGGACATGACGGACGCGTCAGTGACGTCGTCAAGACGCTGATCTGTGCCAACTGCGACCTCGACCAGGGCGTCCATCTGAAGCGACTACTCGAACTCTCCGAACACCCCCTCCTCAATGAGCGACACATTGACGACCGACAGTACACGCCCCTCGAGATCGCCTACGTCACCCGACAGACGGCGCTTGTCGCGATGTTGCTGCGCGCCGGAAGTGATGCGAACAGATTCCAACTGGCAGGTCCCACGATGAGGTACGCGGAGGATTTCGTTAGTGCGCGGTCCGACGCCGTAGCGCCTCACGACTCGTCGCTGCTGCTCAATATCGAGATCGCCAAGCGCCGCACTCGGTCATTGAAGGAACTATGCCGGAAGCAGGTGCTAACCGCCATCAGAACCAACGTTGCGGCTAAGGTCGTTCGACTTCCGGTGTCGTGTGAACTGATGGAGTTTCTGCAGTTCGCTGAACTTGATGACGACGTTGACGCTGAGCGCAACAACAACGCCGAAGACCCGGCCAAGGACGAGACGACGAGCGTGTGTTCGAACAGGAGCGGTGATGACGTCGCGCCGTCTCGCCCCAGCTACAAGGACCGCGGCAACGCGTGGGATGACGAACCGGTGCACACTGCCGCGGCCTTCCAGCGGGCCAGCTGGTCGCGGCAGACGTTCGCAGGACGCAGTAGTCGAGGCGCCATGACGAACGTACGGCGACAGTTGCACGAGGACACAGACCTGTTAAGTCGCACTACAGCCAACGCCGCGTACCACACGGGCAGTCTGCCGCGCACTTCCAGCGCGAGGACGGCATGGTTGATCAGTGGTCGGGTTGCTCCCTCCGCGAGCACCAGAACGCCCCAAACAGCGAGTGGACAGCGAGCTAGCGGCCAGACCACCCCCACGAGTGAGCCGGGTGGCGGGCTCGCCTCGCGCCTCCATTTGCCGTTGAACAGTCGCGCCGCGCCGGCAGACAACCGCTGTGTGTCGCTGCCGACGACGCCGCGGGTTAAGGCAAGGAGTCGGGTGCTTAACATGGCCGATCTCTGTCTCGGCGACCCGTCAACCTCTCCGTTGATGTCACCGTCTCCGTTGATGTCACCATCTTCTTTGTTGTCACCATCTTCTTTGTTGTCACCATCACCATTGTTGTCGCCGTCACCCTCTCCGTCGACCCAGTCGCTGTGTGACGACACCCTCAGTCCCGTCCTGCAGTTGATCCAGGCGACCGAGAAGCAGTCCATCGCTGTCCGCCGTCCAGCCATGAACCGGTCATCGAGGAGCTCATCCACAGCCAGTCTGGCCGCCACGGAGGTGGTCAGTGCCAACTCGTTAAGCAGCTGGGAGCGCAGTCTGCGGTCAAGCTACGGTTCGGCGTCCAACACAGACCTGGCGACCAGGAACCCGAGCACGGCCGCCTTCTCTCGCCTCTCGAGTCGCACGGCGTCACTGCGTCGGCCTCGCAACCCCGTCACCGCCACCGACCTCCACAAGACGACGATGCATTCATCGGGCACCAACCTTCGCAAGATCCCGAGTTCGTCGAAGCTGTCGGACCCCGACCTGCTGGACGTGCGTCCGACGACGCAAGCACGCGACGTTGCGAACAGAGCGCGTGCGCACCACAACGGACAGCTGGTGTCCACGAACGACAACGAGCGCTACGTGGCGCTACTGTCGTCTTCTGGTGTCGCCAACAAGACCCGCGTGTCTAACCAGAACAGACCCGACGTGCTGAGGTTCAGCAGACAGGGACACACGCCAATGAGACAACCAAACGGACTGCCGCGGCGTCGCCTCGGCAACAGCGTGTCATCCACGGACGACGAATGCACCAGTCCGACCGATTCTCTCCCAGACCGGACAGTGCAACAATCTGCTTTCAAGGTCATTATGCGGCCACAACCGGAACGGAACACCCACCACGACACCGTGAATAACAACCACAACGCCAGCTCACCTCTTGACAACAACCACTCGTCCGACTACGCACGGAACAGAACCAACGGCGAAAACAACAACTCGGTCGGCAGCGAGGAACGCAGTGACAGTCGCCTCAGCGGCCAGATGTCCGTCAACTCGTCCAATAGCAGCATCAACGACAGCGGACGCAACAGGAGTCGAATTCCCGTGCCGCAGAAACGATTCCCGACACCCATTAAGGTCGCTAGAGGGCGCAACGTGTTCGCGTCGCCACTGCAGAACGGTAACGTGACCAACGGCAGTCCATTCAGTCGGACGCGCTCGTTTAGATATTAGCAGTTGTGATTTGGTCGTTGGCACATGCCGGGAGTGACATGCCGGGAGTGACATGCCGGGAGTGACATGCCGGGAGTGACATGCCGGGAGTCACATGCCGGGAGTGACATGCCGGGAGTCACATGCCGGGAGTCACATGCCGGGAGTCACATGCCGGGAGTCACATTGAAAAGTAACGGCACGGTACAAATCGCCATTTTGGTCGAACTGTTTTTCAGTCAATGTTAAAGCGACATTCTTTATTCATTCATAAAAAATATGGTTCATATTTATGGACACACGAGATGTGCACGCACGAGGCAGTGGCTGGTTCGTCTCCACGGTGCATTGTCACCGCCACTGTACCCAAAAAGTGAATAGTTGAACAAAGACATATTACGCCTTGTTGTATGATCAAGTTTCGCTGGAAGAAACTATTGCACTGGGAAGCTGCGCCTTACTCCTCCAGACGAGTGGCACAATTTGGAAGTTAAGAAACGTTCCATTTTTGGAAGACCGAACTTTACACGACGAGAATTTATAAGTATATGTAATACTGAACAGAAATCCATGCAGACACCCCAAATTGTATTACGTATAGTAATGTGCAATTGTTGAACGGTGTAATATGTTTTTCAACGCTGTCGATCGTAGCGTACGTGTGTGACCGTGTGATCGTAACGTACGTGTGTGACCGTGTGATCGTAACGTACGTGTGTGACCGTGTGATCGTAACGTGTGATAGCGGCATTATATGCCAGTTTGTTACATGCCAGTTTGTGACACTGGCACATGACGTCATCGTGTGATACTGGCATGGGTGACAGTAGCCCATGATGCTGGCATGGTTATCAGTGTGTGACATTGGCATAGGAACTAAACTTGTGTCACTAGCGTGGGATGCCAGCCAGCTCGTAATACTGCTCGTAATACTGGTATGTAATGTCACTGTTATCGGATATCAGCTTGTGACATGGTCATGGAATGTCAGATCGTAACAATAAAGTGACTTGTTATGGAATGTCAGATCGTAACACTAACGTGACTTGTCATGGAATGTCAGATCGTAACACTAACGTGACTTGTCAGAGTTGTCTTCAAATTAGCTAGTCGCTAATAAACAACCTTAAATTATATCAACATGTACAAGAACACCTTTAATAAATGGGTTCATCCAGATGAAAAGACGCACACACACACACACACACACACACACACACACACACACACACACACACACACACACACACACACACACACACACACACACACACACACACACACACACACACACACACACACACACACACACACACACACACACACACACACACACACACACACACACACACACACACACACACACACACACACACACACACACACACACACACACACACACACACACACACACACACACACACACACACACACACACACACACACACACACACACACACACACACACACACACACACACACACACACACACACACACACACACACACACACACACACACACACACACACACACACACACACACACACACACACACACACACACACACACACACACACACACACACCTTGCGGCGACGGTTTGATACGAATACAGTTCTCACTATTTTTATGTAGTTACGTTGATTCTTTTTCAATAAACGGCATGACCAGTAATTCGGAACTCTATAACGATTAGAGCCGATTATATTAACATTTCTCTGACATTGCAAATATATCCTCTTTATTATTTTATTAAACCATACGACGATGTTTTGAAAACGAACTGTCGAATTCTGACGTATTCTAATCCACCAGAATCTAGCGAAAATGAAACTGACCAACTAATGGTAATTGTTACATACATTATAATGTATATGTGTTTATATGTTGAGATGTACGTTGTTGTAAAGGTAATGTGTTGTAAAGGTAATGTGTTGTAAAGGTAATGTGTTGGATTGGTCAACGACCTCTTTTCAAACGGTGCTTTTAATGTAAATATTTAAGAACGAAATCCTGTTGGAGGAAATCGGAAGGTATCTAACACGAATGAAATATTTAACTGGATACACATGACACGATACACATGACACGATACACATGACACGATACACATGACACGATACACATGACACGCAGCCAGCTTAGTTGGCGCAATCTTCTTTCGTTACGTAGTGTAGGGATTTATATTTTTTTACTAATTAATCTGTGATCACAAGCGCTTGAGCTGCAATAGGGAAGTAACTAGAAAGTGCATATTTATTTTAGTAATGATTTACAAAAATGAGACGAGACGACGCGTTGCATATACCTAACTTGTTGATATTCAATACTATTTATTTATGGTTTATACAAACGTTGCTGCATTTAACAATGCGTATGTGTATTTCGATGACTAAGATGTTGTGTAACCGCCTGTCTTTGGAAGTCGAATTGTGTGAAAGTTGAAAGTATGTTATGTTAGAATAAAAAATTTAATATATTGTCGTAGTCAATATATGACACGTGACAACAGTTCCAGCAAGTTCGGGAAGGATGTATCCCTTGTCACTGGTCATCGCTGGACACCTCTCCCGTAGTTGTGTCACTGGTCATCGCTGGACACCTCTCCCGTAGTTCGATTGTTCGTTGATTTTTCTGCATTAGCAACTGTTCTCTCTGACCAACACTGTCAGGCCTCCAGCTGGTCTGGCTCTCGTTGACTTGGTGTTCTGCTACAGTGACGAGGGGCCCTCGAGTTGATGGTCTGGACATGTTACTTCACATATCACATTGTTTTTGTTTTTTTTGCGGGGGACATTGTCCGTGTGATTCAAGACTATATATCTGATGGTGTGGTAGGGTTTGTGGTACGTCCCCACCACTTTTTTTGTTTCTCTGCTCTGAGCGTCTTAGTCTTTTTCTTAGTAATGTTGAACATCCACTCGCAGCTGTTGGTGACCTCAGGTGCTGCTTTGATGTGCGTGATTGTCGTTGTCCAGAGTGTGGTCAGAGTTACGAAACTCCGCCGAGAATAAAAAAGAGACTTTAAAAGGTAACTTAGTTTTCTTCTATATGTCTGCCAACTACAGACACGGACAGTCAGTTACGTCAGGTTGGACAGCCCAGTGAGCCTAACCCCGAGTTATGATCCGCCGTGTGATAATAAATATACTGTCTGTTCAGCTTCTCTACTTGGGTGAGACATACTGGTGGCCTGTGCGATGTGTGGCCGTGCCAACGTGGCCTAGAAGGTTTTTATATAGAACAAAGCAAACCTGCAGTGTTTATCCCATTCGGTGGCTCTTCCTCTAGGCTAAGTCGCGTCATATCCTCGCCAAGTTTGGACATAATGCGTCTACTGTTTTTATGAACAAGTATGTTTAATAGTAGGATGCGTACCCTTTATTCGCAATCTAAATATGTATTCGTGCTGATTTTCGATGAAATGCACCGAGCGGAGTTCGCCTATTGTGATCAAAGAAAAAAGCCAAGAACCAAGAAGAACCAACAGAAACAAAGAAACTGGATGGAAGAATTCCTTTTAAATTAGCATATATGCATTTTTTTAAGTTATAGCCAGAGATGTAACTAATTGTTTTCTGGAAGTCAACAGACATTGGGCTTTGTCTGAAGATACAATTAATCAAGTCGCTAGTCTGGAGCGTGGCCCAGAAAGTTGGGCTATGAAAAACGGACGAAACAAAGTTGGACGCCTTTGAGATATGGAGGTGGCGCCGTATGATCCGAGTCAGCTGGGTCGACAAGAAGACAAATGTGGAGGTGGCGCCGTATGATCCGAGTCAGCTGGGTCGACAAGAAGACAAATGTGGAGGTGGCGCCGTATGATCCGAATCAGCTGGGTCGACAAGAAGACAAATGTGGAGGTGGCGCCGTATGATCCGAGTCAGCTGGGTCGACAAGAAGACAAACGTGGAGGTGGCGCCGAATGATCCGAGTTAGCTGGGTCGACAAGAAGACAAACGTGGAGGTGGCGCCGAATGATCCGAGTCAGCTGGGTCGACAAGAAGACAAATGTGGAGGTGGCGCCGAATGATCCGAGTCAGCTGGGTCGACAAGAAGACAAATGTGGAGGTGGCGCCGTATGATCCGAGTCAGCTGGGTCGACAAGAAGACACATGTGGAGGTGGCGCCGTATGATCCGAGTCAGCTGGGTCGACAAGAAGACAAATGTGGAGGTGGCGCCGTATGATCCGAATCAGCTGGGTCGACAAGAAGACAAATGTGGAGGTGGCGCAGAATGATCCGAGTCAGCTGGGTCGACAAGAAGACAAACGTGGAGGTGGCGCCGAATGATCCGAGTCAGCTGGGTCGACAAGAAGACAAATGTGGAGGTGGCGCCATATGATCCGAGTCAGCTGGGTCGACAAGAAGACAAATGCTTGTGTCCGACCACAGGTTGATGTGTCTGAAGACAACAGGTTGATGTGTCTGAAGACAACAGGTTGATGTGTCTGAAGACAACAGGTTGATGTGTCTGAAGACAACAGGTTGATGTGTCTGAAGACAACAGGTTGATGTGTCTGAAGACAACAGGTTGATGTGTCTGAAGACAACAGGTTGATGGCCACAGCTGAAGCGGAGTAAACTAACAAAATATGGACACTGGATAAAACGAAGCCACATTCTAGTCTTAACACCAATCAAAGGCGAAGGCGAGGAGAAGAACGTGCCGGGACAAAGGCGAGGAGAAGAACGTGCCGGGACGAGGCGAGGAGAAGAACGTGCCGGGACGAAGGCGAGGAGAAGAACGTGCCGGGACGAAGGCGAGGAGAAGAACGTGCCGGAACGAAGGCGAGGAGAAGAATGTGCCGGGACGAAGGCGAGGAGAAGAACGTGCCGGAACGAAGGCGAGGAGAAGAACGTGCCGGGACGAAGGCGAGGAGAAGAACGTGCCGGAACGAAGGCGAGGAGAAGAACGTGCCGGGACGAAGGCGAGGAGAAGAACGTGCCGGGACGAAGGCGAGGAGAAGAACGTGCCGGGATGAAGGCGAGGAGAAGAACGTGCCGGGACGAGGCGAGGAGAAGAACGTGCCGGGACGAAGGCGAGGAGAAGAACGTGCCGGGACGAAGGCGAGGAGAAGAACGTGCCGGGACGAGGCGAGGAGAAGAACGTGCCGGGACAAAGGCGAACCGCCTGGATCGACACAGTGAGGCTGTGTACATCTGGAGACTGCATACTCGACGGGAGACGGCGATGACGCGGACTGACAGGAGGAGATCAACGTGTGTAAAGTGTTATTCATATTGATGTACCATATAAAACGGTATCAATGGAAATTTCAACTAGGCCAGCGCGCGGAGAAGATAGTTGAACTCAGTGTTGTGAAATTGTTACGTTCACTCGATTTTCTAGCAAAGACCAGTTTCATGGTGGTTGAGGTCGTCCGGTGTCGCCACCTGGCGAACAATATCATAAATAGTATTTAGCATAATAATTTATTGTTTGTTTGTGTATCCATTGTAACAAGTGAAAATGTAAATTGTTTCAGAAAAACATAAAAACTCGTATGTAAATACTTCTGATTAAAGTAAATAAGCGGGTCGAAAATGGGTCAAATTAAATTTAAAATCTAATCGCTCACAGGTGCAACAAATTCTACTTCGTGGAATATGCGATCCCCGGGGGGGGTTACTGCCATACCAAAGCAGTGGGGGTGTGCTACCAGAGCCCCATGGAGCACATGGAAAGAGAGAGAGAGAGAAATCAAGAAATTTACGGTCACCAAGAGAGAATTATTGAACAATTTATCTAATATCTATAAGCGTAAGGTAAGCCCGGGCGGAACGTTTTCATTGGGAAATTTCCTCTTCGATGAAAGAGAGAATAATCAGGTTTAATTGGGGCACAAAGAGAGAAAATTTACATTTTGTCTTCGGACAGAGAGAGAAAAATTGCCAAAAACAGGGGCAGTTGCGCGGCACATACATGTATACCTCAATATAGGGAGTACCGCCCCCCGGGATGCGATCGTAGCACATAACACGAGTGATGGTAGGACTGGCAAATTCTAGTCTATTAACATGGCGTTATAAATAGTTGCTTCGCAGTCAGGTACGGGCAATTACATAATCATTAAGATTTGAAGATGTAGTAGTTTTGTATTCTAGACTTTGCTCAATACTGTGCAAAACCGTATGGACTAGGAGGGATGATGTTATTTCTTCAATAAATTAGGCGCATTACCTTTGGTTTGTTGTAAGTTGACCTTGATTCCTCATTTCACAAATTCGTGTTGTACCCTGCTTGTGTGTGTGTGTGTGTGTGTGTGTGTGTGTGTGTGTGTGTGTGTGTGTGTTTGTGTGTGTGTGTGTGTGTGTGTGTGTGTGTGGTGTGTGGTGTGTGGTGTGTGTGGTGTGTGTGTGTGTGTGTGTGTGTGTGTGTGTGTGTGTGTGTGTGTGTGTGTGTGTGTGTGTGTGTGGTGTGTGTGTGTGTGTGTATATATATATATATATATATATATTTGTGTGTATATATGTGTATATTTGTGTGTATATGTGTGCATACTATCCATTATGCGTGAAAGCTATTGATGCTATCACTATTTCCGAGCAAAGATCAGCTTATTTCTGAGGACGCACACTACCGCCACCTAGCGAACAATATCGTATAGGTTGGCATACACGATACACACCGATTCTAACAGTCCGAAAAGGTCAATCGTCGGGAGTATTTTGGTGACGCTAAATAAAATATTTAACTTTGTGTTAGCGTTGATATTTGTAAATACTTCCACAACGATTATTTGCGATTGATTTAGGTATGTAACGGAACCTGTGCCTTACATTACTACACATTGTTGTATTTGCAATGGATGGTTTTTATTCTCTCTCGATTTAAAAAAATATATATTATTATTATTACTAGCATTATTACTATTATATATATATATATATATATATATATATATATATATATATATATATATATATATATATATATATATATATATATATATATATATATATATATATATATATATATATATTAAATCTGCTGTAACAATAATAATATATTATTTATCGAGAAGGAATTAAACTCATTTGTTTTTCTTTCGTTGTCAACGGTACTTGATAACACACACATGCACATACAAACATGTAATAACAACGTTTTATTGTTTGCAAAGTTGCAACAATAACAACTAAATAGTCATAATTTATATAAATAATAAATAACGTTTCATGTTAAATATCATAACGTGTTAAATACCATTATGTACAAAATATATACTGTAAACATATATTATTAATATTATCTGGCAGTTTAATAAGTAGCCACCAAACTTATTAGTATAACACTATTTAGTTTAACTACAATTATATCTGCTTGAATAAATATGTAAATGTCCTATGTAGGAAGTACCAACACTACATGATTAGATCAAGTGTCTGGTGATGAACCGGAAATGAAGATAATACCCATCATGCATTATTAATTTGCAAGTGATGTTTGCGGGCGTGGATATGAGATCAATGTTCATATGTTAATGGTGTGGTGATCTCTGGCCTCTCGTCTTTGACTTTGTAACGCCTTTGTTTTGGTCCATTCGACAAGTCTGGTGATTTAACAACGACCCTTCTTCACGTCGATGTCATCGAGTGCAATGTCTCCTGAGAATTCGTGGCCGACCACACCAATGAACGCCAGCTGAAAAACACAACCAAAGTGTTACTTCTCGGGAGGCCAGCAAGTTGTATGCCATCACGAAGTACATGTGCATCAGTCCTGTTTAGATTCGTTCACAAAATATTGTAATCATATTAAGTGACACGATCGAATGAAATAGAGCTGGAAGCTGATTCCATAAGGATGTGAAACAAAATGAAAACGTTGATACTAAATGGTGTGGTATAACATTATATTAATTAGCGTTTACTACACTGTCAGACACCCTATGCTTTGTTCAAAGCGTCTTCTTCGTCATCGGTTATGAAGTTAAATGTTTCATAATTATGTTTGGTTTGATGGAAATCACTTGAAGTTTCAAAGCGAACAATTACAGCGACTGCGGGTTGTATTTCGTCACATCACTATTGCGACATTGTTGCATGGCTTCATGACATTCGAGAATCATACCTTACATGGCTCAATGACGTGGAAGCTTAAGACTGCTTACCTTGTCATAAGACCCCATGATGACATCTACCCTGGCAGACAACCATCTGTCGCCGTGGTCCTTGCGTTGTCGCCATACTGTCTCCAGCTGTCCCCAAGACGTCTTTCTCGCCAGTCGCAGTTCGTTGACGTGGAAGCCATACATGTGATAGTTGAACGTGACACAGTGATCTCCATTGCTGTACAGGCGTGGCACCATGACACTGCAACGACAGAACACATCGTCACCAGCGGAAACACAGTGCAATATATCGTAACATAATAATATAAAAACCAGTAATAAACATATAGTAGAAAGCATATATTTTCAATCAAATAATATAACGTATTTTACATGACAAATAAAAAAATAATAATACGGTATAGAAAGTATTCTAGGTTATGAATGCTGTTTCGCCAGTGAGTAGACACTATACTAGATTATAAATGCTGTTACGCCAGGGAGTAGACAGTATTCTAGGTTATGAAAGCTGTTTCGCCAGGGAGTAGACAGTATTCTAGGTTATGAATGCTGTTACGCCAGGGAGTAGACAGTATTCTAGGTTATGAATGCTGTTAAGCCAGGGAGTAGACAGTATTCTAGGTTATGAATGTTGTTACGCCAGGGAGTAGACAGTATACTAGGTTATAAATGTTGTTACGCCAGGGAGTAGACAATATTCTAGGTTATGAATGTTGTTACGCCAGGGAGTAGACAGTATACTAGGTTATGAATGCTGTTACGCCAGGGAGTAGACAGTATTTCAGGTTATGAATGCTGTTACGCCAGGGAGTAGACAGTATTTTAGGTGCTGTAGTGCTTTAGTGCTGTAGGGAGTAGAAAGTCCAGTTTGTTATACCCGACCGTCCACTTACATTGCTTCGTCGCCCAAGCGGCGAGGACTGCTCGCTTCTATGTAGATGTAGTTCGGTCGACTCCCCTGGTAGGCAGAACTCGGACCCGTCTCGTCTGACGGTGTCTTTCCACTTCGGACTGTCCAGTCGAACTGGTCACTGGTCAACTGCCGCATGTCACATAATGTCTTCTCGCCGCTGTCGTCTTCGAACGAGCACCGCCAGATCGATGTGCTGCCATGGGCTAACAGAAATCGTTATCGTTACCATTAGTTTAGTTGCTGAGAAATTACTTATATTAATACGTGCATGCGCGCGTACACACACGCACACGCACACGCACACGCACACGCAAACACACACACACTCACACGCATGCACGCACGCACACACATATACAGGGAATAATAATAGTTTATATTCTCGTTTGCCGCAAATTATTATGGATCCATTCTACTAAATTTAAGCATGAGCAAGAATTAAACGTAATACAAAATTAAAGGCAAGCCTGGTATTGATTGCATTCTATGACAATCACTGTCTTTGACTAACTCAATGTTGTTGTTGTTGTTGTTGTTGTTGTTGTTGTTGTTGTTGTTGTTGTTGTTGTTGTTTTTGTACTGTATAAAATACTGCTAACAACCCCAGAATACTGGCATTGTGATGACTTACGTGTTTGCCATGTAGTTGTAGTTGCTTTGGTTGTTGTCGTTGGTGTAGTTGTTGTCGTTGGTGTAGTTGTTGTCGTTGGAACGGTCGTCCTCTTGGTCGTGGGAACTGGTATGGCGCCATTCATAGGTTCTGTAACACGGAGTTGGTGTTAAAATATCACCTGTCAGAAACTACCTTCGTGTTTCGTCCAGAAGGTATTCTCATGCTTTGTACTAAGAATATAACAACGGCGATGGTGTTGTTGTACTAAGAATATAACAACGGCTATGGTGTTGTACTAAGAATATAACAACGGCGATGGTGTTGTACTAAGAATATAACAACGGCGATGGTGTTGTTGTACTAAGAATATAACAACGGCGATGGTGTTGTTGTACTAAGAATATAACAACGGCGATGGTGTTGTACTAAGAATATAACAACGGCGATGGTGTTGTTGTACTAAGAATATAACAACGGTGACAGTGTTGTTGCGGCAGCTACTTCTGCTGTTTCTATTGTTGCGGCTGTTGTTGCTGCCATCGTAAATTAAACAGCTCTACTTGGTACCATTATCGTTGCCGTTGCAGTGGCAGCTACTGCGAGTGACAACACAACTGCTGTTGTTGCTTCTATTATTAATGTCGCTGCTGCTGTGACAGCAGCTGCTCCGACCACCTCGGTGTCAATTACCTGCGACAAATGATGCCTTGAAGCCCCTCTTGGCGGTTTTCCACGGCACGTTCCAGTTGGTCCTGAAGACGACGGCCATCTCTCCCGTCTCGCTCCGCAGCACGTCCGTTGGAATGCGGTAGCAGCAGAACCTGGCAGTGCGGCAGATCCACTTGTTATTGCTGCATCATTGCTTTTTAGGAGTTTATATACTTGCATCTTTTCATTACTAAATGTTTTAATTAAAGTTATGATTTAAAACAAATTTAATTCAAGGTGTCGTTTAAAACCATATGCACGTATGTATGTACGAATAATCTCACCTGGGTCCCTGTCTGCCCAGGTTGGCGCCTGTCTTCACTTCCACCCAGTGGTGACATTGGCCTGAGTTGTGACAGTAGATACCGAACTCGCCCTCGAAGTTGAGTACCACTCGATGGTTGGCCGGGGCCTGACGCAGAAATAAGTTAGGTTATTAACTAGGGCCTCAAACTTTGATAGCATTCAGGCTCGTAATACTTACGAAAATATTACCAATGTTATCTTCGTCGTATGGGAAGTCATTCGTAGTCATTTGTCGTCATCATTTCACTGGTGACAACCAACGTCATCATAGTAATTATGTATGGTTTGATTTTGTAAAACACTTAGTACCAAACGCTGAGGTTATTTAACTTATAGACAAGGCACTAATCTTATAAAATGTAGCAAACTGACAGCTTTACGTTGTGCGTGCTTTAGAATAATTATAGTTGTCTATTGACGTTCTTGCGACATTACTTATTGACGGCCCAGTGTGTGGTTCCCGTCTCTCACCTGGATCAGCCAGCTGCACTGTTGTTTGTTGCTGTAGTATCTGTCCGTGTCATACCCGGGAGTCTTGATGTACTGAGGTGTGGAGGTCGCCCGTAATACGCCACCGCATGCAGCTGAAACGGCGAGAGAAGTAGCGTCAAGTCTCTATGGACGTACATACAGGTATGTGCATCATGACTACATATCATGACTACCTATCATGCCTCTCATCTTCAATATTATAGTATACGGAGGTTAATCAGACTATTCAGCATAGAACGCGTAATTATATTAGTACACGTACCATTGACAGAGGACGCCACTTCGTGACAGAAGGTTCCGCGAAATCCTTCGGGGCATTTGCAGCGGTCGCAGTGGTTCGGATCCTGGTAGCCGTCGCGTTCACACGGCCGTGCGAGGCGGTTGGGACAGGTCGCTGTGGAAGAGAGGAAGAACGTCTTACACACACAAAATATATGATCTAAGACAAGTCCTTAATACATTAATTATTATTAATTACGTCGACGACAGAACTACCCTTCGTACTTATGAATCGATCCGCCGAAATGTAGTATTTGTCAATCCGATAGGGGGCGACATCAGCGCCATAAACTACGTTAAATTGTGGTCTTCGAATAAGGTTTGCGTGTAATATTTCGGCCAAGATATTCCTTACGAACCGATATAATTATGACGATCAACTGCTTACCGCTGCAGTAGGCTAAGTTGATGGCCTTTGCGTCCAGGTAGGAGAGGCCAGTTCGCTGACCCATGTTGCGTTGATACAGTGGGTTCACAGTCTCCATTGTATTCTCGCCGTTTTTCGATCCAGACTGCCACAAAACGAACACACTTGATACAGATCTTAGGATTGACTGATTAGTGGTGCGTGTGCCGGCAGCAGCAACAACAATGACACTAAAACAACAGTTAAGACACAAAGGCAACAACAACAACAACAACAACAACAACAATATTACTGGGATTTGTTGTGCTCACCTTCGGTCCGTAGTGCATGACGGAGCCGACATCGTACGGCAGGCTGGTGTCTGTGCCGTACAGCTTCAGGAACTGGCCGCCATAGTAACCGATGTTCTGCTTGAGTACCTTGATGACGTCATCTCTGTCCCAGCGCTGTTGTTCGTGCCACAGGCCGAGTGAATGGCCGATCTCGTGCACCGGGGTGCCGAACTGCACAACGTGACAGTAGGTCATTCACGGTGCCTCTGGCTCGGAGAGGTATATACGTTTTTTTGCTTTGTTTTTTTAATACCTTAGATATGGAAATCTATATAATTCAAAATGCAGAGTCCATTGTGGCATTTCTTATTTGCTCAAGGTTTTTCGCTAAACACCACGTCCTTTATTTGATAACACTGTGAACAATTACAATGATATAAAACAGTTCAATACATATGTATGCATTACTGAAATCACCGCTATATCTTTGCGACTGAAATGAAGAGTTCACTTACGTCAGTGATGCACGAAGGCTGTAGATTGAGAGCCTGTGGTATCCGGTCTACCATTCCCACGTTTGAATAGCATCTGTGCAACGTTAAAACCATATATCAGCAGACGAATCTGACGCGTTCATGTGCTAAAAGAACGTTCAGTATTGTAAATTAAGCGAAATGTGTCATTAATTCGACCTGATCTGAACTTCCCTGTGAAGCAATCAGCCACACAGCAACTACTGCATGGAGACTATTCATAGACATAATTGCACCATTGCCTATGCATGGAAACTATTCATAGACATAATTCCACCATTGCCTATTGTCGTGTACCTCTAGTACTACTGCATGGAGACTATTCATATATATAATTCCATCATGTTCTATTGCCAGGCATACAGTTATAAATAGTTGAGTGATCTGAGCGAGGTGGAATGAAGGCTCCAAATGCTAGCAATATATCTCGTAATTAATTAATGTAAGCTTAGTGTTGAATCCATTGGGCATATATCCGGAGTAACCTGCCCTCACTGCAATGTTCCGTTCTCACAATATTATCGTAATCTGCTCGAAGTTCTGATTCGTATTGTTTAATTGGACAATATGATTCATCACGACATAATGAACACCAGTTTCTGTGTATCACTCGGGTAACGTGGCGTGACTTCAGACCTCAGCCGCCCTAGAGCCAGCAAACACTCACCCTCCTCCCTCTCCCGTCACGAGGATATGGTTCGAGGATATTCTCTCGTTGGTTCCTAGTTCCCGGAAGCGGATACATGTGTGGTCGGTCCAGTGTTGGAAGGCGCTGCGGATCTTCGATTTCTGCGATTCAGCTGAATGAGAGAAACGTTACAAAGATTACACCAATGAACGTGCACCCTGTGACTGGGTCGGTTTATGTCTAGTGAGTCAGTTACTCCTGCTTCTTTGTCTGTAGCCCGTCATTCGTATGCTAGCTCAATAAACAGTTCTGATTGTGCAACATTTTCATACATTCGACCTTTTGAAACATTTGATATGATATCACAGAAAACACGTAGAACAGAAGAAGGGCGGGAAAAGGATGCGAACTTGTCGAAATTGAATTTCATGGGAGTGTGCAATATAAAGATTACATCAGTAAATAATACATATTGGATTATCTACCGGACGGCGGGGTCAAGACACGAGCATTAATATATATGATTCATAAGCAACTGTCGTGACAGCGTTGTTTGGTGTTTCGACAAAATGTGGCTCAGCGTTGCCAAGTTGTGTAATGCATCCAGATGTCCCGAAAAGAGGGGGTTTAAGTAGCGGACTCAGTAGCTGTTTGTGTGAATTCTATCAAAGACATAAAGTCAGCTCACAGTCAACACTCATATAGTTTTAGTACATTTCTCGCAAATGGAAAGATTGCCCAACACGATACATCCGTCTGCTGGATTTGTGGAGCAAAATGGCCAGTCGTGAAATGACACTATTGCGAAAGACTCGCATTAAGTGCCTTTTGATTAGTTTCTTTACCTTGCACTGCCAATTGGAGTGTTTGGTGCGTAAAGAAATGCTTTATCTAGCTACGCCCATATCGACACACCCACGCCCACAGTTGAACTCTAGTTCATCTATTACTTATGCTATGACTTGTATCAATCGTGAACACTGAGGAAGCGCAATCTTAAAACCGTCATTAAAACATAACCTGCACAATTAAAAAGCGGTTCTAATGATCGACATCAACATTTTCTTTTTTTAAGTTACTCTGGTACCTTAGAAATGGTCACTACGTTTCTGCAATCAAGATTAAGTTATCGACGTTTATTGCTACATGAGTGTCGGTGTGAGGTCATCATTGTGTACACAGGAGTGTCGGTGTGAGGTCATCATTGTGTATACAATTCAACTAAGCGAACGGGTGGCTAAATAAGCGTGATATCACTAAACCACAAATGTAATGCCTCTTGTCTACAATACAATTCAAGAGTCGCAGTTACGACAAAAAGAATTAAACAAAAGCTGTATGCCCCAGATTGTGTTACTATATTAATTTAACTTTCTGCTTCTTTATGTAATGTCGCAGCATGTGACTAGAGAGTGGTGGCGCCTACTGTGTTTGCCGTCGAACTTCCACGGGATTGGCATGACCGTCCACCTGCGGAAGTTGATGTATGTCGTCGCCCGCCTGCGACGTCCGTGCACGGCGTTCCTCTGATCACGCAGCAGCTCGTCCACCTGATCCTCCGTCAACACGATGCAGTCGTCCAGGCGGTCTGTCGGACCTTCCTGTGGCGTGTCGCTCTCGCGGGGCGGCGTCTGTCAAGGCAACGAGATATCATTATAGACAGCGTTATGGTGATGATGACGATGATAGTGCTTACGACGATATTCATGACGATGACTAAACTCGCATCATCACCTTCACCATTTATTCTTACAAAATGCAAAGTTGTTTTGATTTTGTTTAAACAAATTGTGTTTTGTTTTAATATGCTAAACATAAATACAGTGTTGCCTTTAAAGTACGAAGTAGTCATACAATCGTTGCCACGCTCAAATTGAATTTGTTTGTAAGTTATAACGCAAAAAGCGATAACCTTACCGAGTGATCGAAGGCGTGTTCGTCGGCCGAGGCATACGCCTTGAGCTGCGCCAGTTTGTGCTGTGTCCGCTTCCACTGGTCGCACGGCACGCCGTGACACCGCAGCCACTCGCCACGAGTCCCGTTCTCCGGCCGCCAAAGTTGCCTCGACTCGACTGAAATACGTCGCGCCTGTAGGAACAGAATACAGTTATTGACAGCGATGTATCGCGAAAACACAAACCCGCTATGGGTTGTGTGGGAGACGCAAGAATGAACAAGGGATACGACCTTACACGTGAACCCTGTCGAGCTATCTCTCGGCTACATAGATAACTCATACATTGCAGTGAGGACGGATACAACGGGGTGTTGCTATACAGCGCGTGCGTTCCTTCTGATGCTATTTACACCCACGATGCACCGCGCCAGCACTACAATGCGGATCTTATTTTGCATATAATAAATATATGTCGACTTATTTGACAATTTGCGGCATAATGTTGTAATAGGATCGTGCATATACATGAGGTGTCCCGTTGTGCGAAGGAAATAGCTATTGACCGCAACGTAGCTTAATGTTAATGTTAATGTCTATTTATCCATTATTCAACAATAGGCGTGTCCGGAGTAATAATTATAGTCAAATGTTTGGCTGATATGGTTGACTTTTTAAATTATAAATTGGCGAAACGTCTTCCACTGTTACGCCACAATGTGGTGAATTATGACACGTCAAAATTGCCTATATCAAACTTATGACTAACATGTCCTCGCTTATTACCAGTTGACACACGTTCTAGCAGAGAAAAAAGTTTTATATTCTACGTCTAGGCATTCTGGCCCAACGGCAAAAACATAATTTATACTACGTTCAAACTGACAAGATTGACATGTGACATAACTGTAAGATTCGTCACATGCGTCTAGCGGCCGAAAGACTGGAAAGAGTGATTTAGTGTCAACAAAACTTAGCTTGTAGCACTTTTGACATCGTGCTACGTCAAACGTGGGGCAGACTTGACACACACACACACACACACACACACACACACACACACACACACACACACACACACACACACACACACACACACACACACACACACACACACACACACACACACACACACACACACACACACACACACACACACACACACACACACA
The DNA here is from genome assembly GCA_963662155.1 of Lamellibrachia columna. Classification (NCBI taxonomy): domain Eukaryota; kingdom Metazoa; phylum Annelida; class Polychaeta; order Sabellida; family Siboglinidae; genus Lamellibrachia; species Lamellibrachia columna. The sequence continues at coordinate 51,712,834 of OY759267.1, forward strand.
CACACACACACACACACACACACACACACACACACACACACACACACACACACACACACACACACATATGCATGAACGTGACAACTAATACACATGCCCCCGCTAGGAAGAAGGATCATAAAACACGTCCACCCCTGGGCTTTCGCATAATATTATAATTCATCTACTAGCGCCAGTGGTGTATCGCCAGTGGTGTATCGCCAGTGGTGTATCGCCAATCTGCGATGTTGGAAGAACACAATACTACAGTAACTTACTTGTGTTGTCCACACAATCATGAAGGTGACGAAAATGCAGCAGTAGACGTTCATTTTTGTAGATGCTTCTTCACTTCGACCAAGTTGTCGGTTTGATGTTACGCTGTTTCAGAAATGTTAACTTGTCTTATCGAGTTGTCGTTCGTTATGACGGACCAGGAGACAGCCGACGGTTATATAGCTTGTTCCGCGCTATCTCTCTCCCGGTTGGTTGCCTCCTACGAATGCCGTCGGCTATTTTTAACGCGTCACCGGTCGACCCGCTTAACGGACGAACGTACGTTTAGGTACGTTTAACTACCCCAATGGTGGCGCAGTGAAAAAAGTCGATCGGAAGTTAATAATGCTACACTTGCTAACCACGCGAGTGCTTTGTGTGCGCGAACAGGACACTGTGAGTAACATTCTAGATAGTGTTATTCGCGCGGATTCGGTTCACTTGGGCAGAACCCTCGGATATCCTTGTTGTGGCGTTCAAGTGTCCAGTGGGGTCAGTGCTTTTTTTGGATCGAATGACCGGGTACACAGTTTTCCTCATTCCTGCTTCGCGATGACAAACCGTAAACAACTGTTGTTCTTCTTCATGAAATGCGAATTGATTTGGCCATAAACAATATTTTATAACGGGTAAGATGTTTATAAAGTACCTTTGTTTACAACACCAGTGCAATGGAATGCGTTACTGATATTATGTATAAACATGGGTGGTTCATATTTGGTGTTGATACTGTGACTTTCAATGTTAATTAGACGGGGAACGTGATTATATCAGTCCCAAAACGACACCATTTGAAACTTATCGTTTTCAAAGCTACGTTTTGTGTCTGAATATCTTAGATATATTATTGTTTACAGTGGAATGGAGAACATACCTGTAAAAAGTTGTATTTAGAATTAACTGTCTACAAAACATGTCTGTATACTCAAGTCACGACACGAAACCGCCTAATGTAGAATATTTATGCCACATCTATGAGACACACTTTTTGCTGTACGAAGGCACGGTGTTGGCGGGGACAGTACACGACTGTTGCGACTGTTTATCTTGCGAAACCTGTTTTCTTACAGTGGCGTATACTGTAACAAAAATAGTACTTAGCATTGTCCAATTTGAAAATTCTCCACTACTGCATTAAGAACGTGACCTAATTCCTTTAACTGGGATGCCACTGTGCAGCGATAACACAGCGTCCTTGAGGGTTCAACACTTTCATTTGACATAAGCCAACGTGCAAACACGGCATTTACGAATCAGCAAACAACTGAGTGTCGAGGGCTTATCACAGTTGAGCGTGTTTTACAGAGAGTTCCAGCTGTTTATATGTCGTGTTTTCGCAGACTTTTGTTGGTGTTTTTTCATATAGACACGTTGTGTGATTTGTCGTGGTAGTCTGCACATGTTAAGAATCTTATTAAATTAAAAAAGTGTCGCTGGCCACACCGACAAAGAGCAAATTTATTTGTTTGGCAATTATGTATCTAGCTTGTGGTCGTCTTTCACTTAGTTGGGTATATACGTCACAGTGTTATTAGTGGAAGGCAAAGCTCAGTGACTGTTACGTTCACGATGTTTTCCGCAAGCTCAGATATTTGCCCGGCACGAGGGGAATGCTTCGACGGGGGCAAAATTAACACCCAACAGAAAAACAGCCACCATCGCTGTGGCGGTGTTTATTTCAGCTGGAGGGTCTCCGTTGTCGTGCGTAGCATGTCGCGTCACATTTTACAAATTCTTCCTTTGTGAAATTAATCTCGATGGTGTATTTTGTATATTGTGGGCGTTCATGAATATTAAATCAACTGGTTATGGAGTGAACTGCGCAGTGACGCTCCCGGAAACACTACCCGAGTGGTATTTGTGCATATTTGCATCGCACGCGTTTTACACTGTTCACATTTATCTCATTGTCCTCGTCAATGTGGGAAATGAATTTCAATGATACGTAGGTGTGGCTAATGTACACGATACATTGTCAATACAGGGTGATTGACGAGTATATTATAGCTTACTTTTAATACTTAGTTTTGCCACTTTTAGTTTGATCAATAACTGTATCGTGGTAATCATTAATGTGATGTTAAAATATAAAAAATATTACTGTAACACTAAAGTAATCTTAACCTAGCATATATGTTTTGTTATTATTAAATCAGTGTGGTCCGTCAACAATTACTCATTGTATAATTGGACAGTTTGCGGAAATCCTTGTTATCTAAGTCGCGTGGTTATGCATCATCGGTGATATAACAAGTTATAAATAACGTATAATGATACGGGTAACAACGATACAGGTAACAACGATACAGGTAACAATGATACAGGTAACAACGATACAGGTAACAATGATACAGGTAACAACGATACAGGTAACAATGATACAGGTAACAATGCAAAGCAACCGGCGAATTCCTTGTAACAAATTAAGTGAAACGGATCCAGTTCGCTTGGTTCGCTTGGTCCGCTTGGTCCGCTTGGTTCGCTTGGTTCGCTTGGTCCGCTTGGTCCGCTTGGTCCGCTTGGTCCGCTTGGTTCGCTTGGTCCGCTTGGTTCGCTTGGTCCGCTTGGTCCGCTTGGTCCGCTTGGTCCGCTTGGTCCGCTTGGTCCGCTTGGTCCGCTTGGTTCGCTTGGTCCGCTTGGTCCGCTTGGTCCGCTTGGTCCGCTTGGTCCGCTTGGTTCGCTTGGTTTGCTTGGTTCGCTTGGTTCGCTTGGTTCGCTTGGTTCGCTTGGTTCGCTTGGTCCGCTTGGTCCGCTTGGCCACAGAATGTAGAATTACTACTGAAAGTGGAATAACTTCCATCTATGGTTTGAGAACCCTGGTATTCGACGATTGGGCTTGCACCAGACAGTATGTGTATTGCATGGACGTCTGGTCAAGGAATGGCGCAGTTGTCAACTATAATTTGTGTTTCTCAATATCACGTATTAGCTGTGTGATCTGCGTCTATTGTTCTATGCCGGAGACAACTTGACGGTCGGATGTGAACGCTCGGTTAGCAGATGACCATGCCATCAGAGTTGGTGGACAGTTTGTATGAGACGCTAAAATGAATTAGGATAATGGAAATGTTACAATTATCAAATTGACACACGATCAACGCCCGCTGTTTAAATAGCAAACCCATGGTTTGGTTTTTATAATTCAGGTCATGTTTATGTCGATTATGCAAACGGATTTTACTTTACCGATGTTGTCAATATACGACGCAACAAATATAATCTAATATCCTCTCTATTGAACCGTGTCTGTGACGATGACTGTAATATGCCCGTGTTTCAGTAAAACAGTATGCGTGTTTAGTTAAAATGAGATTTTTTACTTTAAAATGAGACAATTTATAAAAGTACATAACTCGATATAAGCAATTTATTGATAGAGCATGTCTGTGAAGTGTAGGCTTCTTATGAAACAATACACCCATTTAGGATACACCCATGGAGGATACACGTAAAACACAGGATCCAGTATGAAAATAATATATCGACGGACAACCAATGACCATATACTCGACCCGGAACTATTTATGTCCCTAGCATAGTGTCCTGAATCGTGTTAGTGGTCTCGAAATTTCGGGAATCCGGATCTGGCCACGACTTCGCACAGTGATGTCAGTCTGTCCGGGCACGTCTCTGCACAGTGGTGTCAGTCTGTCCGAGCACGTCTCCGCACAGTGGTGTCAGTCTGTCCGAGCACGTCTCCGCACAGTGGTGTCAGTCTGTCCGGGCACGTCTCTGCACAGTGGTGTCTGTCTGTCCGAGCACGTCTCTGCACAGTGGTGTCTGTCTGTCCGAGCACGTCTCCGCACAGTGGTGTCAGTCTGTCCGGGCACGTCTCTGCACAGTGGTGTCTGTCTGTCCGAGCACGTCTCCGCACAGTGGTGTCAGTCTGTCCGAGCACGTCTCCGCACAGTGGTGTCAGTTTGTCCGAGCACGTCTCCGAACAGTGGTGTCAGTTTGTCCGGGCACGTCTCCGCACAGTGGTGTCAGTCTGTCCGAGCCCGACGTAAATCGTCCGTGTGACCAGTCATGATATGTTGTTACCCCCCTCTGGTGGTTCCACCCGAACAAACATGGAATTGAACTTCGTGATGTTTGTCCCAGTTGTTTGTCCCAGTTGTTTGTCCCAGTTGCTACATCCATTTACATGCGTGATATATGATATATGATATATGATATATGATATATGATATATGATATATGATATATGATATATGATATATGATATATGATATATCTGAGTCTACACGTACAATATCTGACCGTTGTATCGTTAAATTATGTTTAGTTAAAATGAGGTTTTTTTTACTTTAAAGTGAGACAATTTATAAAAGTACATAACTCGATATAAACAATTTATTGATAGAGCATGTCTGTGAAGTGTGGGCTTCTTATGAAACAATACACCCATTGAGTTACACGTAAAACACAGGATTCAGTATGAACAAAATATATCGACGGACAACCAATGACCATATACTCGACCCGGAACTATTTATGTCCCTAGCATAGTGTCCTGAATCGTGTTAGTGGTCTCGAAATTTCGGAAATCCGTATCATCATTACAGCTGTGTGGTCACGTCATATTTGTGGCAAGGTATAAATAAAACTGATTAATGCCGGTGCAGGAACAAGAGGGATTCGCGCCGCACTTCCTAGTAGCAAATCAAGCGAGACTGATGCTATCGTGGTCCAGCGTTTGACCACAAAGTACGTCAATCGTGTGGTGCAGCAGAAGAGAACACTGCTACAGACCCGGATCTGACCACGACTCCGCACAGTGGTGTCAGTCTGTCTGAGCACGTCTCCGCACGGTGGTGTCAGTCTGTCTGAGCACGCATCCGCACAGTGGTGTCAGTCTGTCTGAGCACGTCTCCGCACAGTGGAGTCAGTCTGTCTGAGCACGCATCCGCACAGTGGTGTCAGTCTGTCTGAGCACGCATCCGCACAGTGGTGTCAGTCTGTCTGAGCACGCATCCGCACAGTGGTGTCAGTCTATCCGAGCACGTCTCCGCACAGTGGTGTCAGTCTGTCTGAGCACGCTTCCGCACAGAGGTGTCAGTCTGTCTGAGCACGTCTCCGCACAGTGGAGTCAGTCTGTCTGAGCACGCATCCGCACAGTGGTGTCAGTCTGTCTGAGCACGCATCCGCACAGTCATGTCAGTCGGTCCGAGCACGTCTCCGCACAGTGGTGTCAGTCTGTCCGAGCACGTCTCCGTACAGTGGTGTCAGTCTGTCCGAGCTCGTCTCCGTACAGTGGTGTCAGTCTGTCCGAGCTCGTCTCCGCACAGTGGAGTCAGTCTGTCTGAGCACGCATCCGCACAGTGGTGTCTGTCTATCCGAGCACGTCTCCGCACAGTCATGTCAGTCGGTCCGAGCACGTCTCCGTACAGTGGTGTCAGTCTGTCCGAGCACGTCTCCGTACAGTGGTGTCAGTCTGTCCGAGCTCGTCTCCGCACAGTGGAGTCAGTCTGTCTGAGCACGCATCCGCACAGTGGTGTCTGTCTATCCGAGCACGTCTCCGTACAGTCATGTCAGTCGGTCCGAGCACGTCTCCGCACAGTGGTGTCAGTCTGTCCGAGCACGTCTCCGTACAGTGGTGTCAGTCTGTCCGAGCTCGTCTCCGTACAGTGGTGTCAGTCTGTCCGAACACGTCTCCGTACAGTGGTGTCAGTCTGTCCGAGCACGTCTCCGTACAGTGGTGTCAGTCTGTCCGAGCACGTCTCCGCACAGTGGTGTCAGTCTGTCCGAGCACGTCTCCGTACAGTGGTGTCAGTCTGTCCGAGCACGTCTCCGTACAGTGGTGTCAGTCGGTCCGAAAACGTCTCCGCACAGTGGTGTCAGTCTGTCCGAGCACGTCTCCGTACAGTGGTGTCAGTCGGTCCGAGCACGTCTCCGCACAGTGGTGTCAGTCTGTCCGAGCTCGTCTCCGTACAGTGGTGTCAGTCGGTCCGAACACGTCTCCGCACAGTGGTGTCAGTCTGTCCGAGCACGAATCCGCACAGTGGTGTCAGTCGGTCCGAGCCCGCCGTAAATCGTTCGCGTGACCAGTCATGATTTGTTGTAATAAGCGTAATGTAGTTTATTTGTGTTAACTCGGCTAGGGGCGTGGTCATATCAGGTGCTTCCTCAGTGTTTTGAAAATGGGGGTTCGGGCATGCACAGTCAGCCGGAGATTTATGGGTTGATTCCTGAAAACGTTACAGCTAAATAATCCTTTAAACCCCCCATCCCCCCCACGTCCCACCTCCACCCCCCCCCCTGACGACGGGTATGAATATAGAAAAAATTTCTAGGGCATCAGCCAATCAGCGAGGTGTTGATGTTGTTAAACAGCGTACATAGAAAACAGATAAGATTATGCAATGAAACAGCATCATTTGAAACAAATTGTGCTTGTGTGCCGCACTCCTTACTGCACATTGTAATACAGGACGGGCGTGCTATATTGCACATTGTAATACAGGACGGGCTTGCTATGTTACACATTGTAATTCAGGACGGGTGAGTTATATTACACATTGTAATACAGGACGGGCGTGCTATATCACACATTGTAATACAGGACGGTCGTGCTATATTACACATTGTAATACAGGACGGGCGTGCTCTATTACACATTGTAATACATGACGGGCGTGCTATATTACACAATTGTAATACCGGACGGGCGTGCTATATTACACATTGTAATACAGGACGGGTGTGCTATATTACACACCATAGTAAATGACCACAAGTGGAGATTAATTGTGACACAAATATGTTAATATAATTTTGTATTATATAGCGTGTTTTATTGTATAGTATTTTGTATTATATAGCGTTTTGTATTATATAATACTCCCCTCACTACTTTTCTTCTAAGCTATGTACTGGCTAACCTGTTGTTTATGTAGTAATATTGACTTCGGTTGACTGTACTCGCCTATGAACGAACTGGACCCGGATTTTGCGACCCTTCACACATGCTAGTAGCAGTAATTAACAGTAATAAGGATGGATGTGAGCCAGGATCTAATTGTCACCTAGATCTCCCGACCACGCCCACCACAGATCTAATTGTCACCTAGATCTCCTGACCACACCCTCCACAGATCTAATTGTCACCTAGATCATCCTAACCCACCCACCACAGAACAAACGTTGACGGGTACGTTATGACCTATTTAGCAGTAAGAATACGTTGTTCAGCCATGCGTGGTAAATTCATACAAAGAGTAATTCTTTTACCATTGAGTGTTTTTTATTTGCATGTGCGCAGTACACCGTGGGCTAGGGTCAAGCCACGTAGCATTGAGTTTACATCGGTAGTATGATCACCTCTAGGAATGACATGCCTACTCGGCAATCAAACATGAGAGCAATCAATAAAAACACACGTTTGGTTTGTACAGCGACGTACGCCGATAAGATCTTGCTGTTTGATCTGAGATGAAAAGGTTTGGGTACAAATGAAAGCCAGTGATCTTGCCTATATAAAGTCCACATGTAGACACACATCAATCAAAACAAAATAATCGCACTCAAACATACATAGTTTCATGGGGACGACTGGGACACACCACAGGGAGGTCCGGGCCACAACACGTGGAGGACAGGGCCACCACATGGGGAGGACTGGGCCACCACATGGGGCGGACTGGGCCACAACACAGGGAGGACCAGTCCACAACACGGGGAGGACTGGGCCACGACACGGGGAGGACAGGACCACAATACGGGGAGGACTTAGCCACGACATGGGGAGGACTGGACCACGACATGGAGAGGACCGGGCCACAACACAGGGAGGACCGGGCCACAACACGTGGAGGACAGGGCCGTAACACTGGGTGGACAGGGCCACAACACAGGGAGGACTGGGCCACAACACGCGGAAGACTGGGCCACAACACGGAGAGAACTGGGCCTCGACGTGGGGAGGACTGGGCCACCACACGGGGAGGACTGGACCACCACACGGGGAGAACTGGGCCACCACATGGGGAGGACTGAGCCAAAACACGAGGAGGACTGGGCCACCACATGGAGATGACTGGGCCAACACACGGGGAGGACTGGGCCACCACATGGGGAGGACTGGGCCACGACACGGGGAGGGTTGAGCCACCACACGGAGAGGAGAGGGCCACAACACGGGGAGGACTGGGCCACAACACGGGCAGGACTGGGCCACAACACGGGGAGGATTGGGCCACAACACGGGGAGGACTGCACCACAATACGGGGAGGACTTAGCCACGACATGGGGAGGTCTGGGCCACCACATGGGGCGGACTGGGCCACCACATGGGGAGGACTGGCCACCACATGGGGGGACTGGGTCACGACGGGGAGGACTGGGCCAACACAGGGAGAGGATTGGGCAACCACATGGACTTGTGGCTGTGGCTGTGGCTGTGACTGTGACGGTGTATGTGGCTGTGGCTGTGACTGTGACTGTGGCTGTGGCTGTGGCTGTGACTGTGGCTGTGGCTGTGGCTGTGGCTGTGGCTGTGGCTGTGGCTGTGACTGTGGCTGTGACTGTGACTGTGGCTGTGGCTGTGGTTGTGGCTGTGGCTGTGACTGTGACTGTAGCTGTGACTGTTGCTGTGACTGTGACTGTGGCTGTGACTGTGACTGTGGCTGTGGCTGTGGCTGTGGCTGTGGCTGTGGCTGTGGCTGTGACTGTGACTGTGGCTGTGACTGGCTGTGACTGTGGCTGTGACTGTGACTGTGACTGTGACTGTGGCTGTGGCTGTGGCTGTGGCTGTGACTGTGACTGTGGCTGTGGCTGTGGCTGTGGCTGTGGCTGTGGCTGTGACTGTGACTGTGGCTGTGGCTGTGGTTGTGGCTGTGGCTGTGACTGTGACTGTAGCTGTGACTATTGCTGTGACTGTGACTGTGACTGTGGCTGTGACTGTGGCTGTGGCTGTGACTGTGGCTGTGACTGTGGCTGTGACTGTGACTGTGGCTGTGACTGGCTGTGACTGTGGCTGTGACTGTGACTGTGACTGTGACTGTGACTGTGGATGTGGATGTGGCTGTGGCTGTGACTGTAGCTGTGACTGTTGCTGTGACTGTGGCTGTGACTGTGACTGTGGCTGTGGCTGTGACTGTGACTGTGGCTGTGGCTGTGGCTGTGGCTGTGGCTGTGGCTGTGACTGTGACTGTAGCTGTGAATGTTGCTGTGACTGTGACTGTGGCTGTGACTGTGACTGTGGCTGTGACTGTGGCTGTGACTGTGGCTGTGACTGTGACTGTGACATTCCCCACTTGGGTGGTGACTTTACGAAGGATCCTGCGTGAACGTTTCATTTATGTTACGTAACTTGGAACAATGGTAGTTTGTAGTTACGTACAATAGTTTGTTTGGAACGTTTCGCGTGTTTTTTGTACGATTGTTACGAGTTACTAGATCTACGTCACACACACGATCACGATCTGCGTCCACGTAAGTCCCTTCAAACGGTACGATGGCTTCGTGAAACCAGCAGTAGTTCGTGGGTTTTGGGCATGAAGTAGTATTTATCAATGTCATTGGCATTGCCCTACAAAAGCTTGACCTGAGTAGTGCCAGGAGTCATCAGTTCTTGCAGTGACTGCTTTTCTCCCGAGCGGCGCCGAACAACTCGACTAGTTCTGAATAAAATGATGTTCATTGCTGATTAAGTCCCCAAGAAAGAATACACAGTCTGACATGCAACGCGTTGTTGGCAATATCTTCAAAGGGGTGTCTTACATCACGATGATAAAAGTCACTTACGACAGAAATAAAGCATATGCGCCAACTCTTGCGGTTTCCCCGTAAGTCTAACTGATTTTCTTAAAGTCTAACTGATTTTCTTAAAGTCTAACTGATTTTCTTAAAGTCTCGCGGACATAGGATATATTCCTTACGGTTTTGCACGTTTTGAACAAACCTTAAAAAAAGCTTAATTTGATTAGATGACCAGCGGTTAAAGAACGAAGACGAGTGTTCTTTACCCCAAAATACATCAAGAAATAAATTTTTCCAACCAAATTGGGACATCGGATAGCAACAAGGAAACATGTTAGCGGTTAGTTCCACTGGTTGCGATTGGCCTATAAGTATATACTAATTAAGTGTTTCGACCCATACATATGTTAAATAAGCAAAAGTAAAAGACGGCGGCCCGCTCCACAGGTATGTGGCCAAATGTTGCCAAGGATTTCAATCAGACAACCTGTAGTAAATACCTCAATAACAAGACAAAGCGCTGGGAGACATTATGTTCCACCAGTCTACGAAAGATAACATGATGTAAGGCTTCTTCACCATGTAATTAATCCGAAAAAATAAGACAATGGTATGGGAATATTATGGGAATTTGGGGTTCCTTTATAATAAGAAAATATGACTAAATGACGATATCCTAAAGCACTGTCAGACGTGGACGATAAAAACAGTACAGTGTCTTGTGTTGGTGCATTATGGGACAGAATCCCGAAATGTACCTAACTGGTCTGACATATGCCCGTCTCACTTGTAGAATAACATTAGTGCAGGGACATTAATATGTTCGAGGGCTCCTTATTAATATGTTCGAGGGCTCCTTATATTATAAAAAGTTCGACATTTGATTACACAAACAGCACTAAGGCAGGTGGACAGCCTCATGTGTCTACAGTCGGGGGCCCTGGTAGGAAGTCCTAGCCAAAAGCCGGCAACCTACCGTCGAACGGACTACAACAACAGCAGTCGACACATAGACAGCCGGTTCACTGCACAGATGGAAGAACACGAGTGCGAATTGTTTAGTATTGTGATTGCTCAACTACGACCCACCTTACACTGCGCAATGAATGACGAACTGAACCCATCCCTAATGCAAAGAGGACAAATGCGTAAACAACAAAGCGTACCAGGTTAAGCGAAATGACAGCCGGGTGCAATCAAACTGCGTGTCGCTCTCTGTGTACATCGCTGACAAAGCCCATTATATGGCGGGCTCCAATGCTCCAATGCTCCAATGCTCCAATGCTAAGCAGATACTTCTTTATGTACGGGGTACACACATATGATGGCGAGACTGAAATGTGTGACTAGCCTATGTCAAAGGCAAACGTAGCTATGTGAGAACTGATAAAGACCAACGAGGATAATGCCAGGTTCAGTTCAATGAAATTAAACGCATTACATTAAGATGGAAACACCTGGAAACGCAAGTCCAAAACCGCGTCTGGTGGAAAAGAATCATTATTGGCATACACTCCGCCATGGAATGAACAGGCTTAGGTCAAGTTCAGTCATCATAATATCATGCTGATGTTGATGTGGATATCATGTTAATGCGGACAAAGTTAAAGTAGACACTTTCTTGCCTAATGATTCCGAAATAATTTTAAATGTAACAACGGAAGCTGCACAAGTTAACTGTGTCCAAGCTTAGTCGAGTAACCGCTTTGCACAAAAACTCTAACATAGAGATAATAATATAGTATATTGAAGTGAACTTCGCAATTATTTTGTTTTCAAAATTTCTACAAATTGGGAACCAACATTTTATTTCATTGACTCCATCGTCCATGACTGTGGCATTCCGCTGCTGCTGACATGAGAAGAGTTGGACGCAATTACAGGAAAATGTTCAATGAATGAAAATAATGTTATTTTTTTCACATATTTTCTATTTGAAATTCGCCGAAAACTGTAATGTATCCTTGGTCGGGTGTCTAACTAGCTCTATGTTGCAGGAAATGGTGATACGTATTATTCTGGCATTAAACAGTTCGTCGGGCACACGTGCACACCCACACATCAATCACATCTGGCCAAAACCCAAGCAGTCCGTTTACGAGCCGCGACTACACGTCGTTGTCAGCCGGTATTGTCAGTCGTTCCGCTTGCTGAATGCCGGGTTCGTGGTGCGAAATATCACTTCAAGTCGACCTCATGCACAGCGCCGTTGCTTTGTAAGGCCGGTGGGGGAGCCTTCATTGCGAAATGCCCGCGGTTAGCAATGCATGGTCTGTGTAACGTTGCTGTGAGACATAATATGTAGGAAATTCGATGTAGATATTCAGACTATTCCCGCTTCACTGAACACATTACGTGGGTTTACTTGTGTACAGTGCATTGTTAGGGACACCTTCTCTAGTCCAATGCTAGGGACACCTTCTCTAGTCCATTGTTAGGGACACCTTCTCTAGTCCATTGTTAGGGACACCTTCTCTAGTCCATTGTTAGGGACACCTTCTCTAGTCCAATGCTAGGGACACCTTCTCTAGTCCATTGTTAGGGACACCTTCTCTAGTCCATTGTTAGGGACACCTTCTCTAGTCCATTGTTAGGGACACCTTCTCTAGTCCATTTTAGGGACACCTTCTCTAGTCCATTGTTAGGGACACCTTCTCTGGTCCATTGTTAGGGACACCTTCTCTAGTCCATTGTTAGGGACACCTTCTCTAGTCCATTGCTATGGACACCTTCTCTAGTCCATTGTTAGGGACACCTTCTCTAGTCCATTGTTAGGGACACCTTCTCTAGTCCATTGTTAGGGACACCTTCTCTAGTCCATTGTTAGGGACACCTTCTCTAGTCCATTGTTAGGGACACCTTCTCTAGTCCATTTTAGGGACACCTTCTCTAGTCCATTGTTAGGGACACCTTCTCTGGTCCATTGTTAGGGACACCTTCTCTAGTCCATTGTTAGGGACACCTTCTCTAGTCCATTGCTATGGACACCTTCTCTAGTCCATTGTTAGGGACACCTTCTCTAGTCCATTGTTAGGGACACCTTCTCTAGTCCATTGTTAGGTACACCTTCTCTAGTCCACTGTTAGGGACACCTTCTCTAGTCCATTGCTAGGGACACCTTCTCTAGTCCATTGTTAGGGACACCTTCTCTGGTCCATTGTTAGGGACACCTTCTCTGGTCCATTGTTAGGGACACCTTCTCAAGTCCATTGTTAGGGACACCTTCTCTAGTCCATTGTTAGGGACACCTTATCTAGTCCATTGTTAGGGACACCTTCTCTAGTCCATTGTTAGGGACACCTTCTCTAGTCCATTATTAGGGACACCTTCTCTAGTCCATTGTTAGGGACACCTTCTCTAGTCCATTGCTAGGGACACCTTCTCTAGTCCATTGTTAGGGACACCTTCTCTAGTCCATTGTTAGGGACACCTTCTCTAGTCCATTGCTAGGGACACCTTCTCTAGTCCATTGTTAGGGACACATTCTCTAGTCCATTGTTAGGGACACCTTCTCTAGTCCATTGCTCGTCTCGTTTCATATTACACATTACTTAAGCTACTCACACACTACACATTATTTGAGCTACTCACATACTACACATTACTTAAGCTACTCACACACTACACATTACTTAAGCTACTCACACACTACACATTAGTTGAGCTACTCACATACTACACATTATTTAAGCTATTCACACACTACACGTTACTTAAACTGCTCATACACTACACATTACTTAAGCTGCTCACACACTACAAATTACTTAAGCTGCTCACACACTACACATTACTTAAGCTGTTCCAACACTACACATTACTTAAGCTGCTCCAAAACTACACATTACTTAAGCTACTCACACACTACACATTACTTAAGCTGCTCATACACTACACATTACTTAAGCTACTCACACACTAAACATTGATTAAGCTACTCACACACTACACATTACTTAAGCTACTCACACACTACACTTTACATAAGATACTCACTCACTACACATTACTTAAGCTACTCACACACTAAACATTGATTAAGCTACTCACACACTACACATTAAGGTACTCACACGCTACACATTACTTAAGCTACTCACACACTACACATAATCCTTTTCCTACCACCAAACATTGTTAATACAGCAAATATAAACAACTTTAAACAAGAAGCGTTTAAAAATCTGCGCAACCAGAAAGATCAACTTGATTGCTACTAGCTGCGGTCAGCCTACGCACCAACTCCTTCTCGTTTGGCTCTAAAGGAGCATTGAAAATATTTTTTCAGATTCAGACATTATTTGAGCTAGTCACATACTACACATTTTGACACGACCGAACCCTATTCGCGTTAGCACCGATTCCAGTAACACAGCTGTGTGCGCTATGCACATCTCTCACAATAACAACAACAACAATAACAACAACACAGACACTTGTGTCCTTTGTTCTTATTTCCATGAAACCTGTATTGTCAAATTCGTCACTATCATTACTAGTACATCTAAGATGACGACACTGTCTTTGTATTGGGAATGAAAAAGCGACACTACTGTCTGCTACTCGGCAGACCGTCTATAAACTTAAGGTCATAAAGTATGAGAAGGGCTTAAACTAACCGAGGCACACAACTTGCTAAACTATATAATGGCGATGAACTAAATATATTTAGATAATATAGAAAGAAGTTGATCATGTTGTTGTGACTCTTTGGAAAGTATGTTCGTGTCCGTGTTCGCTTCAAACGGGGGCAGGGGTCAAAAGTTGACCTGTTCGTCTCGGCCCTCTTTTGCTAAACACGAAGATAGCAGGTATTAATTTAAGTTTATGAGAACCGGGTAACATAAAAAAGTTACAAATCATGACAAACCGGTTAAAGTTTACCTATTGTAGGGGCACGCTGGTGCGTCACCATATCTCTGATTGGTTATCTTCGAAGATGTAACTTTTTGGATAATCATCACGGTCGTAAGACAGTCACCTCAAGTACCACAAACCGCCTTACGACTGCCGTGTGATGTGGATGAATGGATGGCTGATTTACGAGGCGGCGGCGTCATCCCCGTCTAGTTGCCGGCGATCGTAACCGATACATAAATGGCGTCACGACATCACACTTCACTGTCTGACCTTGTGACACGATCGCGGCTCATTTCAGTCACGAAACAACTCGCATTAGTCATGTTGTGGTTAGAGTGTCGCCGTCTTGGCAATGGTCACATGAGTCAGTTGTCAAGGCTCGGATACATTAATTGTCGCTTTTTTGCAGCAGTTTAACTGAATTCTGATACCTTTAATGGGTGTTGCAGAGAGAGATTGACACCTGCAGAAGGAACGTTTGTGAGTCGTGATTGGCAGGACATGTTCTTTGCCAAATATGATGTCGTCTTTCAGTCTTGTGTTATCAATGTACCTTCGTGATGTAGTGTTTCATTAATTCTATGGTAGTATATGTGAGAAAAACAGTTATTTATAACTATTAGCATATTTTAAGTTGTAAGAAAATATGCTTATAGTCACTGTTGTAAAAGCTCATAAGTAAATCTGAAAATGTGTTCACTACCGTGAAAAGAAATTAAATTTTACGACAGGCAACATCATGTTGTTGCAAAAGTCACGTGTCCGGCGATAACAAATAAAACATGCAACAGTGGAAACACGACACTGTATCGACTGATGACAAATGCAACAGTGGAGACACGACACTGTATGGTCTACTGACTACTGCAACAGTGGAGACACGACACTGTATCGTCTAGTGACTACTGCAACAGTGGAGACACGACACTGTATCGTCTAGTGACTACTGCAACAGTGGATACACGACACTGTATCGTCTAGTGACTACTGCAACAGTGGAGACACGACACTGTATCGTCTAGTGACTACTGCAACAGTGGATACACGACACTGTATCGTCTAGTGACTACTGCAACAGTGGAGACACGACACTGTATGGTCTACTGACTACTGCAACAGTGGAGACACGACACTGTATCGTCTAGTGACTACTGCAACAGTGGAGACACGACACTGTATCGTCTAGTGACTACTGCAACAGTGGATACACGACACTGTATCGTCTAGTGACTACTACAACAGTGGAGACACGACACTGTATCGTCTAGTGACTACTGCAACAGTGGATACACGACACTGTATCGTCTAGTGACTACTACAACAGTGGAGACACGACACTGTATCGTCTAGTGACTACTGCAACAGTGGATACACGACACTGTATCGTCTAGTGACTACTGCAACAGTGGAAACACGACACTGTATCGTCTAGTGACTACTGCAACAGTGGAGACACGACACTGTATCGTCTAGTGACTACTGCAACAGTGGAGACACGACACTGTATCGTCTAGTGACTACTGCAACAGTGGAGACACGACACTGTATCGTCTAGTGACTACTGCAACAGTCGATACACGACACTGTATCGTCTAGTGACTACTGCAACAGTGGAAACACGACACTGTATCGTCTACTGACTACTGCAACAGTGGAGACACGACACTGTATCGTCTACTGACTACTGCAACAGTGGAAACACGACACTGTATCGTCTACTGACTACTGCAACAGTGGAGACACGACACTGTATGGTCTACTGACTACTGCAACAGTGGAGACACGACACTGTATGGTCTACTGACTACTGCAACAGTGGAGACACGACACTGTATCGTCTAGTGACTACTACAACAGTGGAGACACGACACTGTATCGTCTAGTGACTACTGCAACAGTGGATACACGACACTGTATCGTCTAGTGACTACTACAACAGTGGAGACACGACACTGTATCGTCTAGTGACTACTGCAACAGTGGATACACGACACTGTATCGTCTAGTGACTACTGCAACAGTGGAAACACGACACTGTATCGTCTAGTGACTACTGCAACAGTGGAAACACGACACTGTATCGTCTACTGACTACTGCAACAGTGGAGACACGACACTGTATCGTCTAGTGACTACTGCAACAGTGGAGACACGACACTGTATCGTCTAGTGACTACTGCAACAGTGGATACACGACACTGTATCGTCTAGTGACTACTGCAACAGTGGAAACACGACACTGTATCGTCTAGTGACTACGGCAGCAGTGGAGACACGACACTGTATCGTCTAGTGACTACTGCAACAGTGGATACACGACACTGTATCGTCTAGTGACTACTGCAACAGTGGAGACACGACACTGTATCGTCTAGTGACTACTGCAACAGTGGATACACGACACTGTATCGTTTAGTGACTACTGCAACAGTGGAGACACGACACTGTATCGTCTAGTGACTACTGCAACAGTGGAAACACGACACTGTATCGTCTAGTGACTACTGAAACAGTGGAGACACGACACTGTATCGTCTACTGACTACTGCAACAGTGGATACACGACACTGTATCGTCTAGTGACTACTGCAACAGTGGATACACGACACTGTATCGTCTAGTGACTACTGCAACAGTGGAAACACGACACTGTATCGTCTAGTGACTACTGCAACAGTGGAGACACGACACTGTATCGTTTAGTGACTACTGAAACAGTGGAAACACGACACTGTATCGTCTAGTGACTACTGCAACAGTGGAGACACGACACTGTATCGTCTAGTGACTACTGCAACAGTGGATACACGACACTGTATCGTCTAGTGACTACTGCAACAGTGGAGACACGACACTGTATCGTCTAGTGACTACTGCAACAGTGGAAACACGACACTGTATCGTTTAGTGACTACTGAAACAGTGGAGACACGACACTGTATCGTCTACTGACTACTGCAACAGTGGATACACGACACTGTATCGTCTAGTGACTACTGCAACAGTGGATACACGACACTGTATCGTCTAGTGACTACTGCAACAGTGGAAACACGACACTGTATCGTCTAGTGACTACTGCAACAGTGGAGACACGACACTGTATCGTTTAGTGACTACTGAAACAGTGGAAACACGACACTGTATCGTTTAGTGACTACTGAAACAGTGGAGACACGACACTGTATCGTCTAGTGACTACTGCAACAGTGGAAACACGACACTGTATCGTCTAGTGACTACTGCAACAGTGGATACACGACACTGTATCGTCTACTGACTACTACAACAGTGGAAACACGACACTGTATCGTCTAGTGACTACTGCAACAGTGGAGACACGACACTGTATCGTCTAGTGACTACTGCAACAGTGGAAACACGACACTGTATCGTTTAGTGACTACCTCAACAGTGGATACACGACACTGTATCGTCTAGTGACTACTGCAACAGTGGATACACGACACTGTATCGTCTAGTGACTACTGCAACAGTGGATACACGACACTGTATGGTCTACTGACTACTGCAACAGTGGAGACACGACACTGTATCGTCTAGTGACTACTGCAACAGTGGATACACGACACTGTATCGTCTAGTGACTACTACAACAGTGGAGACACGACACTGTATCGTCTAGTGACTACTGCAACAGTGGATACACGACACTGTATCGTCTACTGACTACTACAACAGTGGAAACACGACACTGTATCGTCTAGTGACTACTGCAACAGTGGAGACACGACACTGTATCGTCTAGTGACTACTGCAACAGTGGAAACACGACACTGTATCGTTTAGTGACTACTGCAACAGTGGATACACGACACTGTATCGTCTAGTGACTACTGCAACAGTGGAAACACGACACTGTATCGTCTACTGACTACTGCAACAGTGGAGACACGACACTGTATGGTCTACTGACTACTGCAACAGTGGAGACACGACACTGTATGGTCTACTGACTACTGCAACAGTGGAGACACGACACTGTATCGTCTAGTGACTACTACAACAGTGGAGACACGACACTGTATCGTCTAGTGACTACTGCAACAGTGGATACACGACACTGTATCGTCTAGTGACTACTACAACAGTGGAGACACGACACTGTATCGTCTAGTGACTACTGCAACAGTGGATACACGACACTGTATCGTCTAGTGACTACTGCAACAGTGGAAACACGACACTGTATCGTCTAGTGACTACTGCAACAGTGGAAACACGACACTGTATCGTCTACTGACTACTGCAACAGTGGAGACACGACACTGTATCGTCTAGTGACTACTGCAACAGTGGAGACACGACACTGTATCGTCTAGTGACTACTGCAACAGTGGATACACGACACTGTATCGTCTAGTGACTACTGCAACAGTGGAAACACGACACTGTATCGTCTAGTGACTACGGCAGCAGTGGAGACACGACACTGTATCGTCTAGTGACTACTGCAACAGTGGATACACGACACTGTATCGTCTAGTGACTACTGCAACAGTGGAGACACGACACTGTATCGTCTAGTGACTACTGCAACAGTGGATACACGACACTGTATCGTTTAGTGACTACTGCAACAGTGGAGACACGACACTGTATCGTCTAGTGACTACTGCAACAGTGGAAACACGACACTGTATCGTCTAGTGACTACTGAAACAGTGGAGACACGACACTGTATCGTCTACTGACTACTGCAACAGTGGATACACGACACTGTATCGTCTAGTGACTACTGCAACAGTGGATACACGACACTGTATCGTCTAGTGACTACTGCAACAGTGGAAACACGACACTGTATCGTCTAGTGACTACTGCAACAGTGGAGACACGACACTGTATCGTTTAGTGACTACTGAAACAGTGGAAACACGACACTGTATCGTCTAGTGACTACTGCAACAGTGGAGACACGACACTGTATCGTCTAGTGACTACTGCAACAGTGGATACACGACACTGTATCGTCTAGTGACTACTGCAACAGTGGAGACACGACACTGTATCGTCTAGTGACTACTGCAACAGTGGAAACACGACACTGTATCGTTTAGTGACTACTGAAACAGTGGAGACACGACACTGTATCGTCTACTGACTACTGCAACAGTGGATACACGACACTGTATCGTCTAGTGACTACTGCAACAGTGGATACACGACACTGTATCGTCTAGTGACTACTGCAACAGTGGAAACACGACACTGTATCGTCTAGTGACTACTGCAACAGTGGAGACACGACACTGTATCGTTTAGTGACTACTGAAACAGTGGAAACACGACACTGTATCGTTTAGTGACTACTGAAACAGTGGAGACACGACACTGTATCGTCTAGTGACTACTGCAACAGTGGAAACACGACACTGTATCGTCTAGTGACTACTGCAACAGTGGATACACGACACTGTATCGTCTACTGACTACTACAACAGTGGAAACACGACACTGTATCGTCTAGTGACTACTGCAACAGTGGAGACACGACACTGTATCGTCTAGTGACTACTGCAACAGTGGAAACACGACACTGTATCGTTTAGTGACTACCTCAACAGTGGATACACGACACTGTATCGTCTAGTGACTACTGCAACAGTGGATACACGACACTGTATCGTCTAGTGACTACTGCAACAGTGGATACACGACACTGTATGGTCTACTGACTACTGCAACAGTGGAGACACGACACTGTATCGTCTAGTGACTACTGCAACAGTGGATACACGACACTGTATCGTCTAGTGACTACTACAACAGTGGAGACACGACACTGTATCGTCTAGTGACTACTGCAACAGTGGATACACGACACTGTATCGTCTACTGACTACTACAACAGTGGAAACACGACACTGTATCGTCTAGTGACTACTGCAACAGTGGAGACACGACACTGTATCGTCTAGTGACTACTGCAACAGTGGAAACACGACACTGTATCGTTTAGTGACTACTGCAACAGTGGATACACGACACTGTATCGTCTAGTGACTACTGCAACAGTGGATACACGACACTGTATCGTCTAGTGACTACTGCAACAGTGGATACACGACACTGTATGGTCTACTGACTACTGCAACAGTGGAGACACGACACTGTATCGTCTAGTGACTACTGCAACAGTGGATACACGACACTGTATCGTCTAGTGACTACTACAACAGTGGAGACACGACACTGTATCGTCTAGTGACTACTGCAACAGTGGATACACGACACTGTATCGTCTAGTGACTACTACAACAGTGGATACACGACACTGTATCGTCTAGTGACTACTGAAACAGTGGAGACACGACACTGTATCGTCTAGTGACTACTGCAACAGTGGAGACACGACACTGTATCGTCTAGTGACTACCGCAACAGTGGATACACGACACTGTATCGTCTAGTGACTACTGCAACAGTGGATACACGACACTGTATCGTCTAGTGACTACTGCAACAGTGGAAACACTACACTTTATCGGAAACACGACACTGTATCGTCTAATGACTACTGCAATGATTGACTGCGCAAGATGTTGCCAAGCGCTTCGTATTCCTTGTCTTTGACATAGCATAAGTTGTCGTGTCGATAGTGGAGATATCATCGAGGATCATAGAAATTAGTAGTACTTATTCATAAACAACATTTCTGCAACCATTTATTAATTCTTCGATCCGTGTCTTAATTTTGATACATAAAAACTTACAATTACCTTATTGACTTACCGGTCATCATAATAATAAGGGATTGTGCATCAGAAATCAACAAAACGACAATCAGTAGTTCACGATTCATGAAATATGAATGTACTTTATTTTGCCAGCTGTGGAATACACTAAATACACTGAGACTGTTACACTGGTTGCTAGTGACAGGTATACAATGTAAATTGTTGTACCAATATTTGAGAAAAAATTAAACACGTGACGCATCATTACAGTTCATGCAGTGATGGTAGACACTGATATGTGTCAAAGTCAGCGTGCAAGAGAACCTAGGACGCCATTTCACGCTGTGTACATAACGGTGCTAGCGACTAAACTGGAAGACAAGACGAGACAAGTGGCCAATCACTGACAATGTCGGTAAATGATGGTTTTCCGACATATGTGTAATCTGCGCAGTCTTCGGAACACCTACACAGTTGTACACATACGTTGTCAATCCATATCGATGTAATGTAATTTACTACGACCTAAAGAAAAATCGTGCATTGCTTCCTATAGCTGTCGCATAGCGGCCACACGGTAAAATTATCAAATATCGGCTCGATCGCGATCGATCGTATCGGCGAGTGCTATGTAAGCTGGTGCTACTTAACACCATTCTTGGCAGCAACAATAGAGGAAAACTTAATGATCCCTGTGGGAACTTAATGATCCCTGCGCCACTCTCGGGACATGGCGGATCGGTTTTTTTTGCATTGGTGTATGATTTATCTGCACATTTCCTTCAGAATAACTTTGTAATTTATTGGCTACTTTTAACAAGGAGCTAAACCTACATACATACTGTGGACCAGGAGGTGCTGGGTTCGCACCCAGGCCAGTGGTTTGGGGTGACCTGTGGACCAGGAGGTGCTGGGTTCGCACCCAGGCCAGTAGTTTGACGTGGCCTGTGGACCAGGAGGTGCTGGGTTCGCACCCAGGCCAGTAGTTTGACGTGGCCTGTGGACCAGGAGGTGCTGGGTTCGCACCCAGGCCAGTGGTTTGGGGTGACCTGTGGACCAGGAGGTGCTGGGTTCGCACCCAGGCCAGTAGTTTGGCGTGACCTGTGGACCAGGAGGTGCTGGGTTCGCACCCAGGCCAGTGGTTTGGCGTGCCTGTGGACCAGGAGGTGCTGGGTTCGCACCCAGGCCACTGGTTTGGCGTGCCTGTGGACCAGGAGATGCTGGGTTCGCACCCAGGCCACTGGTTTGGCGTGCCTGTGGACCAGGAGGTGCTGGGTTCGCACCCAGGCCACTGGTTTGGCGTGCCTGTGGACCAGGAGGTGCTGGGTTCGCACCCAGGCCAGTGGTTTGGCGTGACCTGTGGACCAGGAGGTGCTGGGTTCGCACCCAGGCCACTGGTTTGGCGTGCCTGTGGACCAGGAGGTGCTGGGTTCGCACCCAGGCCAGTGGTTTGGCGTGCCTGTGGACCAGGAGGTGCTGGGTTCGCACCCAGGCCAGTGGTTTGGGGTGACCTCGTGGACAGGAGGTGCTGGGTTCGCACCCAGGCCATTGGTTTGTGGTGACCTGTGGACCAGGAGGTGCTGGGTTCGCACCCAGGCCAGTGGTTTGGGGTGACCTCGTTGACAGGAGGTGCTGGGTTCGCATCCAGGCCATTGGTTTGTGGTGACCTGTGGACCAGGAGGTGCTGGGTTCGCACCCAGGCCAGTGGTTTGGCGTGCCTGTGGACCAGGAGGTGCTCGGTTTGCACCCAGGCCAGTGGTTTGGCGTGACCTGTGGACCAGGAGGTGCTGGGTTCGCACCCAGGCCACTGGTTTGGCGTGCCTGTGGACCAGGAGGTGCTGGGTTCGCACCCAGGCCAGTGGTTTGGCGTGGCCTGGGGAGCAGGAGGTGCTGGGTTCGCACCCAAGCCACTGGTTTGGCGTGACCTGTGGACCAGGAGGTGCTCGGTTTGCACCCAGGCCACTGGTTTGGCGTGACCTGTGGACCAGGAGGTGCTGGGTTCGCACCCAGGCCACTGGTTTGGCGTGACCTGTGGACCAGGAGGTTCTGGGTTCGCACCCAGGCCAGTGGTTTGGGGTGACCTCGTGGCCAGGAGGTGCTGGGTTCGTACCCAGGCCATTGGTTTGGCGTGACCTGTGGACCAGGAGATTCTGGGTTCGCACCCAGGCCAGTGGTTTGGGGTGACCTCGTGGCCAGGAGGTGCTGGGTTCATACCCAGGCCATTGGTTTGGCGTGACCTATGGACCAGGAGGTGCTGGGTTCGCACCCAGGCCAGTGGTTTGGGGTGACCTAGTGGCCAGGAGGTGCTGGGTTCGCACCCAGGCCAGTGTTTTGGCGTGACCTCGTGGCCAGGAGGTGCTGGGTTCGAAAACCAGGGCGGCGGTCAACCCAGTCGTGTCGTCAAAATTGGACACAGCTTGCCGACTCACCTGTCTATTGGGAAGGAAGTTGGAAGTATATTTCGGATGAGACACGAAAAGCCGTTCCTTCTACACGGAGTCTCCCAGTGGACAGGGACATAGGGAGCCATTTGCCATGACCCCGTGTGGCTATTTTTCGTATGTAACCTTTTGCGCCACTTCATAGTAGCCTGGTAACATGTGACTGTGTTTGCCCCCTCCCCTTGTCCCTGCCCTTTGCCCTATCGCCCTTGTCCCTCCCCCTTGCCCCCTCCTCTTGCCTCCATCTTCACCACTCCCCATTGCCACTCCCATTGCCCCCTACCACCTTGCCCATACCCCCTTGTGAGATTCCAAATATGCCAGTAGAAAGAAAATATCCCGCATTATCTCTAAAGGGTAGTCGCATCAATTCGTAAAGTATCAGTCGCTCCTGTGGCGCCGCCTAACGAATGAAATCAACGTACATTGCCGCTATTGTGGATAACAGGCAGCGCGATGGATAGTGTATTGGTAGCCATGTTATGTTAAATGGTGCTAAGGTGCCCATTTTATTGGTTTATATGTCATTGCGTTAAGCATATATAATAGAAATTGTCATGAGCGAACCAATATGGCGGTTTTGCCCACCCGTTGAATTCACACAGCTAGGGCCAATCGCCTGATGCATATTTCCACGTATTGATGTCAGCGTTGCCTATGGCGTAATCGTAATTATGCTTTAATGTGAAACAATGACGGTCATTTGACGAACAGAGTGGCCTACACCGCATAGTTTGACTGTCATCGTCACTGGAATGGTCGTATATCGTCGCAATGTCTCCGGGTCGAAATAATGATAATACAGTGTGTTTTGCATAAGATATTTAAGTTACATTTAATTTAATTATAATAACTTGTAAAACAAGTTTTTTGGGTAAAATGTAAAAAGTCTATAAATAAGAAATCTGCTTTTCGTTTTCACTAGTCAGAACCTGACCTTTAAAAGAGTAAAGCTAGCTACGTACCTACTCGGTCACGGACACGACACCTTATTTTTGTGTTTTTTAAATTATGTACAACTAAATCACATTTAGAGCATTGCATAGTCCGTTTGATTTTGTGTCGTCGTTGTCCAAGTTGACAATAGCCTGGAATACCTGCAATACTTAGCACTATTTAGCCAGCCTTAAATCCCCACACACATCCGGGGCGAAAGAATATGGCGGCATAGTAAGGAGCCTGGGTAACCGATGCTTGAGCCGGAAGATTGTTTTTATGTAAAACAACCTCAATGGAGGACCCGTGTTTCGTAAACATGTAATATATAATAAGGGTTGTATACAACATCGACAGCAATTGTTATGTGACATAATTTACATGTAACATAATTTACATGAAATGCTCGTAGAATCTGACATATCGATCTACTGATAGGTGGAAGCCTACTTTGTATAACGGCATTCTAAAGATACATTGCATTCAGAACGAATAGATTATGTCATGTGTTCATCAAGGCGAACTGACGTATTTGTTTCTAAAAAGCTTTGGGTAAAATAATCAATGTGTCTAAAAACACGATCGTGTATTTAGCAATGAGACTTTATTGTGAAATTGGTGAATGCGATGAACCGCTGTTGTAAGCCTCAACATGCCGAACCAGCGGCACTGCCTACTCCAGCGACTGAAGCGGAATGTTAGTGAGTGCGCCAAGCCAGTGGCGTATGCGCCAATGAATGACAATGGTTAGCTAATGCACGAATCTGTGCTAATTTTGGTGACACCTTCGGTGGCGTTCCGTATTCGAAACAAGTACAATGCAGAAACGTGTGTTTACATATTAAGAGTGGTCAGGTTTAGTGCGTTAGCTTCTGCTGTCAACGATCCGCATCAGTGGCGAAGCACGATCCGCATCAGTGGAGCAGCACGATCCACAGCATGGGCAGCGTGAGACACAGCAGCGACATCGAGCTCTCCAACCAGAGGGCACCACTTGTTGTGCCATTCACCCCGTGGGGTGGGGAGGTTGAGGTCAGGGCGGCCGGGGTCGTGGGAGACACGAACACTGAAACGAAAACAGACGCCGTGTAACAGGTAATTAAACAAACAAGCAAAAACAAGCAATTAAACTAACGGCAAAACAAACAGATCCAGTCGTAAACTTTCCCCATAGTGTGCTCCTGAAAACGTTTCCTGCGCATGTTTTCGTTTATTACGCCATGGACATTATGCAATATCCTTGCACTGTGTGGTATCTGCGAACGTTCTGTTTCTTTCATGATGCTAAAAAATAAATCTTAGAAACGAACAAGATCATTGGTAGAAAAACGTAGGGGTTTCTGGACGTAGAGGTTTCTGGACGTAGGGGTTTCTATACGTAGGGGTTTCTGGACTTAGGGGTTTCTGGACGTAGGGGTTTCCACGAACATCACGGCCCATCCTTTTAACAAGATTTACCAAGATCTGCCATCCAAGCCAAAGGCCCAGATGGCAAGTGGACAAGGAAGTCCAACAAT
Source organism: Lamellibrachia columna (assembly GCA_963662155.1). NCBI lineage: Eukaryota > Metazoa > Annelida > Polychaeta > Sabellida > Siboglinidae > Lamellibrachia > Lamellibrachia columna. The sequence continues at coordinate 51,739,244 of OY759267.1, forward strand.
GTTCATCTACTTATAACCCACAGGAAGGACAATGGTGGTCCAAGGACGCTACATCAAAATGTTTAATCGAAGATACTTTTTTACAGTGATAAGTTGAATGCGTGCATAGTTCACGTGTTATCTTAACATCGCTCGCAAGTTGGGTTTAAACGAGGCGATATCGTCGCCGGAACGAGGTGATTGTTACGTCACTAGAAAAGGTCAAGGCCGTTTCATAATAGGAGCAGTTCTATTTCTTGAGGCGTCGACGACGTACAGTGCACAGGGAAGGGTCGATCAAGTTGCAATTTAGTTGCATAAGATGACGGATGAACCCACGCTCGGATTAATTACTAAGACTTGTCTAAGCCATGTGCCAACACCAATGATAAATTACTGTATTTTTCTAGAGTGGGCTTTTGGATAAATAGACAATTGATTGTAAATGGACAATTATTATTTTTGTTAAAGTAATCATGTTTCTGAACGTGCATGGAAAATAAAGTGTTCCGTTTATTATGTTTAACATAAGCATAACCCATCAACATTTACTAAGTATCAACCATGCCAGATTGTTTTATATTAGTTAAATTATGATATAACCTTTTGGTAGTAAACTATTAGACTACGTGTTATTTCAGGAAACACTCACGACAGGTCTTCTTCAGCATCAGTTCGATCGTCTCCTCCGATTTGAGCTCGTCGAAATCCCACACGTACGTGACGCGGTCCAAACTGCCGGTGATGCTGACCAGCTCGGTCTGGTCAACCTTCTCCCCGACTCCGGTAGCGAAGATCGCTATCCCGGCTTGCCGTGCGGTGATGGCGTCTGGCACGGTCCGCACTTGGTCCTTGTTTGATGGTCCGTCGGTGACGACAATGCACACGTTGGGCGCGTCGGGACGGTCCCCGTTCTGTGGTTGAAACACCTGGGGACAGATCATTGTTTTAACTTCCGGGTTCATGTTGTACGAATGAAGTGTCGTTGATTTTCAGACGGTCCCCTTTTTGGCAATTATTTGCTGCCGGGATAATTATTTTTTGAATGACGGAATGATCCCTGGTGTCAGTGACGGAATGATCCCTAGTGTCAGTGACATAAGGATCCCTGGTGTCAGTGACGGAAGGATCCCTGGTGCCAGTGACGGACCCCTGGGTACGAAGACAGGATCTGAGTGATTTGGGCGACAAGAAAAAGAACAAGAAGAAGACGTTTTATTTTCACTCACCAATGAGACACCACTTACAGATTTGTGTGTGTATAAATACAATACAAATTATACAAGTTAATATAAAATAGTACACAAAACAAAAAGAAAGGAGCCAGTGACTCCTATTAAGACAAATGTGTCGCCGTCATATGTCGCTGTCATATGAGCCACTCGTTTATATCAAATTATCTTTGACAAATGACGGGAAGCATATTCCATGTTGATCTTCTCAAAAAAAACTAAATTGCAGGATTTGACGAAGAAGCTACTGAAGGTCGGTGACAAGGCAACAATACAAGACAACGAGACAAGACAACGAGACAAGACAACGAGACAAGACAACGAGACAAGACAAAACAATAAAGCTACAGTTGTAAGTAAAACCGAGTCGTAATGTTGTGCACCTAGTGGGGATGTCTGAGTGACCTCTAGCATTGGTTTCAATGGGAAAACAATAGTGTACTGTGCCCACCTCCTCGGTCATCATTCGTATCGCGCCCGCAGTGTTTGTCCACTGATCCTTCCACGGGATCTCCTCCACGGCCGCCCTCGTCTCCTCCAGGGTAGAGTGGTCGGCCAGTCCGAAGTGCAGCGTTGCCTCGTTTCCGAACGAGATCACTGACACCCGGACGTGGTCCGGATTCACCGTCAATCTCCCGATGAACTCTTTCACGAAGTCGCGCATCTTCCGCCAGCCGTCGTTGCCGATGCTTCCGGAAGAGTCTAGAGCGAAGGTTAGGTCCATTCTGCTGCACGCTGTAAACGGATTCGCGGTTTTAGTTGTAACGCACGAGTAGGTCATAGTTATTTCCGACGAAGACACCCAGAATGCGGTTTTAGGGAACCTATTTAACATGGTGGCGTTATTCCTACACATTACATCCGTCTGTTGTATCGTTGGATGTTAAATGTTAGCTTAAATTACAATGATTTGATGTGCCGTATTGCATATATAATGCCATATTATTGAAATACAATAGTCAGGTACAAGAACAACGCTGCAGTAACTAGTGAGTCATTATCATGACCATTGTCATTATCATGACCATTGTCATTATCATCACCATTGTCATCATCATCACCATTGTTATTATCAACCAGTATCATTCATATCCATGATACCATCAAACTAGCACCCTTACCTATAACGATAAATGTCATAGCGCTAAAAATACACTACGTGGGATTAGCAAGATGGCGGGTCGCTTACATTTGGTGATGGACTGGATGGACTGTGTGGTCGTTGTGATCGGGGTCGACGTCTTCGGCAGCGCCGTCGTGTGAACACTTGGTCGCCTCGACCTGCCGTCCATGGGCTCTGCAATCACGACACAGATGGTGTTTTACTGTATGTCTCAGAAAACAGAAATTACCCTGTACCTACATAGGGGAGACCGGGGCTAGTTGTTATAATTTTATGTTAACCCATTAGACCCCACAACGGCCGCGACCGGCAGCTCTGTGCAGTCATGGAACGGCCGCCGCCGGCCGCATACAGGACCCTCTATTTTAAAAAATCCTGGCGAATAACTACTGAACTAAACGCTACCAAATTTTGTGAATGAATAGTGAATGTATTGTATACGTTGACAGAAATATATTATTCGTGTTAATAAAATATACCGTATCATTGATATTTCATATTGTAGTTAGGTAGATATGTGAAGTTTCCCAGGCGCGGTCGACTGTAACAACTAGCCCCGTAAGCGAAAGAACGCGTGGATCGCAAAGCAAGTGTCACTCGTACATGTTACTGTTATTACATTAATTGGATTATACACACTTATACATCTTATACACAGTGTGCATAACAATGTAGGTGTTTACAGCTTCATATATTAAGCTTTTCATTTCAGTTACCAAAGATGACTCATTCCCCGGATTCTTACATAACAATCAATTGTGAATGGAATATAAATTAGTGTACGGAGTATGAAATAGTGAACGGCAATATATATGTAATACGACTTTTACTTGATTTAATTATACACACACGTACGCACTCACGCGCACACGTACGAATACCCCCATTTCAGTGTATCGTGCAATATTTATTAATTGCTCAAATAGGTATGTGCCACACAAAAATTCAACAAGATTGAACAAGATTGTCATCCAAAGCAAAACACTTAGATGGCAAGTGGACGAGGAAGCCATTAGTTTATCGTGAGTCCAACAATATTCCATCTACGTGTAACCGACTCTTCTGAGATATTTGTGTGTCCGCTTGTGGTCTTCCAAGCAACTACTGTCGATGATTACTCGATATGTGCGCCATGTCTTCGTAAAACGACCCTGTAACAACGTGTCCCTGTATGCAACTAGCCCCGGTCTCCCCTACTATTGCCATGTGGTTGGTTGCATGTTGCCTATTTAAATGTGTACACTTTCGTAAGAACATTTTACACAAAGTAGATATATGTTAACATTTTGAGAATGTAACCAAATATTACTGTACAGATACTGTGGTTCGAAAACACAGCTTTCGGCGTAACGACAAATGATATTGTGTCGAAAAGTGGCGCCACTAGTTGTCATATCACCGTTTATTAAGAGACCGTGGATGTCTATTTCCCCCTTCCAACCTCCCTTTCGTCCCTAACAGTTTTGCCCATTTCTGCTTGCACGTTTAAAATAATTTACGTCCTTCCGTACCTGCGACAAACCTAGCCTTGAAGCCTCTCTTGGCTGTGGGCCACGGCACGGTCCAGTTGGTCCTGAAGACAACCATCATCTCATCCGTGTCGCTCTTGAACGTCACAGTTGGCACTTTGTAGCCGCAGAACCTGCCCAGAAGACACGCGATATTGACTGTGATGGACGGGTTGACACCGGAAATAGACGAGTTGATTTGTAGAAAAACATTATTTACGTGTTAATTGCTTAATGTTTGTTTAATATTTGCTTAATGTTTGTTTAATGTTTGTTTAATGTTTAAGGCTGTAGTATAATAATAATAATAATAATAGTAGCAGTAGTAGTTATAATAATAATATAGGATGAGAACAAGACAACAATGCTAGCTTATTAATAGCGCGAAACACATTATGACGTTCGTCGAGTAGTCGAAATTTGCAATCGAAACCCTATATATTATATATATATATATATATATATATATATATATATATATATATATATATATATATATATATATATATATGTATATATATATGTATATATATGTAATATATATATATATATATGTTTGTATATATGTATATATGTATATATATATATATATATATATATATATATATATATATATATATATATATATATATATATATATATATATATATATATATATATATATATATATATATATATATATATATATATATATATACTAGGAAAATCTATTTAATACAATACAAGATAAAACACTTCTATTGCACGAAAATCCTCTGGAGACCCAAGCTCGGCAGCGCACAAAAACAAAAGGGGTTAAGCAGTGTCTAACCAATAAGCAGTTCCAGTTGTAAACAGTTGGATTGGTACGCTGTGGAGCTATGGAGGATAAGCAAGTTTAAACAGATGGGTTTTTAGTTTACTGCGAAATGTTATATTTCCTACAGACTTAACACAAACAGTATTGTGTTAAACAATTATAACAGTATTGTGTTAAACATTTATATACGGATTTGACGAACATCATTAAAATAGACAGTCTATTTGAGGGATGGCATGGGCACTGCATTGAATATTGCATGTTCGACGAACCTGGGTCCGGGCATGCCCAGGTCATTGCTGTGTCGAACCTCGACCCAGTGGAAACACCGCTGCTGGTTATGGGCGTACACTCCGAAATCACCTTCAAACTTCATCACAACACGGTGGTCAGGTGGTGCCTACAAATCAGACGACATTCATAACGTCACTCATGACTTCAGTGTGTTGTGTAATCAACACATCATGTTATGTCACAACACGTGTTTTGCATCTAGACACTCTCTAGAGCTTCGTTCACAAAGAGAAGTTCAAAATACGTTCTTGCGCGCAAACAAATTCGGTTAATATTTATCCATAAAAATTTATATTTAATTTGCTATTTCGATTTAGTCTTCCATCGACGTGTACTATACGTGTACTGGATTATACATATTAAATTATCTTGTTGACCAACTAATAGTGGATTATCTAGGCAACTCAAAGTTTGTGTGAACACGGCGGAAGAAATGTACGAGGAAATAGCCCCAGTGGTAACTCGGCTGCTTCCGTGCGCATTAAGCCCCACCTTTAGCGCAGACTGCATCTGTTTGTAACAGTGGGCGCCGGGGAACAGGCAAAAGTGATAACATGCGTACTGCGTCATCACTATATGCTTAGTTGTGCACTGTGCGTTAGAATTATGTACGTCACTGCCATTGTTCGTTCGAGTAGCGACTTTCCACCATGACAACGTTAGAATTATGTACGTCACTGCCATTGTTCGAGTAGCGACTTTCCACCATGACAACGTTAGAATTATGTACGTCACTGCCATTGTTCGTTCGAGTAGCGACTTTCCACCACGACAACGTTCCCTTTGCAGCTGTCCGACAATGTATGTTTCCTTTGCAGGGATCAATTAAGCTAGTTTATATCGAATGCTACTTTGTTCTTTATAGGCCAAAGGAATGACATCACTACTGGGCGATAAGTGAGTCTCCACGCTCGTGTTAGTGTCATACCTTGATCAGCCAGTTGCACTCGGGTCTGTTGCCGTAATGTTTCGGGTCGTCGTAACCCGGCGTCTTGATGGTCTGAGGCGTGTCCGTAGCTGCGACGAGGCCGCCACAGTCAGCTACAAGAACGAATAAACTATGTGTAAAGGACGACTTCGAAGGAATGAAAATGATCGCCACTTTCAAAAAAGGTGACTTAATTCACACCTATGCAATATTTATCATTTTGCAAAATATACACAATTACCGTTATACAATAATTACATTACTCAACTTTTCGGAAATGTTCGCTTAACGTGGATATATGTAGTATATTACGTGTCATTATTTTAATTTCTAATATTTATTGTTATATGCAGTATATTACGTGTCATTTATTTAATTACTAATGCTTTATTGTGACCGTTAGAGTTTGCGACATTTCAATTCCACTTTCAAGCAAACAATATTGCGATTTTTTTATTGCAAATTTTTCCCAATTCTTCTTACACTGTTACAAATATTCCTGGGGAGGGAGGGGCCTACCTAGTGAGGAAACTTACACTTACCGTTAACAGAGGGCGCTACGTCCGTGCAGTATGTGCCACTAAACCCATCCGGGCACTTGCAATGGAAGCAGTTATTCGGGTCCTGATATCCAGAGCGCTCACATGGATATGCCTGTCTGGTTATGCATGTATCTAAGCAAAGACACAACCATTAAATTAAGTTAGGCATATCACACTATGGAAAGTTTATTTCAGATTAATTAAATGAAATGTGCATTTAGTCTAATATATATATATATATATATATATATATATATATATATATATATATATATATATATATATATATATATATATATATATATATATATATATATATATATATATATATATATATATATATATATATATATATATATATATATCGTTTGTTTGTCAATATACACGGCTCTAATTCCATTACGTAGCAGTTACGCTTTATATAAGTCTGTTTCTGATTGTCTTTGTGCAAAATAACGTTACATTCTGCGTTCATTGCACTATCAATATCATTAAATATATATATAACTAGTAAACTACTGTTAGTGGTTTGGAGTGATATTTAACATGGTAAATATGTCCAGACAAAGCAACATGTAATGTACATGTAATGTTCATGTAATGTACATGTAAGTTACCAAATTCAAAGTTGAACAAAATGTTAAAGTTGTCAAAATGATGTCTGTGTTATTATGTCTAGTAGAAAATATGAATTTAACTACACACATATCTGTAAAAGTATGCAACTTACGGTTGCAATAGGCGTAGTTGATTGCCTTGGCATTGAGGAAAGACAACCCTACTCTCTGACCCATGTTGTGTTGGTAAAGGGGGTTCCGGGTCTCCATCGTGTTGCTAGTGCCGTCCCTCGATCCTATCTGAAAGGATTTAAACAGGGGTTCAACAGGGGGTAAACATGGGATAAAAAAGGAGTAAAAGTAAGTTGAGATATCGCACTACATCCAGTCCTTGGGATCGCTCAAAATGTTTTACACTTCGCCTCTGGCGGTAACCCTGTTTATTCCAACGGTAACTCAACTTGCCCGAGAAACATTCAGCCACGCTGCAATTACTGCGCGAAGACTATTCGTTCATATGTACGCACCACTGTCTATAGCCAGGTGAATGAACTGATGCAACGGAATTCCTAGCGTCGAAACAGCACTAAGAGCCGCTGTCGTTCTAACCACGGTGCTGCTTAGCCCCTGTCGTTCTAGCCACGGTGCTGCTTAGCCCCTGTCGTTCTAGTCACGGTGCTGCTTAGCCCCTGTCGTTCTAGTCACGGTGCTGCTTAGCCCCTGTCGTTCTAGTCACGGTGCTGCTTAGCCCCTGTCGTTCTAGCCACGGTGCTGCTTAGCCCCTGTCGTTCTAGTCACGGTGCTGCTTAGCCCCTGTCGTTCTAGTCACGGTGCTGCTTAGCCCCTGTCGTTCTAGTCACGGTGCTGCTTAGCCCCTGTCGTTCTAGCCACGGTGCTGCTTAGCCCCTGTCGTTCTAACCACTGTGTTGCTTAGACCCTGTCGTTCTAGCCACTGTGCTGCTTAGACCCTGTCGTTCTAGCCACTGTGCTGCTTAGACCCTGTCGTTCTAGCCACTGTGCTGCTTAGACCCTGTCGTTCTAGCCACGGTGCTGCTTAGACCCTGTCGTTCTAGCCACTGTGTTGCTTAGACCCTGTCGTTCTAGCCACTGTGCTGCTTAGACCCTGTCGTTCTAGCCACTGGGTTGCTGCTTAGACCCTGTCGTTCTAGCCACTGTGTTGCTTAGACCCTGTCGTTCTAGCCACTGTGCTGCTTAGACCCTGTCGTTCTAGCCACTGTGCTGCTTAGACCCTGTCGTTCTAGCCACTGTGCTGCTTAGACCCTGTCGTTCTAGCCACGGTGCTGCTTAGACCCTGTCGTTCTAGCCACTGTGTTGCTTAGACCCTGTCGTTCTAGCCACTGTGTTGCTTAGACCCTGTCGTTCTAGCCACTGTGCTGCTTAGACCCTGTCGTTCTAGCCACTGTGCTGCTTAGACCCTGTCGTTCTAGCCACTGTGCTGCTTATCCTCTTTTAGGGTTAAAGTAGGTGACATCTTCTCGGTACACGATCAGTGCCACTGTCTAATCGTAGACATACTGATCGGCTACACTCGACACATACCTATCATTGTACGCCATTGATTGTTAAATAATACGGCCGTTTAATTAATACTGCTGTCTAATTAATACTGCCGTCTAATTAATGCTGCTGTCTAATTAATACTGCCGTCTAATTAATACTGCCGTCTAGCTCTCACCACGTGCACCACCGTCGTCATCAACAGCGCCGCCGTCAGCGTGGTATGATTGCACCCATAGACATAGCCTACTACGGCCTCCCCGTGCCCTGTCTTTTTCCCACTCACCTTCGGCCCATAATGCATCACTGAGTCGATGTCATACTGCAGCTGGAAGTCGTCCAAGACGGGCCGCTTCACGAACTGCGACTTGTAGTAGTTGAGATTGTTCCACAGGATCCTGATGACGTCATCTCGGTCCGGTCGCTGCTGCTCGTGCCAGAAGCCGAGCGCGTGGCCGATCTCGTGCACGGGGGTGCCAAACTGCAAGGCACGGACCGTATCGGTATTTATGTTTATGTTTCAGCAGACGATATTCGTTTATCTCCGCGTAGTCGTACATAAGCCGAAAAATACTGTCAGTAGAAAATGTAGGCTAAACTTCACTTAAAATCGACGTTTGACAGATTAGCACTAACGAAATCACAAGTAACAGTGTTGGTTTTTGGGTTGTTATAATAATTCCGGCGGACTCATGTTCACAGGTCAGATAGACCAGCTTAGCTATGGACAAGTCTCTGGTCTCCTTATTAGTTTGGTACTGGTACGGGTTCTCATGGAGCGCTCAGAAGAAACACGGTTGTCTTACCTCCTTGAGACACGACGCCTGCAGATTGAGCACCTGTGGAACGATATTCACCTTGCCTATGTAGGAGTAGCACCTGCGACAGAACACGAGGTTTTTTCAGTCCGTCGTCGAATGTGGTAATAACGTATTCGAGTGTTCGCGTTACTTCCCGAATGCCTGCTGCTATTCGTAGATAGTGTAGCTAAGACGATGATGACACAAATAACGTTGACAATATGACTAAATTGTCGTAAATGCATTGTCGTAGTGTGACGAATGTTACGTTTAAATCGCGACTATGTCCTTTTTGGAAAACGCCAGTATTAACGTTACGATGAACACATGAACACATGGAAAACATGAGGTTAGCATTATTCACTGTGGTTGGTTGACCAGTCAGTTATATACATTACACAGCCTTTTAATGTTCCCCTCCACAATCCGACCAACTTTTGACCTCATCCAATCTTATCCGCTCACAGACCCTTACCCTATCAATAAGTTATCATTGTTATTTTTGCTGGCCGTTTTTTGGTAACGTTCCAAGTCCCTGAAAGGGCAATTTCATTGACATAAGAAAGTAACATTTTTCAATGTTCGCTGATAAGGCAAAAACCCAAATTTTCCACAAAAGGACATTTTCCTGGTGATGTCCAATGGTACACATCCAGTGGTCAGAATAGAAACGAGTTTCTATAATAATTTAGCGAACCATCAGCAAATTGGATGGATGTTTTTCCACAGACCCTAGTGGGGATTCCTGTCACGGTGACTGTCGTCGCCAGTAGTCCTATATACTCACCCACCGCCGCCGCGCGTCACGATGATGTGGTTATCCTTGTATTCTTCGTTGGTGATGAGTTCTTCGAAACGCACACACGTCTGATCCATCCAGTGCTGGAAGGCATTCCTGATGATAGCACGCTCGCCATCGGCTGTAAGGGAATACCATGTACACTCGATAATCTCGGTTAATCGTGTGTTAGTGAATCTAATGTCGGTGAATCAAGTCACAGTTGTTCCTCGTTTTATTTATATCTTGTCAGGTACATCTCCGAAGATGCAAGAGTATCGAAGTCAACGACTAGTAAGTATATCTACTAAGGTATACTATCAATAACGGAGTACATATCCAAAAACATTTACTAACATTAAAACCACCTTCTAGCAGGAATAATATTTAGTAAGGCACACGATATCAATTATAGTACTACGTATACAAACAGCACTTACAACGGTGAGTGAAACAGTGCAGTCTACACGAACACTGAACAGTGCAGTCTACACGAACACTGAACAGTGCAGTCTACACGAACACTGAACAGTGCAGTCTACACGAACACTGAACAGTGCAGTCTACACGAACACTGAACAGTGCAGTCTACACGAACACTGAACAGTGCAGTCTACACGAACACTGAACAGTGCAGTCTGCACGAACACTGAACAGTGCAGTCTACACGAACACTGAACAGTGCAGTCTACACGAACACTGAACAGTGCAGTCTACACGAACACTGAACAGTGTTGTTTCTCATTATATAAAAGCCGTTGCGCGTGATGCACTAGTGCATCGATAAGCACTAGTGCATCGATAAGCTTTAATCGACTTAAGCGGAAGACCGTCAACTACCCCAGTTCTCAGATTTATCCGCAAGGTGGCGCAACCGATACTGAGCAATTGACAAACAATACAAACGGTGACTTGAAATATAACTGACCGGCGGTCCCTGAGCGAAGCATGTGCCCGGTCACTACTATGTCCGGTGCACGCAACAAGGACTACATTGGCAATTCTGAGAGGTTCAGCGGGAAAATAAATTAGACAACGGGACCCGTCAGGAATGTTTTTTACACTAGGAGTCTTGATAGGTCTGATTGGTGACTATGTAAAAGGAATAAGGACGAGCATACTAACTGTGTTCGCCGTCGAACTTCCAGCGGATGGGCAGCGACCACCGACGGAAAGCACCGGCGACAAGCGACCGTCTCTGACGACTGTGTCGATTGTTGTACTGCAACAGGGCATCCAACTGATGCTCCGACAGAAGGATGCAGCCATCCAACAGGTCGTCGGCAGACATCGAGCCATTCTCTTTCATATTCTACAAACGTAGCCACATTTTCAGACATGATTATTTGTACAGTGAAAATGTCGGCTGTTTAGTAACTCGAAAATGTCCATTACAATGTCTTCTCGTTGTACGGGACAAACGTTTAGAAGAACTTTGAAGTCCCCGTTCTGGCGTGCACTGGTTCATGTAGGGGAGACCGGTAGTTGTAGGGGAGACCGGGGCTAGTTGTAGGGGAGACCGGGGCTAGTTGTAGGGGAGACCGGGGCTAGTTGTAGGGGAGACCGGGGCTAGTTGTAGGGGAGACCGGGGCTAGTTGTAGGGGAGACCGGGGCTAGTTGTAGGGGAGACCGGGGCTAGTTGTAAGGGAGACCGGGGCTAGTTGTAGGGGAGACCGGGGCTAGTTGTAGGGGAGACCGGGGCTAGTTGTAAGGAAGACCGGGGCTAGTTGTAGGGGAGACCGGGGCTAGTTGTAGGGGAGACCGGGGCTAGTTGCTACAATTTTCAGTTAAAGTCCCTTTTTGTGAAAAGTATGTTACATGCATTATTGTTGTCAACGCATACATTAAATGTATTATTCGTGTTAATAAAATGTACCATACCATTGATATTCCATATCATAGTTGGATAGATGTGTGAAGTTTCCAAGGCGCGGTCGACTGTAACAACTAGCCATGTAAGCGGGGCAAGTTGTTACATCATATACGGGGCAAGTTCTTACATCATATACATGACAACGTTAAAGTACACGAACCTTTGGGTTCAAGTGACCATAACCAAATCCAGTTTACTATAAAAGTAAAAATAGGGAATGCATATAAAAAACAATGGAAGAGGAACTTCAACAAAGGTAAATATAAAGAGATGAGAACATATCTAGCAAATATAGATTGGAATAACTTGCTGAAGAACAAGACAGCAACAGAATGCTGGACTTGTTTTAAATATGAGATTGAGGGCATTATTGAGAAATTTGTTCCATTAAGAAAACAAGGGAAAAGGTCCAGGAAAAAACACCTGTCAAAAAAGGCTATTAGAAAAATTGCTCATAAACAGATGCTGTGGAGGATATATAAACACACTGGAAATGTAGAAGACTACACAAACTACAAAGAGGCACTTAACCTAGCTACAACTGAAATTAGAAAATCTAAAAGAACCTTTGAAAAAAATTGACAGGTAATATAAAAAATGACAGCAAGAGTTTCTATGCTTATGTAAGGAGTAAACAGAAAGTTCGAGATAAAGTCGGACCACTCGAAAACAACAGTGGAAACTTAATTTCAGACGGGTTTCAAATGGCAGAGGTCTTGAATGAGTATTTCACATCAGTTTTTACCACAGAAGATATCAGCTCACTTCCAGTTCCATTTACTAAATTTGAGGGCAATAAATCAGAGCATTTGGGGCAGTTATTTCTAACTCCTGAAATGCTAGAAAGAAATTGTTGAGCAAATTAGTACACCACTTGCAAAAGTGTTTAACTTGTCACTAGAAGAAGGAATAGTTCCTGCAGAATGGAAAGAAGCAAATATTACACCGCTATTTAAGAAAGGATCGAGGAACAAACCAGAAAATTACAGACCAGTGAGTTTAACATCATTTGTATGTAAATTACTCGAAACATTAATTAGAGACCACATGGTGGAATGCCTTGTAAAATATAAATTAATAAATACATCTCAACATGGGTTCCTAAAAGCAAGGTCATGTCTAACCAATCTCTTATGTTTTTTGGAAGAAATTACAAAGTGGGTAGATGACGGGTCACCAGTGGATGTTGTCTATTTAGATTTTCAGAAAGCTTTCGATAAAGTGCCACATCAAAGATTGTACTTAAACTAAAGCCCATGGCATAGGTAATGATGTAATCAACTGGATAGAAAAGTGGCTTACACACAGAAGACAGAGAGTAATAGTAGATGGTGAGATTTGAAACTGGAAATCTGTTTTGAGTGGGGTACCACAGGGATCAGTATCAGGCCCTATATTGTTTTTAATATATATAAATGATTTGGAAGATGACATATCTAGCAAAGTACTTAAATTTGCAGATGACACAAAAGTATTCAGAAAGGTTACTAATGTTACAGATAAACAAAGTTTACAGGATGATCTAGATAAATTAGTTATAAGGTCAGAAAAATGGCAAATGTTATTCAATTTTGGGAAGTGTAAATGCATACACTTAGGACATGGAAACATGGACGAAGAATATAAAACGGGGGATGCTGTACTAGATACAAACACCCAGATGGCAAGTGGACAAGGAAGCCATTGGCTTATCGAGAGTTAAATCTTTTTCATTTATGTGTAACCTGCTCTTCTGAGATATTTATTAATGATGTTTGACGCTGCCAGAATTTAGGCTTCACCAGTGAAATAAAGCGTTCACAAGTCGTGGTTAGATAAGTGTTGTTCTTTCAATCAATCTCGCGTTATTGCAGTTGTAGCAACTTGCCCCAAAACAATTTTTGCAGTTGAACGCACGTGGACGATAACCAATCCTGAATTTCAATGTAACTTCTACTTGACATAACCCCTTATACTCTATAATAGACATGTTTCAAGTTTCATTCACGAAACATAAAAAAAATGGTTGCGTGAGACGATATTATGTGGGCATACCAAAAACAATTTTAGATGGTTAAAAGGTAATTTTTTCCACATCTCGTTAATTTCGTCTTCTTAACTCCCGATTTTTGGATAGGGTATCTGGTGGTGGACTTCCAACCAACTACTGTCGATGATATCATATGTATGCTGTGTTTTCGTAAAACACCTCTGTAACAACTTGCCCCTGAATACAACTAGCCCTGGTCTCCCCTACCCATGGATATAACGAACATCATATTTATGAAACAGTTCTACCAAATCCCGACATGTTCCCTGTAGCGAGAGTTCACTGTATATCTAACCTGACGAATATCAGAAATTAAGTTAGGAAAGGAAGTTATTGGGCTGTGATAAAATAATTTACTAAAGGAAATGGTGGCTAAATCGTACACAGAATACATCTATATTATATCTTATTGTTGCTCCATAAACCCGTAAGCCACAAGTGTTCAAGCAGATTGTTGGCGGACCACCTTGGCCCTAGGGGACCACCTTGGCCCCAGGGAACCAAGACCAACACGGTCATTGCGACATGTTCCAATCTATAATCTTCTGGCTCTACTCCATAAAGGCGATCGTGTTTGAATTACCCCTTATCATTTCCCCGTCGACTCTCCGAAAAAAACATTGACACAATTAGTTTAAACATTCCTTTGTATATAACAGAAAATCGATGCCAACATTAAGTTCAATATTGTACAAGAAAAAAAACGCATGTATTGCAACCGGTAAATGCTTAAACCACATTTCAAAGTATGTTTTGTTTTATAAGCTTGGTCGTATTTCAAGCTGTACTCCAATGTGGCATATTCTTGGAATCCTCGTTAGTTTTTATACAGCATGTGTCCGCAACAAACATCGACAGATAAACACTATATAAATGCTATATAAATACTATATTAATACTATATAAAGTGTGGTTCTTAAAGTTTCATCAAAGATACGCTGAATAGTCAGAAACTATTACGCCGTCGCTCGTCGACGCTTCAAAATTATCTCTTTCAGACGCATTCTTCAGCAACGCTTATTTCTAAAATAGAGTTATGGAGTCAGACCACATTGCAGTTTTACGTTTTGGCCATGCTAACGTTTTGTCTGATTGTAAGAAAATTTAACCGTCAAAAATTCTGATAATTTTCACAGCAACTGGCATCATCTCATTGACATGCTAAACAAGTTGTGTCACAATCACATAGCTCCAGCTGTTTTAAAAGCCCCTTCGTGCAATGCCCACCAATGTTTACCAAAATAGCAATGTATTCATACGCACACATGTCCAACAGCAGAACAAAATTGCCATAAATCCGTCCGCCTAATAAGCTCTCTTAAAACTGCTTTATTTCACAGCCAATAGCTTCTACAAACAAACCTTTGAATATGCTTGCTCAATTGCACTTATGTCACATCATATGAATTTCCTAATTTCACATATTACAATGTAATATGCGTGTGAAACAATAAACAAGAAGTTCGTGTACGGTCTGACCTCTTTGCCATGTAGAGCAAATTAACCGTGCGTAATCCACGGTGAATGATTCCTCTCTATATGCAGCCGCACGTCAACGGTGCGTGTCGTTCCGTCTCGTTGACTGCGTGATTGACATCTTTCATAGCATCGACATTGTCAGGCGGCGGCTTGTGGAACTACGTATCAAGCGTTGTATTCAACAGTGTAAACGAACCGAGTGACCAGATCTTCCTGGTTGGAACCACGACCGTTTAGTGTGACTCACATGTCCTCTTCACTGTTTTTTTCTTACTCAATGCAATATAATAACTGATAACCACGTGCAACATACATTGCTCTAATCAATTTAATAAATAGAATATCAACAAACATTGATGAAAGGAATTATAACATGGGGTGTTCAATGACCTCTCCAGAGCATTTTACATCATCGACCATAATATAATTATTATGCTCCTACTTAAAAACTGAACTGTTGTGGAATATGAATGTTTAGGCATCTAGTGGGCCATCTACATAAAGGAACATCTTAACTGGTCACTGCATATTTACAATGAAGTGTCTAAAATTGCACCCATTGTAGCCATTCTTTATAAATTACAGCAATTTTTGCCAGTCTATATATTGAAAACCTTGTATTGCTCACTAATTATCCCACAGTTATAGTACTGTGCCCAAATTTGGGCAAATACATATCCTCCAAGGATAAATAAACTCAAGATTTTGCACACAAAAAAAGCGATCAGAACAGTTACCAAATCTGATTACATGGCACATACAGATAATTTATCCAAGAGAAACAATTTGTTGAAATTAAACGACATATCTAAATGTTAACTTGGTGTCTTTATTAATGTATAAATTCAGCAACCACATGGTCCGAGCCAATAGGGTAATTCTTTTTTGTAGAAACAGTGAGGTACATAGCCACAACATTAGGAAATATATTGATTATTATATTCCTCAGATCAGGACAAATATAAATAAATTCTCAATCATTTACATGTTTCCACTATTCTTTAACTCTCTATTCTCTGAAATCAAACTATCGATTTCAGAACACAGTTTTAAACATAACATTGCAAAACTGTTGTTGCCATTTTATCTATGAATGTTCCTGTTGTTGGTATTACCTGCGCACCACAGGTGTTTATGTGTACTGCCGGTATGCTTAACTGTTAAAACATAATGTAGACATTTCTACCTATTTAGGTAATTATCTTGAGCAGTTATATTTTATGTAATTTATTTAATCTGTACTATCATTAATCTCTCTATATATGTTTATGTATATAATAATAGGCTAATTTTATGTATGTTAAAAGATTAATCTTAGTTATAGAAATATGATTATCTACTGATTATTACAGATGGTCCAGCTATAATCCGCTGTAGGTTTCCCAGGATCACCTGAGTTCCATTACATTACATTCCATTACATTGTATGGACGTGGAGCAGCATCGTCCAACCGCCAGCTGCTGCTCCATCTACTCTCAGTGTTCATGCTGCTTTGGTCCGTCCCAGTGGTCTAACCCGGATGGGATGCGACGGTAACATCTACTCTCAGTGTTCATGCTGCTTTGGTCCGTCCCAGTGGTCTAACCCGGATGGGATGCGACGGTTACATCTACTCCCAGTGTTCATGCTGCTTTGGTCCGTCCCAGTGGTCTGACCCGGATGAGATGTGACGGTAACATCTACTCTCAGTGTTCAAGCTGCTTTGGTCGGTCCCAGTGGTCTAACCCGGATGAGATGTGACGGTTACATCTACTCTCAGTGTTCATGCTGCTTTGGTCCGTCCCAGTGGTCTGACCCGGATGGGATGCGACGGTAACATCTACTCTCAGTGTTCAAGCTGCTTTGGTCGGTCCCAGTGGTCTAACCCGGATGAGATGTGACGGTTACATCTACTCTCAGTGTTCATGCTGCTTTGGTCGGTCCCAGTGGTCTAACCCTGATGGGATGCAATGTTGACATTTACTCGCAGTGTTTATGCTGCCATGCTGACCACTTATCATATTGGTCTGATGTGGATGGGCAGTGCATGGACCAATTAAACTAAGACAGTAAAGAACCAGAAACAGTTAAAGCTTTATTCGCCATGGTTTATACATATGGCATTTGAATAACACCGCAAAAATAGCTAGTGCTGTCTGAAAAGAAGCACAGCGAATATGGCTTGAAGGGTAAATACAGGATCAGGGAAACAGCGGTTATTGTGCTACATTGAAACTTTACCTGTCACTATAGCCAATGACTCATGGCTTCACACAGGTGTGCGGTCAGTGATACATAGACCATGACTACGCTTACAGTCCGTTGATGGACACGACAACAGAATGGCTTAGTCACTGGTTGCCAATCAATGCATAAACGATTTATCAGGTATGATTGATTCGTGTTGAAAATGTTACATTGTTGTGTGTATCGTGACCGAATCAAATCAAATATACAGAGTAGGAGGCATATTATGACTCACAGGAAGTAAAGAAACACAGATGGTATATCGTGGTTAGATAGGTGGCATATTGTGGTTAGACAGATGGCATATTGTGGTTAGATAGGTGGTATCCTGTTGCTTTCGTGGTTATATGTATGGTATATCGTGGTTAAATAGATGGTATATCGTGGTTAGATTAACGCTATGTCGTGGTTAGACAGATGGCATGTCATGGTTAGACAGATGGTATGTCGTGCTTAGATAGATGGTATGTCGTGGTTAGACAGATGGCATATTGCGGTTAGATAGGTGGTATATCGTGGTTAGATAGATGGTATATCGTGGTTAGATAGATGGTATGTCGTGGTTAGACAGATGGCATGTCATGGTTAGACAGATGGTATGTCGTGTTTAGACAGATGGTATGTCGTGTTTAGACAGATGGTATGTCGTGTTTAGACAGATGGTATGTCGTGTTTAGACAGATGGTATGTCGTGTTTAGACAGATGGTATGTCGTGTTTAGACAGATGGTATGTCGTGGGGAGAGGCAAAGGGACCAACAATGTCGAGTTAGAGATACATTAGTGGTCCTGTGTGCCAACATGACAAATCCGTGTTCTTCACATGGATCCTATTTCATTATAGGTCTATAATTGTTATTTCCTTGGTTTCAACACATTGAAACAGCTTCTGCCGAGACCCTATTACACTATCGAAGCAAGCAAATGAATGAACAGCAATGTTGACGTGAATACCTGCTGATGTCAACCTATTGTTGACGTGAATACCTGCTGATGTCAACCTATTGTTGACGTGAATACCTGCTGATGTCAACCTATTGTTGACGTGAATACCTGCTGATGTCAACCTATTGTTGACGTGAATACCTGCTGATGTCAACCTATTGTTGACGTGAATACCTGCTGATGTCAACCTATTGTTGACGTGAATACCTGCTGATGTCAACCTATTGTTGACGTGAATACCTGCTGATGTCAACCTATTGTTGACGTGAATACCTGCTGATGTCAACCTATTGTTGACGTGAATACCTGCTGATGTCAACCTATTGTTGACGTGAATACCTGCTGATGTCAACCTATTGTTGACGTGAATACCTGCTGATGTCAACCTATTGTTGACGTGAATACCTGCTGATGTCAACCTATTGTTGACGTGAATACCTGCTGATGTCAACCTATTGTTGACGTGAATACCTGCTGATGTCAACCTATTGTTGACGTGAATACCTGCTGATGTCAACCTATTGTTGACGTGAATACCTGCTGATGTCAACCTATTGTTGACGTGAATACCTGCTGATGTCAACCTATTGTTGACGTGAATACCTGCTGATGTCAACCATTGAAATTCAATTATATATTATTATGATTTTAAAACCAAATAATGACATTATTCCAAATGTATCAAGGTTGTTTTGTGTTGGTACTTGCAGTGCGCCAGCAACCCCTACCTGTACGTCTCTTGCGATGTAGGCACTGGGCATTGACTCATCTGTTGCCGAGGTCTTCAATTTCAGTAGTTTGTGTCGCATCCTCGCGTATTCGTCACATGGAACGCCATGACACCTCATGAAGTCTGCCCGACTACCGTGCGCTGGCTGCCACAGTCCACCGGCCTGAAATAAATATACCTGTGTTATTGTGTGCTTGCAAATTGTGACACGGCGTTTCTTCTATATTTGGATTTGTAAAAAAAGAATTATGTACAATGCATTGTTTAGTCATTGAATCTATTTTACAATGACGGAATCTATTTTACAATGACGTTTCGTGGTCTTCACTCATATATCCCATGAATAAATATATTTATTTTGCGTTAGCAGACGTCTTATTGGTTGACACTTGACACGGTTGATTTGTCAGACGTCTTATTAGTTGACACTCGACACGGTTGATTTGTCAGACCAGTGCTACGAGGACAGCGGGCGACGAATACGGAACAGTGATACAGTGATACAGTGATACAGTGATACAGTGATACAGTGATACAGTGATACAGGGTTTCATTCGCCGTCACCAAATAACGTCCACTCTCGTCTTCGCTGGTATTGAAAATGTCGATATTGCAGAAGAAACTCATCGCAGTATTCATCCATGTATACATTAGTTCGTTTTCTTACAAGAGATCGATAGCATGAATTGATGAGGCGTTGACATTTCTGCAGTGGCATGGTTATGTGACATGGTTATGTGACATGGTTATGTGGCATGGTTATGTGGCATGGCTATGGGTTAGAAAGAAATACTCCTCCATGATTCAGCCCAGGTTATACTTTTAAACTGCTCGTTTGAAATATTAAAATTTAATGTTAATTATATAGTCACCCACATACACGAACGGCTCTATGGTATTACTCTAAATACGCTTATTTGTATCTACGTGTCAAGTAATGGTCGGCAATTCACAATCACTCCGTCCTTTTTACATGGATTTACCCCTGATGACTAACAGTCACGAGGCGAGGGCCGACCCGTTAAGCCCCAGTGTCCACACGAATAACAGCAATTACCTGGTCCAACAGCGGCCTACAATCAACATACAAACTGAGTTGTTACTATTTTACAATATTCGGTCAAACAACAATATCATTACTTACTTGTGCGTGTGTAAACAACGATGCCAGAAGCAAAACATGGCCCAGCCATACCGTGTCCATGTTCACGTAGAGAATAGTGCATCGAAATGACGCTGTTGTGTACAACCATGAGTCACCATGCTACGTCATTTGTGTGCAGCGGGTTCGTCGGCGCCTCCGTTGATTAGTAGTTGGCGAAACGTCTCCACGCGGTGTTCCGTCACGCGCCACTACACACGCGGATCGTCGTCTCTTTGGTATTCGACTCAATACGACACTCCGTCACGCATGACTCGGTTACAGCGGCCAGTAGCAACAGCCTGCTATTCTCAAGACGAAGAAGCTACAAGCGTACCAGCGTACCATCGTGACAGTGTGACAGCATGACAGCGTGACAGTATGACAGCGTGACAGTGTCCGCAAGATACTAATTATATCACTGTAAAAAACTAACCAACAAAAGCGAAGGCTGTTAGCCCCGTTTGCTTCGTCCATGTGTTGTGTGGACAGCGCATTACACAGTACACTAAGACGCGTACGTGGCGAGTACACTATACGCTGGAAATAGACTATGACACGCAGTCGTGATTCGACGTTGTCGGCGCACATCAACAGCTGACTTATTCGCGTGTTTAGGGGATGGCAACTCCAGACAGGTGACCGTAATACCAATGCGAATGCCCGTCTGTTAACGCGACACAAACGCCGGTTTTGCATTGTAAAGTACTGCTTAGAATGAGCCATGGAACACAATATTTTAAGGCACCCGAGTGTGTGTATGCGTGCATGTATGTGTGGGTGTGTGCGTGCGTGCGTGCGTGTGTGTGGGTGCGTGCGTGCGTGCGTGCGTGCGTGCGTGCGTGCGTGCGTGCGTGCGTATTTGTGTGTGTGTGTGTGTGTGTGTGTGTTTGTTTGTGTTTGTGTGTGTGTGTGTGTGTGTGTGAGTGTGTGTGTGTGTGTGTGTGTGTGTGTGTGTGTGTGTGTGTGTGTGTGTGTGTGTGTGTGTGTGTGTGTGTGTGTGTGTGTGTGTGTGTGTGTGTGTGTGTGTGTGTGTGTGTGTGTGTGTGTGTGTGTGTGTGTGTGTGTGTGTGTGTGTGTGTGTGTGTGTGTGTGTGTGTGTGTGTGTGTGTGTGTGTGTGTGTGTGTGTGTGTGTGTGTTTTGTTTGTGTGTGTATGTGTCGTCGTCGTCTTCTGTGAGGGAGAAGAAGGATTCGAGGCACGCCCGCGTATCGTCTAATTTTATTTCCTACCAACATCGAATTTGCTCCTTTCACAGCTTTCGTTTGGAGGTGGATTTTTTTTATCGTTATATAGACCTCAATGTAATTTGTTTATAACTTGACGTAATATAAAAGTACGGTGACTTTGTAAGAAGAAGTACGGCGGCTCTATTAGAGCGATTTCGCTGCAGAACGTTGAAGGTTTTGTTTCGAACGACGGCTGTTCGTGGAAAACTCACGGATAGCCGTTGTTCAAAACAAAACCATAAATGTTCTGATGCAAAATCGCCCGAACACATACAACGCCATCTATGGGTGTGCCCTATTAAACTGGGGGGGGGGGCGCAGTAGCTCAGTGGTTCGAAATTCGGACTCTCAATCAAGAGGCCGGTGTTTGAATCCTCTTCCTGCAGTTTCGAAGCTTGGGATATTTCGTTCATTTCACTTTGCCTTAGTTCACTCCGCTGTATCGATATGTATCTAGCTATACACAGTGGTGGACATATGGAAACGAATAGTCTTTGCACAGTAATTACAGCATGGCTTAATGCTTCTTAGAGAAGTCGAGTTGGCGTTGGAAAATAAGTTGTGGTTCTGTTCGGCCGACTTTATAGGTTATCGTTTCTGATTATCGCCTAACCACTTCCGCGTTGAAATGTTTCGCAACAGTCTTTCGTTTTATACTTACACCGGCGAGACCGTCACTTACAAATGCAAATGATTGACAGCTGTCAGTCACAAGTACGTCTAGTATGCATAGATAATTATATCTCGCTGATTCAAATAGGGTTGGTAAGCTGACTCAATTAACACTTGGTGTTAGGTAAGTAGAACCATAAGTTGGGTAAATGTTATTTGCATAATTTACGTAGGCTTTGTACAAAACATTTGTAACAACTCAGCCAACACCACTACCCAATGGGTACAACACGTCTCTGACAAGTCTACACGCTTAATTGATAAGTAAATACACTTAATCAATATAGACTTATAGGTAAATCGCAACTAGTGTAATTAACTGCTACTATGTTGCCTTGCTATCCGATGTCCCAATTTGCTCGGAAAAATTAATTCCTTTATGTATTTTGGGGTAAAGAACACCCGTCTTCGTTCTTTAACCGCTGCTCAACTAATCCTCCCTTGAGCCTTGGATGGCTCGATTAGCCCCGTTTCGACAAGTAAGCTTATTTAATTAACTTCTCATTAATGCGTGAAGTGATATAAATAATCTTCTCTGTGCATAGTTAAACCATTTGTAAGTGCACAAACAACAACAACAACAACGTAACCTATTATACGTCAACCGTATTCTAATAACATGTTCAATCCCTGGGTGGTACCATGTAACTGTCGCTGCTGTAGTTTCCTGGAAAACATAAGTGGCTTCCTTCCTATACTATACGTATCGTTCGTTCCAGAAAACCATTTTGTCTTAGGGTACGGGTGGCAGAACTGTGTGCGTTTATGTGTTGTGTGTGTGCGTGCGTGCGTGCGTGTGAGTATATGAGGGTGTGCGTGCGTGTATATGTATATGTATGTATATGTATGTGAGTATATGTGAGTGTGCGTGCGTGCGTGCGTGCGTGCGTGCGTGTATATGAGTATGTGTGTGTGCGGGCCTGTCTTCGTGCGTGCGTGCGTGCGTGCGTGCGTGCGTGCGTGCGTGCGTGCGTGCGTGCGTGCGTGCGTGCGTGCGTGCGTGCGTGCGTGCGTGCGTGCGTGCGTGCGTGCGTGCGTGCGTGCGTGCGTGGCCTTCAGCTTTCGAGAGTCTAAGTTAGATTCTAACAATGTCGACAATTTCTATTCGTTTTTCAAGGAACTCACATAAAACGTATCGTATAATTTAATTTCCTACCTAAATCGAATTTGCACCTTTCCGAACTTTCGTTAGATGGACAAATATGTTTGTGTGTTTTATTTTCTTGTAAATTGTCATAATTATATGATAGTAACTGTAACTTTGTACCACTTGATGTATGCATGGGTATGGTGATCGACATGTTGGTGCCGCCCGCACTGTCTTAACCTCGGCCTGGGTGCAGCAAGCTGGCATTGTGTAGAAATATACCACAAAAGTGTCATAGCAATTAATGCTATCAGTAGGATATCAACAGCTAGACACGCCCACAAATGTACGCTTACTCGTTACGCAACGACCACTAAGACACTCCAACCCCCCGTAATGCTCTGTGACGCTCACCCAAACGCAGGTAGTTGCCACTCGGTGGTTTCTTTGATGATGATCATCGTGGAATATATTTTGGTCGGTACATGATTTTCCTGGCCGAAACTCTTGTACATTCCATCGTGGTTTTGTCTTCTCCAGCTGCTTTGCTGTAGTTTATGTTTGTATTCTTTTGTCGTGGCAGATCTAGCACTCGTAACGGCTCATTCTGTTGCAATAGCAGATCTAGTACTCGTGACGGCTCATTCTGTTGCAATGGCAGATATAATATAGTAGTCGTTATGTCTTAGTCATTGGACACAGGAGCCGAGTTCGCTTTAACCTTGTACGCCGCAATATTTCCAGAATATCCGTGTCCTCGTATCCCAACAAACGCCCGCTGAAATGTAATAGAGAAATACTTTTTAATAGACCTTATGTGGCTATATTTCTCCAACTCTGACTACATAATATATTTATATACGACAAATGTTTTACGAAAAACACACCACATATGCTTAGCTAGTTTTATCTTATGTGCTTAGACGAGGTATTTGTTGAACATATCTTCAATAGATAAATACAAGACAAAAAAGTATCAGAGGATGTTGGAAAGAAAATATTATCATTCTCACATAGGATGTTAAATGATAGGAACTATACGAATGTGGAAGCCGGACATGTGGTAGTTGAACGTGACACGGAATTGAACGTCTCGCGGGAATTTCGACAAGAGCATACTGAAATTATATAATGCGCCGAAGTAAACATTTGTATCAATAGGTTATAAACCGCCATTGGGCAGAATTTTACAAAAGTAGCCTAAAATATCTGCCCCTGTCTGCATGCCTACCCGTACCTGCCCGTGACTGCCCCTGCCTGCCCGTACCTGCCCGTGACTGCCCCTGCCTGCTCCTGTCTGCCAGTGACTGTCCCTGCCTATCCCTGCCTGCCCGTGCCAGCCCCTGTCTGTTCCTGCCTGCCCGTGCCAGCCCCTGCCTGCCTCTGCCCGCCCCTGCCTGTCCCTGCCTGTCTCTGCCTGCACCTGAATGTCCCTGCCTGCCCCTGCCTGTCCGTGCCTGCCCCTGCCTGCCCCTGCCTGTCCGTGCATGTCCCTGCCTGTCCTGCCTGTCCCCGACCGCCCCTGCCTGTCCCTGCCTGTCTCTGCCTGCACCTGAATGTCCGTGCCTGCCCCTGCCTGTCCGTGCCTGCCCCTGCCTGTCCCTGCCTGCCCCTGCCTGCCCCTGCCTGCCCCTGCCTGCCCCTGCCTGTCCCTGCCTGTCCCTGCCTGCCCCTGCCTGTCCCTGCCCGCCCCTGCCTGTCCCCGCCCGCCCCCGCCTGTCCCTGCCTGTCCCCGCCTGCACCCGCCTGTCCCTGCCTGCCCCTGCCTGTCCCTGCCTGTCCCTGCCTGCCCCTGCCTGCCCCTGCATGTCCCTGCCTGTCCCTGCCTGTCCCTGCCTGCCCCTGCCTGTCCCTGCCTGTACCCGCTTGTTCCTGCCTGTCCCCGCCTGCCCCTGCCTGTCCCTGCCTGCCCTTGCCTGTCCCTTCATGCCCCTGCCTGTCCCCGCCCGCCCCCGCCTGTCCCTACCTGTCCCCGCATGCCCCCGCCTGTCCCAGCCTGCCCCTGCCTGCCCCTGCCTGTCCCTGCCTGCCCCTGCCTGTCCCTGCCTGCCCCTGCATGTCCCTGCCTGCCCCTGCCTGCCCCTGCCTGTCCCTTCCTGCCCCTACTGCCCCTCCCTGTCCCTGCCTGCCCCTGCCTGTCCCTGCCTTCCCCTGCCTGTCCTGCCTTTCCCTGCATGTTCCTGCCTGTCCCTGCCTTCCCCTGCCTGCCCCTGCCTGTCCCTGCCTGCCCCTGCCTGTCCCCGCCTGCCTGCCCCTGCCTGCCCCTGCCTGTCCTTGCCTGCCCATGCCTGTCCCTGCCCGCCCCTGCCTGTCCCCGCCCGCCCCCTCCTGTCCCTACCTGTCCCCGCATGCCCCCGCCTGTCCCAGCCTGCCCCTGCCTGTCCCTGCCTGCCCCTGCCTGTCCCTGCCTGCCCCTGCCTGTACCCGCCTGTCCCTGCCTGTCCCCGCCTGCCCCTGCCTGTCCCTGCCTGCCCTTGCCTGTCCCTTCATGACCCTACTGCCCCTCCCTGTCCCTGCCTGCCCCTGCCTGTCCCTGCCTTCCCCTGCCTGTCCCTGTCTGTCCCTGCCTGCCCCTGCCTGCCCCTACTGCCCCTGCCTGTCCCTGCCTTCCACTGCCTGTCCTGCATTTCCCTGCCTGTCCCTGCCTGTTCCTGCCTGTCCCTGCCTTCCCCTGCCTGTCCCTGCCTGCCTCTGCCTGTCCCTGCCTGCCCCTGCCTGCACCTGAATGTCCCTGCCTGCCCCTGCCTGCCCCCGCCTGTCCCTGCCTGCCCCTGCCTGTCCCTGCCTGCCCCTGCCTGTCCCTGCCTGCCCCTGCCTGCCCCTGCCTGCCCCTGCCTGCCCCTGCCTGCCCCTGCCTGCCCCTGCATGTCCCTGCCTGCCCCTGCCTGCCCCTGCCTGTCCCTGCCTTCCCCTGCCTGTCCCTACTGTCCCTCCATGTCCCTACCTGCCCCTGCCTGTCCCCGCCTGCCCCTGCCTGTCCCTGCCTGCCCTTGCCTGTCCCTTCCTGCCCCTACTGCCCCTCCCTGTCCCTGCCGACCCCTGCCTGTCCCTGCTTTCCCCTGCCTGTCCTGCCTGTCCCTACTGTCCCTCCATGTCCCTACCTGCCCCTGCCTGTCCCCGCCTGCCCCTGCCTGTCCCTGCCTGCCCTTGCCTGTCCCTTCCTGCCCCTACTGCCCCTCCCTGTCCCTGCCGACCCCTGCCTGTCCCTGCTTTCCCCTGCCTGTCCTGCCTTCCCCTGCCTTCCCCTGCCTGTCCTGCCTGTCCCTGTCTGTCCCTGCCTGCCTCTGCCTGCCCCTACTGCCCCTCCCTGTCCCTGCCTGCCCCTGCCTGTCCCTGCCTTCCCCTGCCTGTCCTGCCTTTCCCTGCATGTTCCTGTCTGTCCCTGCCTTCCCCTGCCTGTCCCTGCCTGTCCCTGCCTGCCCCTGCCTGTCCCCGCCTGCCCCTGCCTGTCCCTGCCTGCCCCTGCCTGTCCCTGCCTGCCCCTACTGCCCCTCCCTGTCCCTACCTGCCCCTGCCTGTCCCTGCCTTCCCCTGTCTGCCCCTGCCTGTCCCTGCCTTCCACTGCCTGTCCTGCCTTCCCCTGCCTGTCCATGCCTGTCCATGTCTGTCTCTCTCTGTTCCTGCCTTCACTGCCTGCCCCTGCCTGTCCCCGCCTGCCCCTGCCTGTCCCTGCCTGCCCCTACTGCCCCTCCCTGTCCCTACCTGCCCCTGACTGTCCCTGCCTTCCCCTGCCTGTCCTGCCTTCCCCTGCCTGTCCATGCCTGTCCATGTCTGTCTCTCTCTGCTCCTGCCTTCACTGCCTGCCCCTGTCTGCCCCTGCCTGCCCCTGCCTGCCCCTGCCTACCCCGGCCTGACCGCTCTACAGGGTCGACAGCTTATATTAATTTTTTAAGGGGCTCAAAGCATAAAATGTTTTCGTCTAATTATATTTCCTACCTAAATCGAATTGGCTCTTTTCACAGCTTTCGTTAGGAGATGGAATTTTTTCGTTATGTGGACGTAAATGTAATTTTTTTATCACTTGACATATATAAAAGTACGGTAACTATATGAAACGGGGGGGGGGGGGCAGTAGCTCAGTTTTTCGTAATTTGCACTCCCAATCAAGAGGCCGGTGTTTGAATCCTTTTCCTGCCATTTCGAAGCTTAGGACATTTAGTTCATACCACTTCCGCGTTAAAATGTTTCGCAACAGTCTTTCGTTTTGTACTTACACCGGCGAGGTCACTCATTGGTGTCGGAATGTAAGGGTTTGCCGGGGGTGAAGTGTGAAACACTTTGAATGGTCCTAAGAACCGGATACAACATTATATAAGCACTTACATGTTATCTTTATAAATATACCACATACCAAAGGAAACAAGGACCGTGAGATCAATTAAACAGGTATTTTATCAATGTTGGTTGATACATAGACTAAAGACATCTTCAATGCTAAGTTGTAGGGGAAGTCAGTGTTAGATGAGCCATTTTTCATTCTTTTTGATGTGTAGGGTGTAATCATATTCATAAGTCAAAATTGTTTTTACTCACATAAACTATGATTATTAATGGATCATTTTGTACCAAGATAATATATTTTGCATGCATAGATAATTATATATAGCTGATTCAAATAGGGTTGGTAAGCTGGCTCAATTAACACTTGGTGATAGGTAAGTAGAGCCATAAGTTGGGTAAATGTTTTATTTGTATAATTTACGTAGGCCTTGTACAAAACATTTGTAAATTGGTACAACACGTCTCTGACAAGTCTTCACGCTTAATTAATAAGTAAATACACTTAATTAATATAGACTTATAGGTAAATCGCAACCAGTGTAATTAACTGCTACTATGTTGCCTTGTAGATATCTGATGTCCCAATTTGCTCGGAAAAATGAATACCTTTGTGTATTTTGGGTTAAAGAACATTCGTCTTCGTTCTTTAACCGCTGCTCAACTAACCCTCCCTTGGGCCTTGGGTGGCTCAACTAACCCTCCCTTGGGCCTTGGGTGGCTCAACTAACCCTCCCTTGGGCCTAGGGTGGCTCGATTAGCCCCTTTTTGACAATTATGTTTATTTAATTAACTTCGCATTAATGCTTGAAGTGATGTAAATAATCCTCTTCTCTGTGCATAGTTAAACCATTTGTAAGTGGCAACAACAACAAAGTTTGGTCACATGCGTTAATAGTTTACACACCAGCAGACATTAATCACAATTCCTAAAAGTTTCGAAAAACATCAAAATGTATGTGTGTGTGTGTGTGTGTGTGTGTGTGTGTGTGTGTGTGTGTGTGTGTGTGTGTGTGTGTGTGTGTGTGTGTGTGTGTGTGTGTGTGTGTGTGTGTGTGTGTGTGTGTGAGTTTGTGTGTGCGTGCGTGTGTGTGTGTGTGTGTGCGTGCGTGCGCGCGTGTGTGTGTGCGTGTGTGTATATGTGTATGTATGTGTGTACGTATGTATGTATGTGTGTATGTGTATGGGTGTATGTGTGTGTATTTATGTATGTATTTATGTATGTATGTAGGTATGTATGTATGTATGTATGTAAGTATGTATGTATGTATGTATGTATGTATGCATGCATGCATGCATGCATCATGTATGTGTGTGTATGTACGTGTGTACGTATGTATGGGTGTATGTGTGTATGTGTGTGTTTGTATGTATGTATGTATGTATGTATGTATGTATGTATGTATTCATGTATGTATGTATGTATGCATGTATGCGTGTGTGCGTGTGTGCGTGCGTACGTGCGTGCGTGTGTGTGTGTGTGTGTGTGTGTGTGTGTGTGTGTGTGTGTGTGTGTGTGTGTGTGTGTGTGTGTGTGTGTGTGTGTGTGTGTGTGTGTGTGTGTGTGCGCGTGCTTGGGAAATTTCGTTCATTCCACTTTGCCTTAGTTTACTCCGAGGTATCGATATTTATCAAGTTTAGAACCTACTGATACAAATATTTACTTCGGCGCATGCCCCTGCGATTCGGATCGTGGTAACGGTTAGGCAACATTGTTATTAACACACAATAATATAATGTACCCGGACTGTGGACGCTTATCGTTCTACACTTTGACCACAAGGTTTGAGGAGTACAATGGTAGATCCTTATGACTGATCCGTTTATTGCCCAATGCAAGATTGAATGGTTTGCACAATACGTGACTCTAGGTGTGACACGACACAAACGTATGTGTGTCGACACATTAGGTTTAGGTCGCAATTGCACTGTTTGGCAACAATGAAGAACAAACGAGACTGCTGCGTCTCTCAATGACTATCGGCTCGTATCTGAGTTTCGACGGATTGGCCCACACACGAACCTCGATCCGTCGCCAGCAAATTATGGCCGCCGGCGAGAGATAATGCACTAGACTGCAATATCGTGGTAGCCTTAGGACAGTCTCGCAGGCAATTGTGACTACCAAAAAGAAAACGGGAAATACTAAGAAAAAATGTAAGTCCCTATAGCTGTATATATCTAGTATCGGCAAGTGTATCGTGACTGCGGTACAATGCATATATATTAAATCGCGAGGTAGTACGTTATACAGTTGATAGGTTGATTTCTTAAATTTCCGTCTACCTGTTGGTTTCTGGTCAAGCTCAACAGCGACCTCATTGAAATGTCACGTTTAAATGTCTACGGATATCAGCTAGTAAAATATATATTTTGGCCGGTGTCGTCATGAAATTGGTATGCAGAATGATTCACGGTCACTCAACCGTGAACGGCTTCGACCATTCGATCGTGCATATACACGAACTGGGGTAACAACACGTACGTCACTGAACGTGACCGACCAAACTTTAAATATAGACGCTTACACAGGGGTGAGATTTAGCAAGTCATGGAAGGTAGCCAGTCGGGCTACCAACCTTGCAAAGTGAAGTAGCCCGACAGCTTCTTAGGTAGCCCACTTGCTAATCAATACTTTGATGATAGAAAGTAAATACTTTGAAGATAGAATGTATGAATGACATCAATAACAAATAAAACAAACATCAAAAACAAACTGTTTTGAAACATTTATTTTCAAGGCAGGATCAATACAATGTGATACATAATACAGAATAAAATACAGTATACAATTATACACAGGCTGTTTTTCTTTCATATCATGGTACACCAACAGTCTACATGAAAACTCTCCAAGCGTCACAGGACATCAGGTCCTGTGAACTGAACGGTTTTGCTGATTTTTTACAGGACCTGATTTTACCCTAGCCTAGAGAAACTTTAACCAGGTTCCCGATTAATTCATTAGAAGCGCTCCGCGCACCATGGAGATAACTATATCTAACTATAATCGAGATAGCGTATGTGTTTCTGTATGTATGTTTATATGTGGTTATGTTCACGTTTTCCTCCTAGACATCTTGCACCTCCGGCACCAAACTTTCAGGGATTAATCTATGACCCCCCCGAATGAAACGTAACGCCTTTATTTGTTCGAAATACCCCGTATATCAAGGGTTCTTAGTGGTTTTTATGGTAAATCAAATGTTCGCTGCATAAAACGTTAACTTCCAACAATTGCAGAAACCACGCGCGCCGCGGCGAATACTTCGGTACATAAACCGTTTGAGAGTACTTGATAACGCCATATGGGCGGTTTATATTATTATAGTAGAAAGCACGCAACCTCGTGCCAATACACAATAAAAGACAGTAGAAAGCAGATATTCTACTATTCTACAACCAACACAAGTATCCATGGGCCATGCCATGCCCATGGGTCTAAATTCACGCGACCTTCTACATTTTGAACATGCAGTGAGTATTGCATCACGTGTGTGACGCGGTTGTTTCTGGTAATACGTTCAAGCGTATTGATAGCATATTGGCCTGAGGCATTTGGTAAACATTACTATAATGACTGTCATGTATAAACTACCACGTTATCCCGGGGACGGGCATTTTTGCTAGTATATATATATATATATATATATATATATATATATATATATATATATATATATATATATATATATATATATATATATATATATATATATATATATATATATATATATATATATATATATATATATATATATATATATATATTTATATATATATATATATATATATATATATATATATATATATATATATATATATATATATATATATATATATATATATATATATATATATATATATATATATATATATATATATATATATAAAAGTGGCGCCGCGCAGCACCAAGACTATTAACATGACCGGTTATTATTTCAATGTACAATGACCATTCAGTTACGTATTGAGCGTCGATGTGGTTGATTAAAAATACAATGAATTCTCCCTAATGGTATCGCTTCGGCTACGGTTTGGCTACATTTCTTGCAATGTCAAACGTGTCACAAACACTATTTATTGCTAACATAAATGTGATATAGCCAGGACAACACTTCCGAGATGTTTATTAACATTCCATTTATTTTAGCTGGGTCTAAAATATTGCAGCTCTGAAAACATTTCGAGTCGTCATGCGGGCTACTGTAGTCAAAAATTGAAGTCGCCCGAAGCCATTTTTGGGCGCCATTGGCGACCGGGCGACCGCTAAATCTCACCCCTGACTTACATATTGCGCGTCATCCAAGACGTACGACATAAACAGACATGGGACGATCTTATTGGCTCTCACATTCATGGGTGAAATTGACATGGCGAGGGCAACAGCCGTTTATCAAATGTTCAGAAAATTAATCGACACATTTCACTTATGTTCGCAGGCGGCTACGCAACGAGCACGTGATCACGCCATTCAATTATCGTGAAAGAGACCGAGCAATATGACATCAATTCTTAGACGTTGTATGGCCAAAGGCGGAACAAAATGAACCGACGCTCACCTGAGCCGAGTCCAAAGACGAAGATGTTTTACCTGAGCAGATCTCCTTTTATAATCTGTCTTGTAACATATAACATCTGTCGTAAAGGCAAACATGTTTAGTTGCGATGTTATCTGCTAGGTGAGACAGCAGACGTCGCTAAGGGTTACTGGGATAACTTCTGATATTTTTATGAGCAGAAACTACATACTTTAATAGTATATTATTAATTGCAGTGCATAATATATTAAATATTAAAGAATGGCTCGAAGCAATATCCAAAACGTTTTCCTAATCTGTCAAGGTTGAGCCGTCCAAGATGCATTCCACGCCGGCCAATCTGTCCTGGTTGAGCCGCCCAAGCTGTGTTGCATGCCAGTCAATCTGTCTTGGTTGAGCCGTCCAAGCTGCAGTGCAACGCCAGCCAATCTGTCCTGGTTGAGCCGTCCAAGCTGCATTGCACGCCAGCCAATCTGTCCTGCTTGAGCCGTCCAAGCTGCATTGCACGCCAGCCAATCTGTCCCGCTTGAGCCGTCAAAGCTGTATTGCACGCCAGCCAATCTGTCCTGGTTGAGCCGTCCAAGCTGCATTGCACGCCAGCCAATCTGTCCTGCTTGAGCCGTCCAAGCTGCATTGCACGCCAGCCAATCTACCGCCTAGCTGCACCTAGGAGGTAGTTGTCGCATTAGTTGTCTCTTGTTTATTTTCGTTAGTTTTATTTTAGAGCCATTGTATCATGTTTAAATATGTCTGACTAATGCGCAGTGCATTTGTCACGGTTCCGACGACGAACACAGGGCACTCAGGGCATAACTAAATTTAGTTATTGCAAATTGTCTATATTGTTAGACACGATCCTCAACGCAGGCACTGTGTGCACAGATATCTCAGCGCTGGCACGGCGTGTACAGATATCTCAGCGCTGGCACGGCGTGCACATATATCTCAGCGCTGGCACGGCGTGTACAGATATCTCAGCGCTGGCACGGCGTGTACAGATATCTCAGCGCTGGCACGGCGTGCACATATATCTCAGCGCTGGCACGGCGTGCACATATATATCAGCGCTGGCACGGCGTGCACATATATCTCAGCGCTGGCATGCTGTGCACATATATCTCAGCGCTGGCATGCTGTGCACATATATCTCAGCGCTGGCACGGCGTGCACATATATCTCAGCGCTGGCATGCTGTGCACATATATCTCAGAGCTGGCACGGCGTGCACATATATCTCAGCGCTGGCATGCTGTGCACATATATCATGGTGTGCTACAAGAATTTTGCTGAGGAATCTGAGTACAGCCAAGTCTACATGCAACATTATTAAATTGTGTGAATAGATTCACATGACGTTATGATGGAGCACGCTTTAAATTATTAGAAGACACTTAATAATAGCAATAATAAATAGTGTATTTTATTTGATATAGCACCAGATCTAAACATTTTCGGTTTAGATCATTGTTTGCACCGTTTCCTTCCTGTATTTTGACTCCCTCATCATTAGCTCAACATCCTACTGTTACGGTGTCGGGTGGCTGTATTATGGTCATTTTGAATAGATTGGTTTTAATAAATGGTGTTAAGACACACTAACCATTTTTCTCAGACGTCACCTAAGACATTCAATCATATTCTAGACAAACAAGACGTTGGCTCTTGTTTGTAAAGATAATCATGAAATATACCAAAATAATCATAAAATATAACAATATTTCATTCTGAAATGTCCCAAAAGAGCGATGTTTGTAAAGGGCAACAATAAAATAATGTGGCGACACTACATTTATATTTGCGCAATCCTGGAACAAATGAACTCTTTGAACACTCAGACCGCACACAATGTTCCCGCGTTTGTTGAGTCGGTGACGGAATTGAATTACGTCACTCGTGAGCTGTCCATTTCCTGGTGACAGCTGTCAACCACAAGTAGCCAGTCGCTGTCGTGCCACTGTAAGCAATTACTGAATAGCAACAGGGTAAACGGACTTTGATAGACGATGACCTCACCATACGGAAATGTACGCTTGAAATAATCTGGGTCGGTCCATTGTGTTCGCTGCCCGGTGAGAATATATAACGTCAGCCAAACAGGACGTAGAGCATTAACTTTCGTCAGCGCTGACGACGAAGCAACGATACAGCAGCCGTGATTTATTGCGTAGAACAATAATCTTAAAGCAGAAAGAGTGAAGACATAACAACATGAACCGGACTTTGTTTGCTCTTCTGGGATTCGCCAGCGTCTTCCTCGTAATACAGGTGAGCACAGAATTAAATTAATTTAACGGAGAGGGAATTTAGTCAACTGTAATTTTTCCAGAGAGAAACATTTGAAAATATTACTAAGAGTTGACAGTTTTTGTCTAGCCGGTGAACAAGAGGGAAGACGTAAAGAAGTCAAATGAGTAAAAAGCATTGTTTGTAGCCAAAGTCGTGATCATAAATGACAGAATGACCTCAATCTTCGTAGGTATGACTCGCAATAAATATACTTCATAGTAGTTATCGCGGGGCAAACAATTATGGCGTCTGCTTTACCTGGGTACCGTGGGGCGCGGTGACGTAGCTTTACCTGGGTACCGTGGGGCGCGGTGACGTAGCTTTACCTGGGTACCGTGGGGCGTGGTGACGTAGCTTTACCTGGGTACCGTGGGGCATGGTGACGTAGCTTTACCTGGGTACCGTGGGGCATGGTGACGTAGCTTTACCTGGGTACCGTGGGGCGCGGTGACGTAGCTTTACCTGGGTACCGTGGGGCATGGTGACGTAGCTTTACCTGGGTACCGTGGGGCATGGTGACGTAGCTTTACCTGGGTATCGTGGGGCGTGGTGACGTAGCTTTACCTGGGTACCGTGGGGCATGGTGACGTAGCTTTACCTGGGTACCGTGGGGCATGGTGACGTAGCTTTACCTGGGTACCGTGGGGCGTGGTGACGTAGCTTTACCTGGGTACCGTGGGGCATGGTGACGTAGCTTTACCTGGGTACCGTGAGGCGTGGTGACGTAGCTTTACCTGGGTACCGTGGGGCATGGTGACGTAGCTTTACCTGGGTACCGTGAGGCGTGGTGACGTAGCTTTACCTGGGTACCGTGGGGCGTGGTGACGTAGCTTTACCTGGGTACCGTGGGGCATGGTGACGTAGCTTTACCTGGGTACCGTGGGGCATGGTGACGTAGCTTTACCTGGGTATCGTGGGGCGTGGTGTCGTAGCTTTACCTGGGTACCGTGGGGCATGGTGACGTAGCTTTACCTGGGTATCGTGGGGCGTGGTGACGTAGCTTTACCTGGGTACCGTGGGGCATGGTGACGTAGCTTTACCTGGGTATCGTGGGGCGTGGTGACGTAGCTTTACCTGGGTACCGTGGGGCATGGTGACGTAGCTTTACCTGGGTACCGTGAGGCGTGGTGACGTAGCGATTATGACTTTCGGCTCTTAATCGAGAGTACCCGTGTTCGAATCGTCTTGCTGCCGTTTGCTTTGGCAATATCGTTCTTCCCACGTTGCCACAGTTCACTCAGCTGTATGAATGAGTACCTGGTTACAGACAGAAGTGGATATATTTTAACGAATAGTCTTCGCGCAGTAATTGCAGCGTGGCTGAATTCTTCCCATAGAAGTCGAAATGGCGTTGGAATGAATAGGTCTACCAGCGGGTGACGTGTAAAGCGCTTTGAGCAGTCCCAAGGACTGGATTCCGCGCTATATAAGAACGTATTTTTTTAACTTACTGCAGAATAAGGTAACTTTTCATTTGCGCGGGCGTACGTGCCTTAACCCCGCGGGGAAAAACCCGCCGACTCATGGGACATCCGGATTATGCAGAAGTCGACTGAACCACGCCGCCTATTTAAACACAACTGTTTATTTTCTGTACGTGTTTGTGAATGACGCGCTAACTAGATCTAGTCTGCGTAGACACAGCAATACTAGGTCCACGAATCCTGCAGCAAGAACTCATTTCTAACACAAAGCGACAACCCGTGTTAAGCTCCATTTGTATATGATAAGTTCAAGAAGGGGATAAAACAATCGCCCGGATAGTTTGAAGATAGCTTGATAACACACAACGCCTCGTGTTCTATTGAATAGTTTGTAGATAGCCTGATAGCACACAATGCCTCGTGTTCTACTGAACTACCGGTTCACGAGTTCACCCCACACGATGAGAACCTGCGTTCTCGGTATTCTTCGCTTCAATAATGTGATTGTTTCCGTATATATCAAACAGCGTTAACGGGTGTACATTGTATAAGAAAAAACACGTCATTTCAATAATTGCACCATTGGAACTACTTACGATTGAAGCTGTCCGAACTACGTTATTCCAAGAGACCGTATCACAGTGCTCATATGTTAAGGATGTACTATCCAATAAAGCAGCATCCAGTTAAAACGTAAAGCCGGTTTGGCGCAATATTGGTTAGGGTAACAGTATTATATTGGTTAGGGTAACAGTATAATATTATATTGGTTAGGGTAACAGTATTATAATATGACTTTCAACTAAATACCCATGTATATGGCGATGAGGTTCTGCGTAGATAAACCGCGTTGGTGACGAACACAACCATCGGCCGACATATTTCATTTAAAATAATTGATCTGGAGAACTGCATAAATCGACCAGACACGAAAACCGGGCGAGCGCAGTTAGTTCAAGTATGTAAGAACCTAATGGATGACAACAGATAACACATTGACAACATATGACAACAGATAAAATAGCTCACTACGAACGCTTAAAACATAATAAACCGTTTGGTAGAATAAAAATGGCTGGGACTGAATCATTCTAAAAACGAAATATTGCAAGGCGAAATCACAGGTTTTTTTCTAGAAAACCTTACAAGCTTTTTGAATATAAATCAGTATTTTTTATGCGAAAAACAATAAATTGGTCATGAAAATCAGTGTTGTCGAAATAAAATTCAAGTATTTAGTATCATACATTCACTTCAACTTCATTCTGGGTCCATTGAAATTCGCTGAAGAGAAACAATCGCTTAATATAATCAAATTGGTGGGGCCCGAAATGGTTCAGTTTAACGGAGTCCGGTGTATTCTAAACTGGTCACGTTATTCTAGTGTAGGTGAACGCTGTGTTGGATTCTAGTGTAGGTGAACGCTGTGTTGGATTCCCCACTTCCGCTACCACTTTTGTTCAACCTGTTGTAACCTGTCTACAACTTTCAGTGTATCCAACCCACTGACTAGCACATCTACGTTTCAGGCGCGCACGATTGTCCCTATGCCTCGCAATGTGTGGCAGCCCGACAACACATCTACGGACGATTGGGTTCGTTGCCGCGGGATGCCGTGTGACAAATGGCAACGAGTACAGCACAAAATGCTTCAGTTTACATCGTCGGCCGCTGCGGCTGACGGGCTACAATTCGACATCCAGGTTCGACTTGAAGTTCTTGTCTTTTATATAACTGTAATTGGCTCGCAGGGATATAATTTTTTTTTTCTTATTCATAATCTAAAATAGCTCCATATTTCGAGATTACGTAAAGAAAAAACTGCAATATTAAAATGTTGTTACTGTAGGAATGATGTAGGAATGATTATTCTGGGTATATATATATATATATATATATATATATATATATATATATATATATATATATATATATATATATATATATATATATATACACACACACACATATATATATATATATATATATATATATATATATATATATATATATATATATATGTATATCAAAAAGGCGATGATGTTATTAGCTTGCGGAACGTTAAACTCTTGCTACAAGTGCTGCTGTTCTACGTCATTCCAGAAAGCGAACGAGACGTTCCTGTCTGGAGACAGCCATATTGAGGACTGCGTCCTGCTGACGGAGGAACAGATCGACGAACTGCTGGAGTTACAGAAGGAACAGTTCTTCAACGGCACTGAGCGACGACGACGAAAACGCACGCTGAGGGACGGTGCCTTCCGTCGATGGTCGCTGCCCATCCACTGGAAGTTCGACGGGAACCACAGTGAGTAGATTCTTGTATGCAACTATTAGACGTTACGTTCGGTCGGTCCGTCGGTCGATCGGTCTTAACAGTGTCCTCATGTTCTTCATAACAGTACAAGTGAAAGGCATATATACCCATGTGAAGCGTGATGTGCTGTTGACAGTTTCGTCGGAAGTAAAATCGCAGACACGTTGTGTGCTTACGTCATACACTGGCTATAAATACTTAAGTTTTTATTATGTTGATTTCGTTGTGTCGTAGGAGCGGACATGTTTATGCTTATCTGTATTGGGCTTGAACCATGTTTTATGCTACAGCTGTATTGGGCTTGAATCATGTTTTATGCTACAACTGTATTGGGTTTGAACCATTCTTAATGCAACAGCTGTATTGGGTTTGAATCATTATTTATGCTACCAATATTGGGTTTGAACCATGCTTTATGCTACAGCTGTGTTGGGTTTGAACCACTCTTTATGCTACAACTGTATTGAGTTTGAATCATGCTTTATGCTACATATGTATTGGGCCTGAACCATTCTTTATGCTACAGCTGTGTTGAGTTTGAATTATGTTTTATGTTACAGCTGTATTGAGTTTGAACCATGATCTACTTCATCTGTATTGAGATTGCACCATGCTCTATGCTACAACTGTATTGAGTTTGAACCATGTTCTATGCTACAACTGTATTCAGTTTGAACCATGTTCTATGCTACAACTGTATTCAGTTTGAACCATGTTCTATGCTACAACTGTATTCAGTTTGAACCATGTTCTATGCTACAACTGTATTCAGTTTGAACCATGCTCTATGCTACAACTGTATTGAGTTTGAGCCATGCTCTATGCTACAACTGTATTCAGTTTGAGCCATGCTCTATGTTGCAGACACTACACAACAGAAACAAGTAAGGAGCACATTACAGCACTGGACGGAACAGACCTGTTTGCGTTTCGCGGAGATCGGCGTCCACGAGCGTTATGAGGATAACTACATCATGTTCACCCGCCAAAAGAGAGGGTCAGTTACTACCGCTTGGCTCCGATTATTTTAATTTATGCTGGCAATATGCTGATTTTTACATAATAATTCTTAATATAGGTATATTTAGTGTGTTACGAGAAATGTTATCACATATATATATATATATATATATATATATATATATATATATATATATATATATATATATATATATATATATATATATATATATATATATATATATATATATATATATATATATATATATATATATATATATATATAAATATATATATATATATATATATATATATATATATATATATATAGAGAGAGAGAGAGAGAGATGGATGGATGGATGGATGGATGGATGGATGAATGGATATATATATATATATATATATATATATATAGAGAGAGAGAGAGAGAGAGAGAGATGGATGGATGGATGGATGGATGGATGGATGGATGGATGGATGGATGGATGGATGGATGGATGGATGGATGGATGGATGGATGGATGGATGGATGGATTCGTCCGCAGGTGGATTTATTGAACATTCTATAAAGAAGTTTCGCCCCAACTCAATGATTTGGCCAACAATTATTTCCTTGTCATTTGTCATTGTCAACGTTGTTCTGTTTCTGTCGTAGATGCAACTCGTACATCGGGAAAGTGAACCTGTTTCCACAACCAATAAATTTGGACGATTGGTGCTTCAAAGAGGTAATGCATATGTTTCAACATCAAACCTTTTACATTTTAAATGTCAACATTGTGATTACTACTGCTAACATTTGGAGAATAGAAGTCAATTCGTGATTCACGAGACTTCACGAATCAGGATGCAAATTTGTCCTATGTGACAGGACAACTATCTACGATGAGTGTACGTGTAGGCCTAATTATCTCTTTCGGAACTTGACTCATGAGTTATGTACTGATATAATGTATCGTACGAAGGTGTAATAGCATACTACTATTCTTGTTTTGGTGAAACGATGTAGACGCACCTGTTTCCTTCGCAGTTCGGAACCCCAGTGCACGAAGTCGGACACGCACTCGGACTATGGCACGAACAGCAACGTCCGGACCGCGACGCCTTCATCAAGGTTCTGCATCAGAATCTTAGGTATAATAGTGGACCGTTGTTTGCACAGTACGTCAAACGTCCAGTCGCTGGTGACGTGTCCGTGCCATATGACATCAACTCGCTTATGCACTACGGCCCTAAGGTAAGAGAGTTACACCTGTGCTTCACGGTTAATCACATCACTCATTTGAGAGAGATATTATTTACAGGTTTAAAATATTAGTTAAATATAGGCCTACCCTAATTACACAGTCGTCAGCGCGTGTTAACAGTGGTGCAAAGTTACGTTTCACTAATCATTAATCAGATGTGAACGTTTTGTGTCGCTCTGTAAAGTATTGTAGACGCATGCTTATTGATTAAGGAAAACAAAGTATCGTAGTGTTCTTAAATAATACATTTTAAAAGCCCCGTAATAGCTTTCTATTCTTGCACCTGCGTAGGTTCATTTGGAAATTCTAGCCACCAAGTATTGCACAATTACATCTGCGAATAACTTACAAACATATCCAGTGTATCTAACAACTTCAGATTGGATCACGCGACGGCAGCAGTAACACCATGGAGACGTTGAATCCTCTCTACCAAAACAACATGGGTCAGAGAGTTGGACTATCTTTCTTGACTTCAAAACTCATCAACTTCGCCTACTGCAACGGTAAATACCACGAATGTCTTAACGTATGGCTTTCAACAAATTCTTGGATCTTCTACGACTTCTGACGTTATCCATATCCTATTCCCGTTTAACTGTTTTCCAATTCCCTAAAGTTCTCGTTTTTTTCCTTATCCGACAGTAGTGTCTCCCCGTGTTTTGTCCTTGCAATCTTCATTCCATTCCCCATGTCCAGTTGTCTGTCTATTCCTGATGTACTTGCTCCACATGTCCAGTTGTCTGTCCATTCCTGATGTACCTGCTCCCCATGTCCAGTTGTCTGTCTTTTCCTAATGTATTTGCTCCCATGTCCAGTGGTCTCTCTATTCCTAATGTACTTGCTCCCCATGTCCAGTTGTCTGTCTTTTCCTAATGTGCTTGCTCCCGTGTCCAGTTGTCTGTCTATTCCTAATGTATTTGCTCCCCATGTCTAGTTGTCCGTATGTTACTAATGTGCTTGCTCCCCATGTCCAGTTGTCTGTCTTTTCCTGATGTACTTGCTCCCCAAGTCCAGTTGTCTGTCTTTTCCTAATGTACTTGCTCCCATGTCCAGTTGTCTGTCTATTCCTAATGTAGTTGCTCCCATGTCCAGTTGTCTGTCTTTTCCTAATGTACTTGCTCCCCATGTCCAGTTGTCTGTCTTTTCCTAATGTACTTGCTCCCATGTCCAGTTTATGTCTATTCCTAATGTACTTGCTCCCCATGTCCAGTTGTCTGTCTTTTCCTAATGTGCTTGCTCCCATGTCCAGTTGTTTGCCTATTCCTAATGTACTTGCTCCCCATGTCCAGTTGTCCGTATGTTACTAATGTGCTTGCTCCCCATGTCCAGTTGTCTGTCTTTTCCTGATGTACTTGCTCCCCAAGTCCAGTTGTCTGTCTTTTCCTAATGTGCTTGCTCCCATGTCCAGTTGTCTGTCTATTCCTAATGTACTTGCTCCCATGTCCAGTTGTCTGTCTATTCCTAATGTGCTTGTTCCCATGTCCAGTTGTCTGTATTTTCCTAATGTGCTTGCTCCCATGTCCAGTTGTCTGTCTATTCCTAATGTACTTGCTCCCCATGTCCAGTTGTCTGTCTATTCCTGATGTAATTGCTTCCCATGTCAAGTTGTTTGTCTTTTCCTAATGTACTTGCTCCCCATGCAAAGTTGTCTGTCTATTCCTAATGTACCTTTTCTCCATGTGCATTTGTCTGTGTTTAACATTTCACACAATCTGATTATTTCCTAAGGCAATATTTCCAATCGTTATCCGCATGTTGCGTAACATCGAATATTTTAGTTGGGTACCACTATTATATAAAGAAATTCCTATTTTCCGGTGCAGCTACGTGCAAGACGAAGCTACCTCAGCCATGTCAACGCGAAGGTTACCAGGATCCGAACCACTGCGATCGGTGCAGGTGCCCGGATGGATTCAGCGGCACTTACTGTCGAGACGTGGCGCCCTCTGTGAACGGTAGGTGTCGATACACCCAATAATTCTTAATATCTAGAAGATTGTCAAACTTCCTGTGTGCGTGAGTGTGTATGTGCGCTTGCGCGTGCGCGTGCGCTTGCTCGTGCGCGTGCGCGTGCGCGTGCATGTGTGTACTTGTCTCTATGCACCGCTACAAAATGGTTATGCCTATTTGCTCGGATAATGTAATTTATCGTTTGAACGGTTCCATTTTAGCGAACTGCGGAGGGAAAGTGGTTGCTACATACTCGCCCCAGGCCATCAAGTCTCCGGGGTTCGACTCGGCCAAACACTACGAAAACAAACAGGAATGTAATTGGCTCATTACGGTAAGAACATTTAAATTAATAATGAAATACAATAGCCAGCATATCATCTATTGCAAACAAAGGAACGCGGCGGGATAAGGAGAGAGGGAGAGTGTGAGGGGAGGGAGAGTGTGAGGGGAGGGAGAGTGTGAGGGGAGGGAGAGTGTGAGGAGAGGGAGAGTGTGAGGGGAGGGAGAGTGTGAGGGGAAGGAGAGTGTGAGGGGAGGGAGAGTGTGGGGGGAGGGAGAGTGTGAGGGGAGGGAGAGTGTGAGGGGAGGGAGAGTGTGGGGGGAGGGAGAGTGTGAGGGGAGGGAGAGTGTGCGGGGAGGGTGAGATGATGGAGAGAGAGCACATGGAGGAGGGAGAGAGGGAAGGAGAGACGGAAGGAGAGAGGAAGGAGGGAGAGAGGGAGGGAGGGAGGGATGGAGGGAGGGAGGGAGGGAGGGAGGGAGGGAGGGAGGGAGGGAGGGAGGGAGGGCGTGGGTGGGTGGGTGGGTGGGTGGGTGGGTGGGTGGGTGGGTGAGTGAGTGAGTGAGTGAGTGAGTGAGTGACTGAGTGAGTTAGTGAGTGAGTGAGTTAGTGAGTGAGTGACTGAGTGAATGACTGAATGAGAGAGAGACAGACAGACAGAGAGAAAGAGATGATTCACAATGTCAGATAGTGGGGAGAGGAGTTGATTTCAACTAGAAGATTAAACATCCCACACTGATGTGTTTTGCTGCAGGCGCCTGTCAACCACAGGGTGGAACTTCGCTTCGAGGATGACTTCGGCCTGTACTCACACACACAGGGCCAGTGTTACCATTGGGTGGAGGTGCATAACAGCAAACACTTCGGCTCGCCCGGCCCAAGGTAAAGACCCACCGAGTCACGGACACTTACGGTCACGTGTTTAGATATTTTCTTAGAACAATGAAAATTATATCGTTGTCACTAAGTAATAAAATTACTTTCGTCTCCGTAATAATAGTAACAATAATGATCATATGTAATTATAGTAGCAATGGAGACGACAACAATTATTTTGACGATGGTCATAAACACATACAAATGTATTACATGTTCACCGTTGTTTAGATTTTGTGGTCGAAATCGTCCATTGAAGACGTTGGAAAGCGAAACAAATGAGATGATGATTGCGTTCCGGACCAACTACACAGCTTACTGGAACGCCGAGCGACGAGGCTTCAAGGCCAGGTTTGTTGCTGGTAA
Source organism: Lamellibrachia columna (assembly GCA_963662155.1). NCBI lineage: Eukaryota > Metazoa > Annelida > Polychaeta > Sabellida > Siboglinidae > Lamellibrachia > Lamellibrachia columna. The sequence continues at coordinate 51,783,244 of OY759267.1, forward strand.
GTCGTTGCTCGGTGACGGTGCCCGGGCAGTGCTATGAATGACACAATGTATTTCACATGACGAGTATTGAAGTTACTGCTTGCAATGGTTTTGTCCTATCTTAATTGCAATAAGGAGATAAGATAGCACTGGGAATGATCATCTATCGATGTGTTCATTATATCAAGAAAATAATATTCTTACAATCCTAAGAAATAATTTGCCTAATCAGTAGGACAACATACAGGATATCGGAGAATTCACACTTATTAACAGAGTTCTTTGATTTCAAGTATTATGTACACTGTTTAACATTTCACTCAATCAAAGTAAGTACATTCAAAGCTGACGATCAGGTTTCCGAGCATGATCAATGACTGTTGCAGTTCCCCTGCCCGGCGTGCCACGCATCCCGAACCTGTCGTCTCCCGCGCAGAAGACGACACCGGCACCCGTCACTACGACGACAATCAACCCATTCGACAACAGTGAGTTCGTCCGCAATGTTCATTCACAACGAATCCACTTCCGAAATGCAACCAAATAATAATATACCATGTAGTACATTAGCAAGTAGTACATGTACATTAGCAAGTATCGGTGCTTAAACCTGGTGTTCTTGGTTCAATCTGGAGTTTTCTAACTGTGCAACGGAGCCTCGTGTGTTCACACACCGTCAGTCATTGCTAAGGAATCAGAAATGATTTGAACCAACAAACAAGCTAACTTTGACGAGGAGAGTTATAATAGATCGATATCCTAGCGCCGATTTGTTGTGATTGCAGTGTGCGGTCCAGTCGACCTGGCTTTCCTGATCGACTCATCGGGCAGCATCGGGAAGGTGAACTGGCCGAAGATTCTCAACTTTATGAAGATATTTAGCAGTAAGCTTACGGTGAGTCCGGACCGCGCCCGGATCTCCGTCATATCGTTCGGCAACGACGCAACGCTGCACTTCAGACTGAACAGTCATACGACACTCAAGTCGATGGAGGACGCCATTGACCAGATCCGATGGAAGGATCAGTGGACGAACACTGGCGCCGCCTTGCGGGTCATAAAGAACGACGTATTCAAGGTTTTCTTTTTTTCTTTCTTTCTTTCTTTCTTTGTAATAACGTAGATGCCCCGATTATCGAAGAATAAACTCTACATGGGGATTAGCGTGCGGAGTGATCTCTTTTCCAGTGATTTAAAAAGCAGCTGTATAAAAATTACGCTAAAAGAAAAAAAAAGGTTCGTAATACACACTTATTGATTGGGCATTACTGAAAATTATATTAATTAATATATTTGTATTTAACGACGTACTTAGCAAAATAATTAATCAAAACACAATTAAATATGTTGGTGTTTTGACAAAATATATTTTGTTAAACTAACGAAGTTTTGTTGCTTCTGCAGTGGGAACACGGAGACAGATCGAACGCGCCCAATGTCGCCATGTTGATCACAGACGGACCGTCAAACAAGGACTCTAGGCAGACAGTGCCGAATGCCGAGTCAGCGCGTAACGCCGGCATCAACATCTTTGTCGTTGGCGTCGGTTCTCAGGTCGACCCCGTTGAAATGAAAGGTATCACGGGCAGCAAAGACCGCATGACGTACGTGTGGGATTTCGACGAGATGTTGAAAGAATCAACGATGAAAACACTGTACTCGAAGATATGCAGTAAGTGTTCAGGTTGACATTGAAATAAGTTTACTAAACAATGAGAGTTTGATTACATGAGTGCGCTGGTGAGCGCGGCAAACAGTGGTTCAATCCATGAAGGAATATACACTTGGCAGGATGCGGCCTTCTTAAATCCTTGTTATTAGTCATTATTGAATGGTAGTTGGTATGTAAAAAGTTAAGCTGTTAAGACAATTAATATTGAAATAGAGATGTTTCCATATGAAACATGCATGTCATAAAAAACTAAAACCATTGATTTGTTCTATAAAAATTCACTGTCTCCACAGGTCTGACGTCCACAAGCGGGATGAAAACGACGACCAACTCCCCTGTAACCACAACCACAACCACGACGAGACCTCAAACTGGGGAAGCGTTCAGCTGGCAGTGCGACTTCGAGGGTTCTTCGGGAGAGGGCAGCACTTGCGATATGGTCCAGTCGAAGGAGGACAATTTCGACTGGACACTAAAGACGGGCGCCACTCCATCGCGTCCGACTGGACCGGACTCGGCGTACAGCGGCAAATATTACATCTACATTGAGACGAGCAATCCGCGCAGATACGGCGACCGGGCAGTGTAAGTTCCACGTTTGACGGACCACGAGGTAGAGGCCAGCTAGATGGTGAGATCGCACGCACGGCAGATTGGTGTTTGAAACGGCGTAACAAGTTAATCAGAAAGATGAACAACGTATTAAATGGTCAAAATGTCTGCCCATCAAACGTATTCACTTAACCCTTTAATAATGTATTGATATAAAGTCTTACTCTAGCGTTCTAGTATTTAAGTAGTTGTTGACACGGCTTTCTATGATTTCAGAATGCTCCTGCCGAAATTGGCGCGCGGCGGCCACGTATGTGTCAGATTCAACTACCACATGTTCGGCTTCCACATCAACGAACTACAGCTGGCCAAACGGTCATCGTCTGGTCATCTCAACAAAGTATGGTCAATGGTGGGAGATAAAGGAAACAGGTGGTTCCATGCGGTGGTCGATGTAGAACTGTCGTCTTCAGAAGAGGTAAGACTTTGACAACCATTTCACGGTGAACGTGTTTGACATCCATTTTACCGTGAACGTTGTTATGGGCTTTTCAGTGACTGTGTTTTCGCTTGTTTCTTCATTTTTGGAACACCGTCCGTCTTTCGAGTTTTGGCAAACAATTGTATATAACGGAGAACGTAACAACATTTTGTATGTTGACGCGTGGATATGTTATTTAAACTATCATGGTCGGTGAAATAGTAATTCACACATATTACACGTACACATAGCGAGTGTGGCCGGCGTTGGTATCTGATATATGTGTATCTTTTTCGTATTTACCAACTTTCCAGTTTTGTACATAATATATGTTGAAAAACGTATTCAACAAATACATGATAAGGTCATTCCGAAATGTGACCAGCTTAACGTTTCTGAAAGTGTTTTAATAAAAGAATTATCGGATATGGTGTTATATGATCAGATGAATATTCGTTTAAAGATGCTTTCTCTTTTTGTTTTCAGCTGGCGTTTGTTGGGATACGAGGACACGAATACTCTGGGGATATTGCCGTGGACAACGTCAAAGTGAACTCCGGATCTTGTCACTAAAGAATGAGACGTCATGACCTCTATATTGCACGAGAACGAGCCGTTATGAGTGCCAGATCTGTTTTTAAAACAGAATGAGCCGTCATACGACTAAGAATAAGCCGCCATGATCATTAGATATGCCGTTACATCTGCATGAGCCGTCACGAGTGTTGTATCTGCCGTTACATCTGCATGAGCCGTCACGAGTGTTGTATCTGCCGTTACATCTGCATGAGCCGTCACAAGTGTGAGATCTGCTGTTACAGCAGAATGAGCCATCACGAATGCTAAATCTGCCAATATAAAGAAAAGCTGTCGATAGTGTATGTGTGTGTTCATATTTAATTAATTTATACATAATTAATTAATTGGTCTATTTTATACTTAATATTTTATGTTTATCATTATGGTGTTTTCATATTTAATTAATTTATACATACATAATTAATTAATTAATTATACTTAATATTTTTTATGTTTATCATTATGGTGTTTTATACACTGCTTGCTGGTCTAGCGTTTGTAACCATGTGTTTCTTGTTACGTGGTTGTACATGTGTATCTTGTTACGTGGTTGTACATGTGTATCTTTTTACGTGGTTGTACATGCGTTTCTTGTTACGTGGTTGTACATGTGTATCTTGTTACGTGGTTGTACATGTGTATCTTTTTACGTGGTTGTACATGTGTATCTTGTTACGTGGTTGTACATGTGTATCTTGTTACGTGGTTGTACATGTGTATCTTTTTACGTGGTTGTACATGTGTATCTTGTTACGTGGTTGTACATGTGTATCTTGTTACGTGGTTGTACATGTGTATCTTGTTACGTGGTTGTACATGTGTATCTTGTTACGTGGCTGTACATGTGTATCTTGTTACGTGGTTGTACACATGTAACTGAAATAATAAAAGTTTACTATAACTGCGTGCGGTGTCGTGTTCACTGGGCGTATCCACTGCTCGGGAATAATTAACTTCTTTGAGTCGGGAGTCTTCGTTGTGAACGTTGTTATCGTTGTAAACGTTGTGAACGTTGTTATCGTTGTAAACGTTGTGAACGTTGTTATCGTTCTTGTCATCATCGTTGAAGTCTACATGCTTGCAACATTAATCATTGTCGTCGTAATAATAATAATAATAATATCACCAATGTCGTCGTCATCACTACCAAATATTTCAAAAGGATGTCCCCTGTTCAAATAAATTGTTGTCATATGTATTAATAAGCGTTTAAGACATTTACACAGGACCGTTTGAAGAACACATTGTGATGTTAGTGATGCTTTACATATAAATAAAAGTAGGACATACATAAAAGGTAGGACATACTTATAAAAAGGTAGGACATACTTATAAAACTGTAGGACACACTTATAAGCAAAGGTAAGGTATACTTAAAAAGGTAGGACATAGTTATAAAAGAGTAGAACATACTTTTAAAAATGTATGACATGCCTATAAAACATCAGAACATATTTATAAAAAGGTAGGACTGTCTTATAAGAAAGGTAGAACATACTTATAAAGGTAGGACATATTTATAAATAAGGTAGGACATACTTTTTAAAATGGTACGACATGCTTATGAAAAATGTAGGACATACTTATTAGAAAAAGTATGACACTTATATGAAAGGTAGGGCATACTATCGAATTTCTGACTCAGGCCAGTTTCCAGTACAATAGTTTATTTACATACATCAATGGTGTGTACAGAGATGGCTCAGCCATCTAGCGGCAACTAACTGGTTTAATCTACACTGCTTTCTGTCTTACTTTCCGCTGCAGGGGCCACGAAATGTCAGTAGAAATTAAGGGCGGGGTGTGTTTGTGGATCGATCGCAGTTCAGAAACATGTTCTCACTGTAATCAAAATAAATATAATTGAATGTTGGGAATCATAACATAATATTCGTATGGCCTAGCAGGCAAGCATATAAGTAGATAATGTGTGTAGCATCGGAAAAGTCAGCTGTTTGCCTGATCACGAGATGTATTTCCATGTTGTCGTCCAGCAGCGTATACGAGACATACTTCGCGTGCCACTTGGCGTCGTCGGTACGGCAGTAGCGCCACGCGGTGTGCAGGAGACCACTTAACTGTCACTTGTCAAATCAGCTGCGCCAATTTCCGAATATTTGTAGAACAGGCGTGATTGGTGGTGTGATCTAGATTCTTCTCAGTTGGACTAGGCACCGAACACCACCACCATCACCGTCAGCGCTACGACCACCTCCATCACTACTACGACAACCTCCATTACAACCACAACCACATACTCCAATACCAAGACCACCACAACCACCACGACCACACCCACCACAGCCTAGACCACATCTTCCACCACCTCTGCAAACACCACGTCCACCTCCATCACAACCACCACCTCCTCCACACAGCCTAGACCACATCTTCCACCACCTCTGCAAACACCACGTCCACCTCCATCACAACCACCACCTCCTCCACACAGCCTAGACCACATCTTCCACCACCTCTGCAAACACCACGTCCACCTCCATAACAACCACCACCATCTCCACACAGCATAGACCACATCTTCCACCACCTCTACAAACACCACGTCCACCTCCATCACATCCACCACCACCTCCACACAGCTTAGACCACATCTTCCACCACCTCTACAACTTCTTCATCTTCATCTCCATCAAGCCTACAACCATCACCTACGACTACTTCCGCCTTCTATAAGTTTATAATAATATCATAGACATAATAGTAAAGGTTATAAACATATTTTACATACGAAAAGACGCAGTACTGGTAGGGGAAAGTGCACCTGTCATGTGATAATTAATCACAACTCGAAGGAGAGAAGAAAATTGTTCGTAGACGAAAGTTAATATAGACAAATTTCCTCTTCAAGTGCCTTATCTGGTGACGTTGCCTATCACTGTCCTCCATACAATAGGACCTACCAGAAATCGTTTATTGTCAATCGCCACATGGCGAATGCATCAAATGTCAAGATGTTCGTGAAACGCATGTTTTGATTTGAGAAACTGTGAAAATACGATATGTTTTGCGGCTAAGATTGCGTGTCTTGGTATATCTACATCCATAACTTGCTGACATAATGTGAATAACATGAACAATATAGATAACTAAAAATACCTGCGATTGTCTTGTCAACGATAGAGTCACGGTTTGTGATTTCCGATCCACCGTGCGGCACTACTGCTGTAGCAAAGGCACACATTACGCCCGGTGTATATAATAGGCTATTGATCAACAATATGGAAGCACCCCCTGTAGCCCAGTATCATTCATACGGGACAAATATCTGCAAGCCACCTCCGGCTAGTCATTACTGGAAGTAGCACTATCCTAATCTAAGTACTCTTTCTCACAGAAAGTGTAACTGAATGGAACAAACTGTCAAATGATTATGTTAATATTAGTAGTGTGAATGTGTTTGAAAATAGAATTGACAGATATTTGATAAGGGCGGGCTACACATAGATGATAAAATTGTTGGACTCTCGATAAGTCAATGGCTTCCTTGTCCACTTGCCATTTGGAACTTGTAGTTTGGGATGGCATTGATATTATATAAAGCATAATGTCAAACTCGCATAAGAAAAATGGTAAAATTTATTATTTTATGTAATTTATCACAGAAAAAGTGTTTTTAAACAATTTCGTAACTTCAATAAAACTTGGCTAAACTGTGCGTTTATTACTTAACCCTATAAAAAGGCAAAAACAATTGCGGGTCTCGAGCAATTTTTTTTAAATATCTGATATAGTAACGTCACAGCAATATTAACAAAATACTGTGCTCTGGTCATAATCAATCATGATCCGACATTTATTTACTATTCAAATAAACTTTCAAAATTGCAATTTGATATGTTCAAATTATATATCTTGGCAGAAATGTTAATTTAATATTTATCTTTATAAAAAGGCAAACAAAGTTGGGGGGCCCAGGCAATTTGTTTAATATCTAACATAGTAACAGCTACATCAGCAGAAAAAAATGCCAAACTTGTATCAAAACCCATATTTGTGAGCGTGTGATTTTAATCTTTATGTGGAAGTGTATTTTTTATAAGATGACATGTATATGTATGGTAAATATATGGGGAGACGTTTGGCGGCTGCAGGTATTCTTTTCACGGTTAGGTCAGAAAGAAAAAGCTTTGTGACTTGAACGCATTAAACATCTAATTTTGCATATATAAATTATTTCTTCTGTTCAATTTTTATGCTGGCACATGTTGCATACAATATAAAACTTTGTGTACACATCAAAAAAGCATTTTAGCTAGTGCGTTGTATCAACCACTTTAATCTGGTAAGTGTACGTATTTATCGGCAGCTGCTTAACATCAACAATCGTCGACCAGAGCAGTGTATTTTAGGGAATCACCATTTTACGTTCCTGCGCTGCTGTCTATAAGATCCCCCATTGTGAATTGAGTTTAATTATAAATGATGTGCCTGGTTCAATTTACGTCAACAAAGTAAAGACAGTAGTAGGTTGTTACCATGGCAATCCATGAATAAATGTATTGGATTGCCGGACCCTCACACAACTATAGTGGTGAACGCATGGCTGGTTGTACCGAACTTACTGTAAATGTACAAGTATATACAAAACAATACAATCTCCGCTTGGACTTACCATCAGACGTACAACCAGCACTAACACATGCTACACAATACTTATATATTTCGTGTAGACAATATAAAGAGCACAAGTAACTAATGTCACTTAAGCCAGGTGTACCACAATTGTGTTATAAGCCTAACGCCAAGTGTGAATGTGCAAAAACCTCCCTCCAACGGCACGGTGGAGCCCCGCCCCGCCCCGCCCCGCCCCGCCCCGCCCCCAATTCACAATGCTAATAAAACTCACAATCACAATGGTAAAATTATCCCCAATAGTCAGCTATAATTATTGTCCGAGACAACAGTGCTGAGGTTGGTATGAAGTAAATTAAATTAAATTTAATTATAAAAATTAATTGACTTAATTAACTTCCCAGATAATTCCTGCATATTTATGCAAATTAGGCCAAGAGAGATTGGCAAAATGTTAGTTTTTGAAATATTTACAATCTAGAACTAAAAATCTATGAATGTGCCAAATTTCATTGGAAACATTTGAACATAAATGTATTTGTAACGGTTTTATCTAAATATGCCCCATTTTGGGGTCCATTTTCTGGTTCATTGTTACTCTATAAGAGATAGGCCCAAATTCTGAAGAAAAATATTAAATCTTAAAAAAATTATGTCTCGAAAAGCACTTTAGCGACTTCGAAACAGATCAACAATTAAATGTGTCTACCATTGTTTTTGACATAAAAAGAAATTACTTAATAGAACAAGGTGAACTTGTTTTCACACTTTTTTCATGGCTGCTTTTGTATCTATCATACAAATATAAAACAAAATACATCTGCAATTTTAAATTTCATAAAACACAGAACACTTCTGGGATAGCCTGGAAAAGGGGTGTTTATAGTATATAATGTCATAAGAGCAAAAGATAAGATAGCTCATAACATGCATAAGAACAGTCTATTCAATGGAATGGTCATGTCGCTGCCACTGACTCTGGCCCACAAATGAGCTGACGGGTTTCTGGCGTATTTTACTGACGCGTGGCCTCAGTCGGAGTCGCCTTGCTGGCTTTCCCGAACTCCTAACGATACGGCAAACAGCTCCCAAATCTCTCCGATTTGGTCACGGTTAGACGCCATGGTGAAACGAATGCGTACTAACTGAAATAACTGTATCCTACTGAACGGAGAAGCAATGAAAAAGCTGTAATGTCGACGAGAAAAGAGCAAAAAGGTTTAGTTTAGTTGTTTAGTCGCTACTAAGCCACACATAGAAATAATTATTACACACATTACAATCAGCGAAATTAAACAAAACCGAATATTACACTAAATATAATTGATAAAATAATAATAAGGATTGCGGATTGTAGATAAGAGGATTGAACCCGGGCCTTTTCACGCGCAAAGCAAACGCTATGCCGCTAAGGCGCGATAAATCACATGTGAAGTTGCACTGAATTCGTATTCTGCAGGTCGTCTGGTGACATTGTCGTCTTAATTGTCAATTCTGTTTTTAAGCATATTCACGTCGGTAACATTTACAGAAAATTGGTCCATTAATCTATTGTCCTCTGTGAGAATGACTGTGAGTGATTCATGAAAATATATTAAATATCAATTACTGTGCATTGGTAACTTTTAGCCATTTTTATCTGGGTAGTATATCACATTATGCTTATTGCGGTGTTACTTTGCTGTACATCATACGACGCTATTTTTAGTTTTATCCAGACTCGATCGATCTCGCAGAACTCGATCGATCTCGCAGACTTGATCGAGCTCGCAGACTCGGTCGATCTAGCAGACTCGACCAGCTGTCGCGCGAACTCGACAGGTTTCGCCGTTTCATCACCCTTTTGTCCGCTACGGCGCCTTATACTGAACTGCGAGTGATCAGCAAACACTGTCCCCTAAATACTAACAATACGTGGGCCTGCAGTCAGTTGACACAAAGAACAGTCTAACTTAGACCAATCAGTTGCCGCTCTGCCATTTCTAGATGGCTCTGCCATTTCTGGGCACCCAATTGATTTGTATACTTTGTACAGATTATTGGTGTATGCAGCATTTCTGACCTTTGAAGATTATAATGTAGATTCACGGTGAGCCAAAACAGTGTCCCCACCTAGCGGTTTCGTATGCAGACAGCACATATATCACATGATCCTTCTACTGTACTAACGGGATTCGATCTACACGAAAGGCTGGTGTAAGAAGTTCGATTATACATACTTCCGTTTTACAAGAATGTGTATCCTAAAGCCTTGCACTGTGTTGATATATCATGGACCCAAAGCAAATGTCTTCAACACTAATTAATATGCATAACAAAAATAGTTACAAAGGCTAATTTGATATGTTAGATGACATGTTAAGTGGTGGTTGTGGCGACGATAATAAAGATAACAATAATGATCATGGCGACGACAATAGTAATATTATTATAATTACGATGACGCTAATAATTAATGTTGTAAATACGATTATGTCGATTATGATGATGACAACAACGATGTCGCCAACAACGACTGCCGACTCAAGGAAACAGATCTTAATCATTGGCGAGCAGCGAGTACGACCAGTGAACACAACACCGCAGTCAGTTATTGAAGCTTTAAATTCATTCGTTACACGGGTACAATGACGTAACACGATACAACCGGTAACATGCGCTGAACCAGCAGCGTAGCAAAATATATCCAAAAGATAAGCATACAAATAAGTTAATATAAAATACGCAAAATACTAATTACGTATTATTTGAAAATGAACCAGCAAATACAATAATATATACAATAATATATGGCGCCGATCGAAAGACGGGCATATATGCTTTGCTTATTCAACGAATTTTAATTCGTTGCGATTGTCGAAAAACAGCTCAATGTTAAAGTAATACCTGTGTGAAGGAGCTGTAGTGTGCAAATATAACATCATAATACATCATAATATTACATCATAATACTAACGCTAACATAAATATTGTGCATGGTCACTTTACAAATGACATGCTAATGAACTCAGTGCCAAGCACGTGGGCAATACACCAGAAGTAGACAATACACCAGAAGTAGACAATACACCAGAAGTAGACAATACACCAGAAGTAGACAATACACCAGAAGTAGACGCAGCCAACTGTTGAAACAATAAATACGAGTAGAGAATGTTTTCTGAAGTCTTTAAGACACAATCAGTGACATCGTGCAACTGCTGACGGCTATTCTCCTGTATTGGCAGACTTAGCACTCGTGACGGCTCAGTCTCTTGTAATGGTAAATCTATTATTCACTACGGCTCATTCTTGGCCGGAAACTAGTTCATTCTGTGGTAAAATCAGATCTAGCACTCAAATCGGCTCGGTGTGGTGTAATGGCAGAACTAACGCTCGTCACGGCTCATTCTGTTGTAATGGCAGAACTAACACTCGTAATGGCTCATTCTGTTGTAATGGCAGAACTAACGCTCGTCACGGCTTATTCTGTTGTAATGGCAGAACTAACGCTCGTCACGGCTCATTCTGTTGTAATGGCAGAACTAACGCTCGTCACGGCTCATTCTGTTGTAATGGCAGAACTAACGCTCGTCACGGCTCATTCTGTTGTAATGACAGAACTAACACTCGTAATGGCTCATTCTGTTGCATTGTTAGATTTAGCACTCGTGACGGCTCATTTTGTTGTAATGGCAGATGTAACACCCACGACGTCTCATTCTTTAGTGACAAGAGCCGGAGTTCACTTTGACGTTGTCCACGGCAATATCCCCAGAGTATTCGTGTCCTCGTATCCCAACAAACGCCAGCTGAAAAAAAGAGAAATCATTTAAAAAGATGTTTATGTGAACAGAGCGTAAAGACATCCGATAATTATTTTTATTAAACCACTTGAAAAAACGCTACGTTAATCACATTTCGAAATGCCTTTATGACGTAATTGGTGAATGTATCTTCAACGTTACTTAGACAGGAAAACTTGCAATTAACTAACATGCAAAATGTTGTTAATTTCTGCTTTATGTACATATACAACTGTTTGCCAAAACAGGAAGAATGTACAGTGTTCCAAACAATGAAGAAGAATGGACAGTATTCCAAACAATGAAGAAGAATGGACAGTATTCCAAACAATGAAGAAGAATGGACAGTGTTCCAAACAATGAAGAAGAATGTACAGTGTTCCAAACAATGAAGAAGAATGTACAGTGTTCCAAACAATGAAGAAGAATGTACAGTGTTCCAAACAATGAAGAAGAATGTACAGTGTTCCAAACAATGAAGAAGAATGTACAGTGTTCCAAACAATGAAGAAGAATGTACAGTGTTCCAAACAATGAAGAAGAATGTACAGTGTTCCAAACAATGAAGAAGAATGTACAGTGTTCCAAACAATGAAGAAGAATGTACAGTGTTCCAAACAATGAAGAAGAATGGACAGTATTCCAAACAATGAAGAAGAATGTACAGTGTTCCAAACAATGAAGAAGAATGTACAGTGTTCCAAACAATGAAGAAGAATGTACAGTGTTCCAAACAATGAAGAAGAATGTACAGTGTTCCAAACAATGAAGAAGAATGTACAGTATTCCAAACAATGAAGAAGAATGTACAGTATTCCAAACAATGAAGAAGAATGGACAGTGTTCCAAACAATGAAGAAGACAGACTAAAATTACTGTGGCAAAAACGAAGTCACTGAAATTCACGCTGTTCCTGCTGCCAGAATAAACACGTTCACCATGAAATGGATGTCAAACACGTTCACCGTGAAATGGATATCAAACACGTTCACCGTGAACGGGATGTCAAACACGTTCACCATGAAATTGATGTCAAACTCGTTCAACCGTGAAATTGATGTCAAACACGTTCACCGTGAAATGGTTGTCAAAGTCTTACCTTTTCTGAAGACGACAGTTCTACATCGACCACCGCATGGAGCCACCTGTTTACTTTCTCTCCCACCATTGACCACACTTTGTTGAGATGACCAGACGATGACCGTTTGGCCAGCTGTAGTTCGTTGATGTGGAAGCCGAACATGTGGTAGTTGAATGTGACACATACGTGGCCGCCGCGCGCCAATTTCGGCAGGAGCATTCTGAAATCATAGAAAGCCGTGTCAACAATTACTTAAATACTAGAACGCTAGAGTAAGACTTTATATCAATACATTATTAAAGGGTTCAGTGAATACGTTTGATGGGCAGACATTTTGACCATTTAATACGTTGTTCATCTTTCTGATTAACTTGTTACGCCGTTTGTTAAAATTCCGTTTATCTGTCTTTGCTAAAAAACATTTTACGCGTTCAGTTAATAACTATATTCAAACACCAATCTGCCGTGCGTGCGATCTCCCCCATCTAGCTGCCCTCTACCTCGTGGTCCGTCAGACGTGGAACTTACATTGCCCGGTCGCCGTATCTGCGCGGATTGCTCGTCTCAATGTAGATGTAATATTTGCCGCTGTACGCCGAGTCCGGTCCAGTCGGACGCGATGGAGTGGCGCCTGTCTTTAGTGTCCAGTCGAAATTGTCCTCCTTCGACTGGACCATATCGCAAGTGCTGCCCTCTCCCGATGAACCCTCGAAGTCGCACTGCCAGCTGAACGGTTGCCCAGCTTGAGGTCTCGTCGTGGTTGTGGTTGTGGTTACAGGGGAGTTGGTCGTCGTTTTCATCCCGCTTGTGGACGTCAGACCTGTGGAGACAGTGAATTAATTATAAAAAAACATTAAATAGCATACAATAACTACTGATATATGTACATTTTTATTCACGGTTTAACCAGCCATCTATCATTGCCTCCCATCGTCGGGAGGGATCATGTCACAAACCGCTAAACAGAATTATATTTATTTTTTGCGTTTTGGCGTTTTCTGTCCCTTCAAGACTTATTCGATGTACAACTCTCAAACCTTTACCTCTTACACGACACATTTAATGCACATTTCGCCGCGAAAGTGTCACTTACTGCATATCTTCGAGTACAACGTCTTCATTGTTGATTCTTTCAACATCTCGTCGAAATCCCACACGTACGTCATGCGGTCTTTGCTGCCCGTGATACCTTTCATTTCAACGGGGTCGACCTGAGAACCGACGCCAACGACAAAGATGTTGATGCCGGCGTTACGCGCTGACTCGGCATTCGGCACTGTCTGCCGAGAGTCCTTGTTTGACGGTCCGTCTGTGATCAACACGGCGACATTGGGCGCGTTCGATCTGTCTCCGTGTTCCCACTGCAGAAGCAACAAAACTTCGTTAGTTTAACAAAATATATTTTGTCAAAAAACCAACATGTTTCATTGTGTTTTGATTAATTATTTTGCTAAGTACGTCGTTAAATACAAATATATTAATTAATATAATTTTCAGTAATGCCCAATCAATAAGTGTATTACGAACCTTTATTATTATTTTTTTCTTTTAGCGTAATTTTTATACCGCTGCTTTTTAAATCACTGGAAAAGAGATCACTCCGCACGCTAATCCCCATGTAGAGTTTATTCTTCGATAATCGGGGCATCTACGGTATTACAAAGAAAGAAAGAAAAAAAGAAAGAAAGAAAACCTTGAATACGTCGTTCTTTATGACCCGCAAGGCGGCGCCAGTGTTCGTCCACTGATCCTTCCATCGGATCTGGTCAATGGCGTCCTCCGTCGACTTGAGTGTCGTATGACTGTTCAGTCTGAAGTGCAGCGTTGCGTCGTTGCCGAACGATATGACGGAGATCCGGGCGCGGTCCGGACTCACCGTAAGCTTACTGCTAAATATCTTCATAAAGTTGAGAATCTTCGGCCAGTTCACCTTCCCGATGCTGCCCGATGAGTCGATCAGGAAAGCCAGGTCGACTGGACCGCACACTGCAATCACAACAAATCGGCGCTAGGATATCGATCTATTATAACTCCACCAGTCAAGGTTTGCCTGCTTGGTAGTTTATATCTTGGTAGTTTATATCATCCACATTTCCTTAGCGCTGACTGACGAATTTCTGATCACATGAGATTCAGTAGCAGAGTGCTTATGGCGTCTGCTTTCAAAAACATTTACTGAGCTTCGAAGAATACAAAATCTAACCAGCCTGCGCCAAGAAAACCAGGTTTAATCACCGGCTCCTGTTAGCTGAACTGTGCTGTTTACTAGTCTAACACAAACGGGTTCGTTCTGCATTAAAATGGCGGACAGACTCACTGGTGTTGAATGGGTTGACTGTCGTCGTGGTGGGTGGAGCGGGCGTCGTCGTCTTCTGTGAGGGAGAAGAAAGGTTCGGGATGCGAGGTACGCCGGGCAGGGGAACTACAAACACATTGGGTGAATATGTGAAATATTGATTAGCGTGAAACAACCTCAAGTTAAATGATATCAATTATCATGTTAATTACTTCAGTGGCTACTAAGGATAATTTTTGCTATTTAATGACGTTGAATAACTTTCATGTCGTGAACATACTCTAAAATTTATAAAATTGCTAACAATGTTGATATATGCAATTCTGGATAGGATGTACATTTATATATATATATATATATATATATATATATATATATATAGAGAGAGAGAGAGAGAGAGAGAGAGAGAGAGTGGGGAGGGGGAGATGGGGAGAGGGAGAGGGGGGAGAGAGAGGGAGAGCATGTAGACCTACCAGCCAAGAAATTGGCCTTGAAGCCTCGTCGTTCTGCGTTCCAGTGAGTCGAGTAGTTGCTCCGGAATACGATCATCATCTCATTTGTTTCACTTGTCACCGTCCTCTGTGGACGACTTCGACCACAAAACCTATGCAAATGATAATAATTATAAACTTGTGTCTTTACATTTGATTTACCTATAATTGTTTTTGTCCCTGCTATTATTATTATCATCATTATTACTATCATCATCGTCATTATCATCAGCGTCGGCGTCATTATTACCATAGTGAATGTTGTTGTTAATATTACGGTAAAGAAAGTAGCTTTGTCAGTAGGGACAACATTATCATTTTACTTGTTCTGACACTGTACTTCTAGGACGTGAATGTAATGGACCGTGACTCGGTGGGTCTTTACCTCGGGCCGGGCGAGCCGAAGTGTTTGCTGTTATGCACCTCCACCCAATGGTAACACTGGCCCTGTGTGTGTGAGTACAGGCCGAAGTCATCCTCGAAGCGAAGTTCCACCCTGTGGTTGACAGGCGCCTGCAGCAAAACACATCAGTGTGGGATGTTTAATCTTCTATCAACTCCTCACCCCACTATCTGGTATTGTGAATCATTCTATCACTGAATCTCCCCCTCTCTTTCTTTCTGTCTGTCTGTCTGCCTGTCACTCAATCACTCAGTCACTCACTCACTCATTCACTCTCACCTTCCCTCCCTCTCTCCCTCTCTCCCTCCCTCCCTCTCTCTCCCCCTCCCTCCCTCCCTCTCTCTCCCTCTCTTTCTCTCCCTCCCTGTCTGTAACATATACATCCATCTATGTATTATGCGGGTGTAAAAACATCCTCTGATTTTTGTTATTTACTCCACCCACAGTTGAATGTGGGTGTTACTGTGTCATATTGCAGGATTGATTTAGTATAGCGAGTTATCAGAATTAAAGGAAACATCGCTGCTGAGTGAAGACAGATGCCGCATGCTTCAGTTATAATTGGAATGCGATATTCCAGCGTCCATTCGTGGTTTATTAACCAATCAAACTACGCGTTGCTGTGCAGTATTCTTTTTACGAAGTTACAATAGTAAATGTCTGAATAGGCGCATATTTAACGTATTCTTACCGTAATGAGCCAATTACATTCTTGTTTGTTTTCGTAGTGTTTGGCCGAGTCGAACCCCGGAGACTTAATGGCCTGGGGCGAGTATGTAGCAACCACTTTCCCTCCGCAGTTCGCTAAAAATGGAGACATTCAAATGATTAATTCAATAATCCGAGCAAACTCAATATAATCATATTTCAGTGGTGCACTGAGACATCTGGTCGACAACGTGTAATACCCGTGGGTATGTTTTGGAGTTACAAATTAAATTAATATAGAGAGTTTGACAATCTACTTGATTTCCAAACAAGCAAAATGTAAATGTTATTGGTATGTGGGGAGCGGTGGTCTAATGGTTAGAGCACCCGCCTGTCGATCGAGAGGACGGTGGTTCGATTCCACCTCCGCCGTTTCGAAGCTTGGGCAATTTCGTTCACCCCACTTTGCCCGTGTCTTTCGGAAGAGACACTAAAAGCCGTTGGTCCAAACTCCTGCGTTAGCTCAAGATTGGGCTGTTTGGAGTATAGCTACTTGAGACTTGAGACACCTACCGTTCACAGGGGGCGCCACGTCTCGACAGTAAGTGCCGCTGAATCCATCCGGGCACCTGCACCGATCGCAGTGGTTCGGATCCTGGTAACCTTCGCGCTGACACGGCTGAGGTAGCTTCGTCTTGCACGTAGCTGCACCGGAAAATACACACTTTTACAATAAGTATTCAACTTTCCATGTTCGTATGTCATTACATATGCTACGATGATACCCAAATGTTCAACAATAACAAAATCAAACAAACATTGGTGTTTGGTTTAACAATGTAAGCTGCGGGGAATGGCGTTGGATAGTGTACACTTGTAGGCTGTAGTGTACACTTGTAGGCTGTAGTGTACACTTGTAGGCTGAAGGCTTGATTAGTGTACACGTGTAGGCTGTGGGCTTAAATATCTTTGAGAAGTAAATATGGAGGAGAATGGAGCAAGTTAATGTTAAACTAACAAACGATATCTCAAATGGTAGCAGATTTAGTAGCCCTTGCTAAGTGTATGTTTCTGTATATTTACCATTGCAGTAGGCGAAGTTGATGAGTTTCGAAGTCAAGAAAGACAGTCCAACTCTCTGACCAATGTTGTTCTGGTAGAGAGGATTTAACGTCTCCATGGTGTTACTACGGCCGTCGCGTGATCCAATCTGAAGTCAGAGGAAGGACATTCGGAATATTAGTTTTCATGGTTATTCGCACACAAAAAAACAATTATGAAATATTTGGTGGTTAAATATGTACAAGAGTAGAAAGTTATTCCAAAGTTTTTAACGTGAACACTTCTTATTTCAAGATAAAATACTACTTCTGATGAATGATTATTGAAACACAAAGGTCTTACAAATGCTTCCGAAAGTGATTTAATCATAGTGTATCTAAGTAACAGATTCAGTCGACATTGATGTTACGCGCTATTACTTAGAGTACGTCACGTTATTAACGGTGAAGTACAGTTATGAATATCTTGCCTTAGGGCCGTAGTGCATAAGCGAGTTGACGTCATATGGCACGGATGTATCTTCATCGATTGGTCGCTTCACGAACTGGGACTTGTAGTAGTTAAGATTCTGATACAGAATCCTGATGTGGGCGTCGCGGTCCGGTCTTTGTTGTTCGTGCCATAGTCCGAGTGCGTGTCCGACTTCGTGCACTGGAGTTCCGAACTGCGAAACGAATCAGTTATGTTTATAACATACTAAAATTCTCTAGAGTGCCACTGTCGTTTCACCAAAACCAAAACTTCATGAGGTGTAGTAACAGATCAGACGAGAGTCGCGCCCTGGTAGTTGTACAGAGGGTGTAACTAACATGGGGCGCGATAGCATACCGGTTAGAAGGCCGGACTCTCAATCGAGAGAACCCGGTTTCAAATCCCACTGCGGTCGCTTCGAACCTTCGGCAAGTTTGATCACTCAGCTGTATAAATGAGTACCTGGCAATACAGACAGTGGTGGATATGTGAACGAATAACCTTCGCGCAGCAATTGCAGCGTGGCTGAATACTTCCCAAAGAAGTTGAGATGGCCTTGGAATGAACAGGTCTGCCAGGGGGTGAAGTGTAAAGCGCTTTGAGCAGTCCTATGGACCGGATACAGCGCTATATAAGAACGTACCTTTACCTTTTTTTTTTACACAGAATTATGTAATCGCAGAATAATTGATCCTGTCATATAGAGCAATTATGTTCCGCTGATTTAGATCTACGAATTCAGTTGTGAACTTTCTTCTGTGGAACAGTGAGTGTTTATGTAATAGTAAAAGTAGCGAATAATAATTAGCACATAATTGTATAACTTTGATGTCGATACGGATACAGATATAGGAAAATTACTTACATCTTCAAAGCACGAAGGACGCAAATTGAGGAGTTGTGGAAATAGATTCACTTTCCCGATGTATGAGTAGCACCTGTGGCAGAACGGAAACATCGGTTACGATGACAAATGACAAGCGCATAGACTTCCGCTAAGGAAACCATTATGCAAATAAATAGACGTTACGAACAGAAATGAAAATTCACTAAAAAATAACTTGTTATTATAACGATTTTTTCGGTGACTTACCCATTCGGTCTGCGGGTGAAGATGATGTAGTTATCATCAAATGGGTCATGGACTCCGAGTTCATTGAAGCGCACGCAAGTCTGTTCCGTCCAGTGTTGTAAGGCGCTCCTCACTTGCTTTTGCTCCGCGGCATCTGTAGAACAAAGCATGGTTCAAACTCCAAACATCTGTTACACAAAGTATGCACCAAGTTGAAACACGGCACACCTTCGACACACCTCAGTCAAGCCGATCATATCACGCTCACACTTAGTCATTCATACATAATAACAATGACACAGTAAGGAGTCAGTCGCCCACCGACTGACCGATTTGAGTAGTGCCGTTACACTGTTGTTGAAAGCACGCGTGTACGCTTATCGGGTGTACAGAGTGCCTTTTCAAGGGTCACTACAAAGTACACATATAACGACTACAAGACGGGGTAATGTGGAAACGCGTTCATCACATTTTAATCCGAGCGTACAACCATCCACAACGAGGCTGGTGCGGTCAACCAGTAAAGTGCCACATCGGTACAGCTGACCAAGCAGCAACGGCAGCTGCTACAATCAGTTACACAGTTATCCAATTAGTTACCCAATCTCCCCCAATGCCTTTAGATGAATGCCACAGTCTTCCCCATTCACGTCGCCTACCGCCCTGTCTAGCAGCTAGCTGACAAAATCTACTCACTGTGGTTTCCGTCGAACTTCCAGTGGATGGGCAACGACCAGCGACTGAAGGCACCTTTCCTTATCGTACGTTTCTGTCGTCGATGGTCGGTACCATTGAAGAACGCAGCCTTTTGTAACTCCAGCAGTTCGTCCATCTGTTCCTCCGTCAGCAGGATGCAGTCTTCAAGACGGTCCTGTCCTGAATTAACTATCGACTCTTTCATTTTCTGAAACGAAGCGTAGAACATCGGGTTTTGAAACTAGAACTTTACATAACATCACGGAACATTGCGGATTCTACGTCGGACCGAGTGTCATTCAATTGCACTGGAAGCATGTTCCTAATAAAAATTTCAAAGAAGACATATTGATCAAAGAATCCGTGCAAAGTATGTCTGAGTCGCAAGGATGCAAAGGTAGAACAGGGACAGGTCAAAAGTATTGGTGGAGACAACAGAAATGGCAATTGGAATTTGTTTATGTGTAAAATGCTCTTTAAATATGCATTGAACTTCAAATGTATTACCTTACATTAATGCTTAAACCATGCACTTTGAGGAAGCAGGTAAAACATAAGTGTTCGTTTTGATACATTTTGACGATGTTGTCGATGTTGTCGATGTTGTCGATGTTGTCGATGTTGTCGATGTTGCTTATTAATTATGTTGTGTGACACACACTTGTAACTGCGGTATAATAAAGATCTAATAAAAACAGCCGGTAAACATACACCGTAAGTCTTGTTTATCGGGTGAACGCGCTCTTGACGCCAGTAGGAGGACGACAAAGGGCATGTGCAGCTAAGTTCGACGCGATATAACTAATGCACCAAGACACGTATTCGCGACCACTCGACTGCGTGAATACCAACTAATGTCGGTCGTGTGGACAATTATACTGTTGCTTCAAAGGCTCAGCCTGAGCCAAGCGTATAACAAACAAGTTCTTATCTACATTGTCCGGCGAATTTGGTCCACCCGGTCAAGTTCTTATCTACATAAGTATTGGCAATTTACAAATTCAAACTGATACACTACATGTATTTACGTGTTTTGTCAAAATATTTGTGTAGATGTTTTCTGCGATATGACTCATGGTAATAATACTGTTTGGAAGGCCAGTTCGGTCGCCACACATTGTAAGATATTGATTTATGCATCATAAGCTAAATGTTGAGTTATGAAACACCATTTTTTCAAAGTGCAATGGAACAAACGTTTGTTTACCTAAAGTAACTTATATTGTTATTGCGAAATTTAATTTATTTGTTTGTCAATAATCTCATCGGATTATTTTGTCGTGCTTCGTATTTTCGTTAAAGCTGCTGTTGCTAGTTATATTGTCGTCGTCGTCGTCGTCGTCGTCGTCGTCGTCGTCGTCGTCGTCGTCGTCGTCGTCGTCGTCGTCGTCGTCGTCGTCGTCGTCGTCGTCGTCGTCGTCGTCGTCGTCGTCGTCGTCGTCGTCGTCGTCGTCGTCGTCGTCGTCGTCGTCGTCGTCGTCGTCGTCGTCGTCGTCGTCGTCGTCGTCGTCGTCGTCGTCGTCGTCGTCGTCGTCGTCGTCGTCGTCGTCGTCGTCGTCGTCGTCGTCGTCGTCGTCGTCGTCGTCGTCGTCGTCGTCGTCGTCGTCGTCGTCGTCGTCGTCGTCGTTTTTTTTTATTTGTGTTTCTGTTATTTTGCCACTCTTAATACAACAACCTCTGGATTTCTGCCATCCCCAAAATCCTCACTGCGAGCCAATAATAGTTCTAAAAGACTCGTACCGTGACGTCGAACTGTAGCCCATCAGCCGCAGCAGATGTCGCCGTAAACTGAAGCATTTTATGCTGTACTCGATGCCAGTTTTCACACGGCATCCCGTGGCAATCAACCCAGTCTTCCATAGATGTGTTGTCGGGCTTCCACACTTCGCTAGGGACAGGGACAACCGAGCGCGCCTGAAACGTAGATGTGCTAGTCAGTGAATTGTATACGCTGAAATTCGTAGACACATTACAGCAGGTTGAACAAAAGTGATAACGGATCGAGAAAGTAAGTAATACAACACGTGGTTATGTCTAACTACACAAGAACAACCCAGGTTGGAGTAGCTCTCCCGTGTTCCTTGCGTGCAGTGTTTCCCGGTTTTATCCATTGGGTTCTCGTATGCCTTGTACTAACTGCGCACGCGCGTTTTTTTAGTGTTATCATATTATTTCGATGTATACTGTTTTCTACACCAATTATTTAAATGATTATATTCGTCAATACCTTTCCTACAAGAAGCTTACGGTTCGTTGTTATATACACAGCTCATTGAAAGTCGTAATACAATGATGCTATACTAACTAATATTGCTCAGAAGTGGCTTTACGTTTATATATATATATATATATATATATATATATATATATATATATATATATATATATATATATATATTAGAATATTCTTCACAGGTTAGTATTGTCTGTTGCGAATAACATCATTCAGATAGCTTCATTCGGTTTCGCCTCCGAAATGCCGTTTCTACTGACAATCAAATTTGCTAAGCGAAGAATGCCGATAACGCAGGCTCTGGTGACATGGAGAGAAACGGCGCTCTGTTCAAAAGAACAAAAGGCCCTTGTGTGCTATCGGTCTATCGTGAAAGTGTTCGTGCGTTTATTTTATCGCCTTCTGGTTGCATTGTGTGCAGATGGAGCCTTGTTTGCTGCTTTGTGTTCCACTGAGTTCTTGGTGATTCAGTAAGCTTGATGTCGTTAAGTGTAGCTTAGTCTTAGGCATGCTGCGTCAGTTCAGAACAGGCGTACGTAGCAAGCAACACTCCCAAAATTGTCATCCCATATAACTAATTGCCGCACATAAAACAATTGTGTTTAATTCAGCAACGTCTTTGCGCCGACGTCTTCCTGAGCCGGACGTTCCAGACTCGGCGGTGTTCGGGACACACGACCGCGGACAGAGAGAGTTTGTCCGCGGTAGGTGAATCACGGATACTATAAGCGATGTTGTCAAATCTCGCTATTGAAATCATCACCAGAGGAATGTCATATAACGACGTACGACACATTCTGGAGACTGTTCGACCCACTAACCTACAGAACATTGTTTCTGAATGTTTGATAAGTATTTGATAGGCAGGTCTGTTACGACTTTCTGCATCTGCAATTACTGCCTGTGTTTGCCCCGTGATAAACGCTGTGAAATGTACTTATTGTGAGTCATACCTATGAAGGTCATTCTGCCATTTATGATCACGACTTTCACTGCAAGATTGACAGAGCGTGACGTCCGTCTTTAGAAGGAGCGTGACCGGGCATACTGACAAGCACCAATTACAGCCTTGTGTTTGGCGGGACTGGGGGAAACTGGCCATAGTTCAGGTGTTGCAATATACTTTACTTATTATTTAACAGAAATTATTAATATCAACGTGACCATTGATTTGATTGGGACGATCAAATTTATGCGTGAAGAAATGGTGTTTAAAGGTAGCCTTTAAATCGTACTCCTCGCTACATATACATATGTTTGAGTTTCATTGCTGATTGTTGGCGATGCGTGACACGGTTCGCGCTGTGAACGCGGGCAAAAACACTTGGCACAAGTTCAATTTTGAACACTAAGCGTCACCGCGCTCGCCGAAGTGTTGTCGACAAATGCGACGACACAGGTCGATTTTTTCAGCAGCTAAATGACTAATCATATCGCACAACTGGGTAGTTTCAGCAGCATCCAAATATATGGCCTCTAAAGTTGCCGTAATTAGGAATTCATTCGATACGATCATCGACCGAGTAGGCCTCACTTGAGACTAAGACCGCTGATACTATCGTGTCCGGCAGGCAAGGTAATGTGGCCCGAGTGTATTAGAGGCGTATAATGGTTAGACCGAGTGTCGTCAAAACTAGCAGTGTGCGTAGTGAACGCCACGTAGAGACTACACTATTACTGCAGCGTCGATATCCGCGACTCAATGTAATGACTGGGGTAAACTTTTCATTTATCACGGTACATTTCGATCCGTAAACTTTGATTTGTTTGCGTTACTACAAAACCATATACGATGATACAGTTGACTAAATACCCTTTCCCATTAAATTAATTTAATTATGTGCTCACCTGTATTACGAGAACGACGCTGGCGAATCCCAGAAGAGCAAACAAAGTCCGGCTCATGTTGTTATGTCTTCACTCTTTCTGCTTTAAGATTATTGTTCTGCACAATAAATCACGGCTGCTGTATCGTTGTTTCGTCGTCAGCGCTGACGAAAGTTATAGCTCCACGTTCTGTTTGGCCGACGTTATATATTCTCGCTGGACAGCGAACACAATGGACCGACCCGGATCACATACGGACAATGGAGTGTGGCCATCGTCTAACAACTTCCGTGTAAAATGTTCCTATTCAGTAACTGCTTACAGCCGAACGACCGCGACTGTATACTAATCGTGACTGACAGCTGTCACCAGGAAATGGACAGCCCACGAGTGACCTAATTCAATTGCCCCACCTACTGAACAACACACGCGAACACTGGATATGCGGTTTGTGTGTTCAGAGTTCAGCGAGTTCGTTTACGACAACGTTGCGCAAATATAACGGCAAATGTGTGGCAATTGTATTAATGCTTTCTACAAATATTTCTATGAAGGGCCATTACACTCCTTTGACGTGGACTGCAATTTTATGCGATGTTAGGTTAGTTCCTAAACCACTATAACATTTTCTATCTATAAATAGAAATAATATGATTATATCACTTAACATGTGGTTTGGGAAGTCGTAAAACAGGATGCAGCGCTTGCAGACAATGACCAAAAACCAATATGTGAATGTTCGAGTGATTTGAAGGAGTGCACCAACATGTCGTCATGTGATATTTATTCAGTTCGATTCCTGCAGCGTAAAATGTTCTGTTTGTACATCGTGCCGGCGTGGACGGTCAAGCAATGTTGACCATTTCTGATAGCTTCTAACGAGGC
Organism: Lamellibrachia columna; assembly: GCA_963662155.1. Taxonomy (NCBI): domain Eukaryota; kingdom Metazoa; phylum Annelida; class Polychaeta; order Sabellida; family Siboglinidae; genus Lamellibrachia; species Lamellibrachia columna. The sequence goes on from OY759267.1 coordinate 51,808,050, forward strand.
TCAAATAACGACGGGTCCGAACTAAATGTATGTCTGCAATAACCAGTGAATACAGAAACCAAGACTATGAGATATTGCTCTGTTGGTGACAGACTAATGTGTCCCGTGTATAATGGAATGGTCCATACTAGGCGAAAGGACGGTGGCAGCGGAACTACATAATAGAAGAACTGGGTTATATTTACATATTTGTCAATACTGTTTCTAAGAATTTGTATAATGGGACTTTATACAAATTGTAACTGTTATATTAGTATTCTTAAGAGAATTGGAGGGGAAGATCTGAGTCCGGAATGTCTCAGAAATATAGTAGATGCGGATTTTTTAATGAGAGTGCAACACCAAAACGTATGTTCGATTAACCAACACTGTCATAGAAGGAGAAAGAGGTCGATGATACTAGAAAAAACAAGGCTTACCAAATTATCGTGTTACCGTTGACGTGGACGTAAACATCATCTGTAAGACTTTAAATGTGGCCGTTATATAGTGAAATACTTAATGTTGCTCTATGTGTTGGCTTCGGGTATATGTCCTATAAACAAAAAACATGTAAAGTTATTAGAGAGGAGAATGTGCGGCAGAAGCCATTAAGATGAAGATCACAGACGTTCATACATCACGTTCAAACAATATGAAGCCGTGAACAAGATAAAAACACAATAGTATCTGAAACCGGCACACAAGCACGGCTATCAATGGTATAATGGCAAAATAAGCTTTCTTAAAGAAAGTACTAAGACGTTCATTAAACAACAGGGCAGTCTTAGTATTAACTACTCCTGTGGTACGCAGATATTTTACTCAATTAAAATAGAAGTTTTTACTGCTGGCGTATTCGCCATCGAACCAAGCAATCTTCTCTAGTTGACCCACTTATTAATTATCCCCGGGAGTTTCTTTTTACACCCCCACGGGGGTTGTGGCTGATGACCCCCGGCACTGCAGTGGCCGGTTGACCTAATTAAAATTACTGCCAACAATGTTGTGTCGGTGTTATGTTTAGGATTTTACAAGTTAACGTTTGGACATGTTTTTTTTTGGAAATAAACAATAAGCAACGTGAATGTTTATAAAACAGACTTAACTCTGACAGGCAACTGCGCATTAGTCATACGTGTGGTATACCTGCCTGTTAGATAAGAATAATATAACCTTTTTTTAAAAACGTTTGCCTGAATTAAACGAATCACGCTGAACAGATTTCAGCATGACTCGGCAATTGTCGGCTTCCACGCGTTGGAACAATGCTTTGCAATGTTTCTGCTGGTGCAACTGTAGGCGGCGGAAATGGCCTATGATTAGCCTATGTTGTCAGTGTGAGTCAGGACGGATTGACTGATGTGCAATAGCATAGACTCTACCAGGAGGTGTATCCGGCACCAGTGACCACTGGCTATTTCAGATACATAGCGTAATAAATTTGAAATCAGCCAAAAATATTACGGATCGTTTTCCAAGTATTATATAACATTTTATAACAGCGTCGTATATTAGCCTTATCCAGCGTCAACTTGTCCAACTCTCAACTCGCCACTGTCGTACAACACGCTCGTGCCTAGTGTTGAGCTAGTGGTACGTTTCTTTGTAAATTTACACTTTCTCTAAGAGTCCGCCGGCCACGATAAACTACGTGCCTCAATTTGTTTTAGTTTCTGGATATCTCTTTCTCGTGTTGTGTTGTCTTAGTTTCGAGTTGTCTTAGTTTCGTGTTGTCTTAGTTTCGTGTTGTCTTAGTTTCGTGTTGTCTTAGTTTCGTGTTATCCCGCCCGCCCGCCCGCCCGCCCGCCCGCCCGCCCGCCCGCCCGCCCGCCCGCCCGCCCGCCCGCCCGCCCGCCCGCCCGCCCGCCCGCCCGCCCGCCCGCCCGCCCGCCCGCCCGCCCGCCCGCCCGCCCGCCCGCCCGCCCGCCCGCCCGCCCGCCCGCCCGCCCGCCCGCCCGCCCGCCCGCCCGCCCGCCCGCCCGCCCGCCCGCCCGCCCGCCCGCCCGCCCGCCCGCCCGCCCGCCCGCCCGCCCGCCCGCCCGCCCGCCCGCCCGCCCGCCCGCCCGCCCGCCCGCCCGCGCGAGTGGACAGCGCGCGCGAGTGGACAGCGCGCGCGAGTGGACAGCGCGCGCGAGTGGACAGCGCGCGCGAGTGGACAGCGCGCGCGCGCGAGTGGACAGCGCGCGCGAGTGGACAGCGCGCGCGAGTGGACAGCGCGCGCGAGTGGACAGCGCGCGCGAGTGGACAGCGCGCGCGAGTGGACAGCGCGCGCGAGTGGACAGCGCGCGCGAGTGGACAGCGCGCGCGAGTGGACAGCGCGAGTGGACAGTGCTTCTGAACCGCCGTCGTGTGTTGACAATCCCACAATGAAAAGATGGGTTATTTATGACACATGACGTTCTGTGCCACTTAAATTCGACCACGACCCGACGACGACATGTTGTATAGATAGTATATTAGATACTCAATGAAGCCGTGACCGTTCACTTGCTATATTTACCCCGTGTGTAAGCCTCGTATTCGGACATGTGTACATTGATTCAGTTCATTTATCCGTTTGTTAAAGCTATGAGCGAGGTTCTCATTTTAGTGTAATTCCACAGAGCTATTTCTTGGGTTACGTCTCATTATATGGCTCGTGGTTAGGGAAATTATTCCCAGCAATGGCCCCCGAAGATGACTACTTCTCTGTCTGTCTCTATGTAGTTATCTGTGGCGTTTGTCAGACATTGTAGCGCTGCGTCATTCAAGACAACGGTAACCGCGTACACCAATCAATTGTAGACATACATCGAGAGAAAAAAAGATGCAGCAAAACGTCTTGAACAGACTAGAGAATTTAAAACAACTTCTTACAAAAGATTGCAATTAAAATTATTAAAAGTAGATTAAAATCACACGCCCGGGGCATTTTCATTTTCGGGTATTTTTATGAAAGTTCAAGCCAAATATCCCGTGAATAGTCAACTGAAAACCAGGCCTAATTAGTTCCGTCGACTATACACCAATAAGACATCCGGTTCGTGTAAGTTACGTAAATATAATGATGTCATTCAATGGCCTCGGTTCAAGTCCATTGTGGATATTGACGTTTTCTGAAGGCGGCTTTTTCTCCATAGTGTTTTTATATTGCAACACTGGCCTTCGCCATGACTGGTCAATCACCCTGGGCGATTGCGAAAGAATCGATGCAAAATATAAATGTATGTTGCTACATAACTCTATATACATTTAAACACACGTCAGCCTCTGCTATGTCTGTGCATTCGGACACCAATAGGACTTCTCTGTGAATGGACAGTTACGTTGTCATTAGTTTGAGAAATGATTCACTTACATATACAATTAGATCTTTGTCATTGGAATTCCAGAGATTATTTATAGTCAAGAACTCCTCGAATGTTCTTATCAGTAGCTAACCGAGTTTTCATTACTGTATATGCGCACATGTCAAAATCCTGCTCCATAACAACAATAGTATGATAATAGTATGATAATAGTATGACAATACTCATATTTATTTAACAACAGGTCCAATGTCAGATACCACTTGAAGATATTTCCAACGTTTTCTTAGATGTTGAAGACATTTCACTCCAGATTCTGTGATGATGTTAAAAGGAGGTTGAAAATCCACCATTTCCAAAATTATATATATATATATATATATATATATATACTTTTATGTGTATATATATACATATATATATATATATATATATATATATATATATATATATATATATATATATATATATATATATATATATATATATATATATATATATATATATATATATATATATATATATATATATATATATATATACACACACAAACACACACACACACACACACACACACACACACACACACATATAAATGTGGTTGTATAATTTATTATTTTCTATAAATTACATGTAGTAATAGACTGCATGTAGTAGTCCATTAGGGCGTACATGTGTTGCGGGCGTTGCGGGTGTTGCGGGTGTTGTGGGTGTTACGGGTGTTGTGGGTGTTGCGGGTGTTGTGGATGTTGTGGATGTTGTGGATGTTGTGGGTGTTGCGGGTGTTGTGGGTGTTGCGGGTGTTGTGGGTGTTGTGGGTGTTGCGGGTATTGCGGGTGTTGCGGGTGTTGCGGGTGTTGTGGGTGTTGCGGGTGTTGCGGGTGTTGCGGGTGTTGCGGGTGTTGTGGGTATTGCGGGTGTTGCGGATGTTGCGTCTGTTGTGGGTGTTGCGAGTATTGAGGGTGTTGTGGGTGTTGCGGGTGTTGCGGGTGTTGTGGGTGTTGTGTGTGTTGTGGATGTTGCGGGTGTTGTGTGTTGTGGGTGTTGTGGGTGTTGTGGGTGTTGCGGGTGTTGTGTGTTGTGGGTGTTGTGGGTGTTGTGGGTGTTGCGGGTGGTGTTATCAGCGTGGATAGTCTGTACATTGTTGTGAAATTTCGTTCTTGCTTCAATCAACATATTGTTTTAAGCGGCAATGCTTATAGTATACAGAGGAGAGCAACTAAGATGATTCCAGAACTGAGAGGCCTTAGTTATGAAGAACGCCTCAAAGAATGTGGTTTAACAACCCTAGAGACGAGGAGGTTAAGAGGAGATCAAATTGAAGTTTCTAAGATATAGAATGGGTATGAAAATATTGGTAGAAGTATTTTGTTCCCGCTTAAGAAATATAGTACAACTAGAAGACACGAGGTAACATTAGTGAAGCATCAGTTAGATGTACTCAAAGAAAGTACTCATTCTCACAGAGGACAATAAATGAATGGAACAAATTATCTACAGATTGTGTAAATGCTAGAAGCGTGAATATATCTAAAAACAAAATCTAGAAATATCTTCGGAAGGAGATATATTAAATATTGTTGGACTCTCAATAAGCCAATAGCTTCCTTGTCCATTATTGTGCTGATTATGTACACGTACCGGCTGTAAGTACTGCTGATTATGTACACGTACCGGCTGTAAGTACTGCTGATTATGTACACGTACCGGCTGTAAGTACTGCTGATTATGTACACGTACCGGCTGTAAGTACTGCTGATTATGTACACGTACCGGCTGTAAGTACTGCTGATTATGTACACGTACCGGCTGTAAGTACTGCTGATTATGCAAGTCTACACATTCAACGCTGGCCGTGTCGTGACTGACAACGGACGTTAACACGCCACTCCGTACACGACACTCCGTACACGACTCGTTACGTCATTCCTTCGGAAATGCGTCTGTAGGCGTGGCCACCATAAACTAAACGGTTTTCACTGCAGCGAATCTGCTACAATAAGTAACCAGGGGCGGAACTAGGCTTGTTGGCGGGGGGTCTAAGTCAGTCGTAGTCAAATGTCATTCTACTTACGAACTGGGGGGGGGGGGCGGGACGACGTTCTACTTACAGAAGGGTTAATAGACCCCAAGACCCCTCCCAGATCAGCTGCTAAGTAACTGTTGCTGTTGCGAGCGTATTTGCGTCTTAGAACGGTTGGATGCGGTTTTACAAAAACAGTCGCGACAGCTTTGCATGCGGAAGTTTTGGTTGCATTTCAAGTCTGTCGTTTTTACACGTGGCGTAAAATATATTTAGAACACATTTTATGGTGGCATTGTCACGTCTGTGTGAAAAATGGTATTCTATTCAGGGCAGTGGCCAGAAACTTAAAATAGTGGAGACAAACGCAACAAGCTATTTAAGTAGTCTCAATGTTCATACTCCAAGCAGCCTGTTCTTTGGCTAACTAGTGCTGTTGTCTGCGCGTATGCATCAGTATGTCTTGGATGTTACAATGTCAACCTTTTGGGCATGCATTTAAATACTTGTGTACTAGAATAAAGTGGTGCGTTTCAAAATACTTGCTGGAATGTGTACGTTCCTCGACTCTGGCTCGTTCCTGCATTTAAATATGTACGTTCCTCGACTCTGGCTCGTTCCTGCATTTAACCTCATCTGACGTAAGATGTGAAATAATTAAGGGCCGAACGAAAACGTTGTTGTGATTAGAGCAAAAAGCGTAGACGTTGTATACACCAAGCGTGGGACAAACGTCTTAGTTGTCTGATGAAATACAGCGTATACTTTCAAGTATCCTTAATTGTGTGTTTGGAATGTGTCTTTGAAATGTACAAGTGTCGTTGTAACACAAGCAACGTCACTTACTATCAACGGTTGCTAGATAATACATGTAACCTATTGTACTCTCACTTGAATATTGGTGATGTTGATCGATTATAAGATTGAATTCTTCTGACTTCGGACATATCCTTGGATAAAGTGTAAATGGAAAGAATTTTAAAATCGTCTGATTTGGAGAAATTGTTGAGGCAACAAGTACAATGAACGACTATATACGATGGTTCCAACGAATTAGATCACAATGAACGACTAGATACGATGGATCCATCGAATTAGATCACAATGAACGACTAGATACGATGGTTCCATCGAATTTAATCACAATGAACGACTAGATACGATGGATCCATCGAATTAGATCACAATGAACGACTATATATACGTTGGATCCATCCAATTAGATCAAAATGAATGACTATATACGATGGTTCCATCGAATTAGATCACAATGAACGACTATATACGATGGATCCATCGAATTAGATCACAATGAACGACTAGATACGATGGATCCATCGAATTAGATCACAATGAACGACTAGATACGATGGTTCCATCGAACTAGATCACAATGAAAGACTATATACGATGGATCCATCGAATTAGATCACAATGAACGATTATATACGATGGATCCATCGAATTAGATCACAATGAACGACTATATATACGTTGGATCCATCCAATTAGATCAAAATGAATGACTATATACGATGGTTCCATCGAATTAGATCACAATGAACGACTATATACGATGGATCCATCGAATTAGATCACAATGAACGATTAGATACGATGGATCCATCGAATTAGATCACAATGAACGACTAGATACGATGGTTCCATCGAACTAGATCACAATGAAAGACTATATACGATGGATCCATCGAATTAGATCACAATGAACGATTATATACGATGGATCCATCGAATTAGATCACAATGAACGACTATATATACGTTGGATCCATCCAATTAGATCAAAATGAATGACTATATACGATGGTTCCATCGAATTAGGTCACAATGAACGACTATATACGATGGATCCATCGAATTAGATCACAATGAACGACTAGATACGATGGATCCATCGAATTAGATCACAATGAACGACTTTATACGATGGATCCATCGAATTAGACCACAATGAACGACTATATACGATGGATCCATCGAATTAGATCCCATATAAAAGACCTAAGCGCCATAGACGGGTTACGATAAGCCTAGATAACATATAGAATAAACATTCGTAGCAGGATGTTTGTGTCACTGCTTACACTTCTATGGCACTATCTCATTACTTGTATCAATTCCAATAGTGCGTCATACATCATTTAGATAGTATCATCAACATGTAGTATCTGGTTTCACAGCCCGGTACTTGAACATCAATGAAGGGTGCGTTATGTTTTATGTAAACGTACTTTAATCAGGCAGTCAAACGAAATCTCTTTGAAGTTGGGTCTTTGTTACTTTATGAGTGACTTTGGAGTAACTGTTTTTCTTTCATGTTAGGTAAAGCTGCTCAACTATTCCTGTAACCACAACTTTTTTTAACCCGGCTTTGTAGAGACCGTGCTTTGGGCACAGTTTATTTTTATAAGTTTTTCACAACTGCATTGCATCATTATGTTTCTGGTTCATTTAATGTTTTTTTTATTAAACCATGGATGTATACACAATTTAATCATAGTTTACCAGTTTATATCTTAAACGTCTTCCTTTGTTAGTTCGATTTAATGGGTTTTAGAATATACACCTCTAGCTCACAGCTGTGATGACAATCCTCACACGAGGAAACATATACCAGGATGCGGTAGTATAATGTAAGAAATAGTTTTGGACAATCCCATCCTTTCATCACCGTGACCGTCAAGCTCAGTCACAAAACCTAAATCCTGTATCCTCTACCGATATAATTTGGGGTCTTATGGTTTTGCCGCGTCATTGCGCCATTGAGTCAATGTTGGCACCAGTTTTCGGCGTTTTCGTCTTCAGGATGTGGTAGATCTTCAACAGGATCACAAATAGTCACTGACGACTTCTTCGACCGTGACTTTACCTCGGTCTATACTATTGACTTTACTTCAGACGAGCATCAACAGGCAACAACGAGAACACAACAACAACAACAGTGGTGACTCAAACTGAGTCACTATCTATTGGGGCTATATACTAGTAAATACCCTAAATAAGTACATTACGCCATGCCCCTTTTCACGCTCTTGTGTACGTCACTGTTCGGAAGGGTTATATTAGGTAGATTGATTGTTTGCCACAACAGTCGAAACCACCTCCTATGACCGAATGCTCCATGGACAAGAGGAGTGTGAACAAACGTAGGGTCTACTGGTGAAACAAACCAAACGTAGGGTCTACTGGTGAAACACTAGGGAAGACATTCTGATAGTAAGTGCGCGTGTGTGCGTGCGTGCGTATTTGCGTGCGTGCGTGTGGTCATGTATACATGCGTACATGTGTGTGTGTGTGTGTGTGTGTGTGTGTGTGTGTGTGTGTGTGTGTGTGTGTGTGTGTGTGTGTGTGTGTGTGTGTGTGTGTGTGTGTGTGCGTGCGTGCGTGCGTGCGTGCGTGCGTGCGTGCGTGTGTGCGTGCGTGCGTGCGCTTTGCGTTCGTGCGAGTGTGCATATGTGCGTTCGAGCGTTCGTCTGTGGTTACGTGTGTGTGTGGTGCGTGTGAGCGTGCGTGCGTTCGTTCGTTCGTTCGTTCGTTCGTTCATGCGTGCGTGCGCGGTGTGCATGCCGTGCCGTGCCGTGCCGTGCCGTGCGTGTGTGCGTGCGTGCGTGCGTGCGTGCGTGCGTGCGTGCGTGCGTGCGTGCGTGCGTGCGTGCGTGCGTGCGTGCGTGCGTGCGTGCGTGCGTGCATCCGCGCGTCTGTGCATATCGAAGTTAGTCACCCAGTCGAACTAGATAAGAAACATTTTATGTAGTAGGGGTTTTAATTATTTCCCGACCGCAGAGACAATATCGACCGCGGACATCACCTTCAAGGCCAACGATCCGGCGGCTTTGTCTGTCTCGTTAAAAGATGGCGTCAGTAGAAAGATATTCCTGTATCTGTCTGTGCTGAATTGCATTCCGTCACCGAGCCCGATGCGTCATGGAGCCTTCGTGACTTCCCTGCACGCTTGGCCGCGCTGTAACCGACACTTGGAATAACTGTTGCCAATCAGTGCAACAGTTTCACCCTACAATCGTCTCCGCAGCTCAAATTACCCCAAGGATATACCCTTGATCGCTGTAACGGGGTCTAACGCATCCATCCAGTTAAAAACTTCTCTAAGATTGTTTTAGTGAAGATTGTAAAGTGAATACATTGTCGTATTTAGACGAACGTCTGGGTAGTGACGGGTGTTTCTTGTGGAGCTACGACAGGATGGCATCGTCTGGAACTACTATGTCCAGGGGCGGTGTCAACCCTTTGTACAAATAAATAATTTTTTTTTTATTGAATAGTGTACGTGTACGTGTACGTGTACGTGTACGTGTACGTGTACGTGTACGTATGAACAAGAACAAAGACAAAAACAAGAAAATAAACTTTTAATGAACCTATTTCGATGTGTTTTACCAAACAAAACATTACCCCAATAAATACTTGGGGTGCACACCCCGGTAAATACTTGGGGAGTGAACCCAGGTAAATACTTGGGGTGCACACCCCGGTAAATACTTGGGATGCACACCCCGGTAAATACTTGGGGTGTGAACCCAGGTAAATACTTGGGGTACACACCCCGGTAAATACTTGGGTGTGAACCCAGGTAAATACTTGGGGTGCACACCCCGGTAAATGCAGCGATAAACATATAAAACCATGCACATTGTCCAATATTAAATTCCTTATATTTAATTTAAAATTAACATTTCATTTAAACATTGATATAACGCACTTAATCTGCATAGAGTCGACGTTTCCTACAACCATCAGAGGAGTGGAGTTTATAAGGTAAAATGTTCTTGTATATGTCCTTATCCAGTCCATAGGACCGCTTAAGGCGTCCAGTTTTTTCCGCACCAACACAACATCTCTGCGAAACTTTCAGCCACCCTACAATTATTGCACGAAAGCTTGTCATTTACCTAAGTGCACCGTTGTATCCATTTACACAGCTGAGTGAAGTGGGCTACAACATGGCCAGGCAGCAAGTCAACTCGAATCGTGGTCTTCCCGAGAATCCTCCCGAGAGTCCTCCCGAGAGTCCTCCCGAGAGTCCTCCCAAGAGTCCTCCCGAGAGTCCTCCCGAGAGTCCTCCCAAGAGTCCTCCCGAGAGTCCTCCCGAGAGTTCTCCCGAGAGTTCTCCGAGAGTCCTTCCGCGTGTGTGTGTGTGTGTGTGTGTGTGTGTGTGTGTGTGTGTGTGTGTGTGTGTGTGTGTGTGTGTGTGTGTGTGTGTGTGTGTGTGTGTGTGTGTGTGTGTGTGTGTGTGTGTGTGTGTGTGTGTGTGTGTGTGTGTGTGTGTGTGTGTGTGTGTGTGTGTGTGTGTGTGTGTGTGTGTGTGTGTGTGTGTGCGTGCGCTTGCTTTGCGTTCGTGCGAGTGTGCATATGTGCGTTCGAGCGTTCGTCTGTGGTTACGTGTGTGTGTGGTGCGTGTGAGCGTGCGTGCGTGCGTTCGTTCGTTCGTTCGTTCGTTCGTTCGTTCGTTCGTTCGTTCGTTCGTTCGTTCGTTCGTTCGTTCGTTCGTTCGTTCGTTCGTTCGTTCGTTCGTTCGTTCGTTCGTTCGTTCGTTCGTTCGTTCGTTCGTTCGTTCATGCGTGCGTGCGCGGTGTGCATGCCGTGCCGTGCGTGTGTGCGTGCGTGCGTGCATCCGCGCGTCTGTGCATATCGAAGTTAGTCACCCAATCGAACTAGATAAGAAACATTTTATGTAGTAGGGGTTTTAATTATTTCCCGACCGCAGAGACAATATCGACCGCGGACATCACCTTCAAGGCCAACGATCCGGCGGCTTTGTCTGTCTCGTTAAAAGATGGCGTCAGTAGAAAGATATTCCTGTATCTGTCTGTGCTGAATTGCATTCCGTCACCGAGCCCGATTCGTCATGGAGCCTTCGTGACTTCCCTGCACGCTTGGCCGCGCTGTAACCGACACTTGGAATAACTGTTGCCAATCAGTGCAACAGTTTCACCCTACAATCGTCTCCGCAGCTCAAATTACCCCAAGGATATACCCTTGATCGCTGTAACGGGGTCTAACGCATCCATCCAGTTAAAAACTTCTCTAAGATTGTTTTAGTGAAGATTGTAAAGTGAATACATTGTCGTATTTAGACGAACGTCTGGGTAGTGACGGGTGTTTCTTGTGGAGCTACGACAGGATGGCATCGTCTGGAACTACTATGTCCAGGGGCGGTGTCAACCCTTTGTACAAATAAATTATATATATTTTTTTATTGAATAGTGTACGTGTACGTGTACGTGTACGTGTACGTGTACGTGTACGTGTACGTGTACGTGTACGTGTGAACAAGAACAAAGACAAGAACAAGAAAATAAACTTTTAATGAACCTATTTCGATGTGTTTTACCAAACAAAACATTACCCCAATAAATAAATGGGGTGCACACCCCGGTAAATACTTGGGGAGTGAACCCAGGTAAATACTTGGGGTGCACACCCCGGTAAATACTTGGGATGCACACCCCGGTAAATACTTGGGGTGTGAACCCAGGTAAATACTTGGGGTACACACCCCGGTAAATACTTGGGTGTGAACCCAGGTAAATACTTGGGGTGCACACCCCGGTAAATGCAGCGATAAACATATAAAACCATGCACATTGTCCAATATTAAATTCCTTATATTTAATTTAAAATTAACATTTCATTTAAACATTGATATAACGCACTTAATCTGCATAGAGTCGACGTTTCCTACAACCATCAGAGGAGTGGAGTTTATAAGGTAAAATGTTCTTGTATATGTCCTTATCCAGTCCATAGGACCGCTTAAGGCGTCCAGTTTTTTCCGCACCAACACAACATCTCTGCGAAACATTCAGCCACCCTACAATTATTGCACGAAAGCTTGTCATTTACCTAAGTGCACCGTTGTATCCATTTACACAGCTGAGTGAAGTGGGCTACAACATGGCCAGGCAGCAAGTCAACTCGAATCGTGGTCTTCCCGAGAATCCTCCCGAGAGTCCTCCCGAGAGTCCTCCCGAGAGTTCTCCCGAGAGTTCTCCGAGAGTCCTTCCGAGAGTTCTCCCGAGAGTTCTCCGAGAGTACTCACGAGAGTTCTCCCAAGAGTCCTCCCGAGAGTTCTCCCGAGAGTTCTCCGAGAGTACTCCCGAGAGTCCTCCCGAGAGTTCTCCGAGAGTCCTCCCGAGAGTTCTCCGAAAGTCCTCCCGAGAGTAATCCCGAGAGTCCTCCCGAGAGTTCCTGAGTATTAAAAATTATTTCTTAATGTTCCAAAGTTCACAGGTTCGCTGGCCTCTCGTGCTTTGCCTAAGCAATTACTGAACACCTGGTGCGAAACATCCGTTTGGTCCTACAAGATTCCGTTCTACAAAAAATATCATTCCACAATTATATTATATTATAGTGCACTACACTAACAGTATCATTTGTTAGCTCAACTCCACACCGTCTCGGTAGGTGGCGCTATTAGATCACCTTTGTAATGTGATAGGAAATCGGGTTGAACAGATAAACATTTCACTCAGATAAATGCAGTCGACATAATGACCGACGATGCAGTGCTGGAAAACACAGCAAAATGTGTTTAAGAAAACAACAAGACCGGTGACTAGCAATCAAGGGATAAACAAAGCGTCTACACAAAAATTAAACATAGATTTGCTAAATTATCTGGGCACACGTAAATCTCCTGGGAGGTTTACCTGTGTGAATGTTTGAATACAACAAGTAGTTTTTACTGTAGCTCTTCTTTCTACATGTCCGACCTTTTTTCACTGGTGTTATCTTTCGTTCCATTGTGTAAGTGTCAAGGTAGAAATTCTGGTGATGACAATCTTAAGACAAAGTAATATGTTTAGTGACTGGTTAGGTACAAGTGAGACGCGGAGGCCTTTGGACGTCACGCACTAGTATGCAAGTAGTTCAAGTTGATGTCACCCCGTCACCTCTGCCGGCGTTCTACTTTGGTGAATCACCCGGTGGTGACAACGTGTGTTTGCGGTTAGAAGTAATCACTTCGCGGCTAACAACGGCTGTTTACTCCGTTAGTCACGACACTTCGGCAGAAGAACAAAGAGTTTACATTTGAAAGATTTTACAGTCATCGCGTTCGATTGGAGGATACTGTAGCACTTTACAGCGACGGCGAAGTGTCGTGTCACGTAAACCGCACGAGTCGTGTACTGTTATCCTTCTATTAATACGTTACGTAAATCACGTATGTTATAATTGATGAATCGCCTAACACAGCCAGAACATATGGACCTACAGGATGACGTTGGGCATGTCTGCACCTCTGCCAAATAACGCGTCCAAGCTAGTGATCTGTTTCGGCCGAAATGGTACACTTTGGCCTTGGTAACTAGCACATTTAGTAGTCACAACTTCCAGTTACTAGACAACAACTTCAATGAGAAAAAAACATATTATTTTCTCCAAATGTACCAGTCACTAAACCACCAGTGCGTGGCTATGTTCCGGGGTAATCTACCCTCAACGCATTCACAGAACCTCCACCACACACTCCTCGATTAGCCCAACATTCACACAAACATCCACCACACACTCCTCGATTAGCCCAACATTCATCCAAACCTCCACCACACACTCCTCGATTAGCCCAACATTCACACAAACATCCACCACACACTCCTCGATTAGCCCAACATTCACACAAACCTCCACCACACACTCCTCGATTGGCCCAACATTCACACAAACCTCCACCACATACTCCTCGATTAGCCCAACATTCACACAAACATCCACCACACACTCCTCGATTAGCCCAACATTCATCCAAACCTCCACCACACACTCCTCGATTAGCCCAACATTCACACAAACATCCACCACACACTCCTCGATTAGCCCAACATTCACACAAACCTCCACCACACACTCCTCGATTGGCCCAACATTCACACAAACCTCCACCACATACTCCTCGATTAGCCCAACATTCACACAAACCTCCACCACATACTCCTCGATTAGCCCAACATTCACACAAACCTCCACCACACACTCCTCGATTAGCCCAACATTGGGCTGTTTGAGTATAATTACTTGAGACTTGAGATTGAGCCAGCGATTTTCCTTTTTGTCGGCTTTGTCAGGTGTATATGGCCACTTTCGCGGTCACATGATGAAGGTTCGCTTTGAATGGACTGTGGTGGTCACTGGACTGTGGTGGTCACTGGACTGTGGTGGTCACTGGACTGTGGTGGTCACTGGAGTTAAACGAGATGTCGTCGTCCGTCTGGCGTCACGCTGAGACATCGGGTGGAGCAGAGACACCGGGTGGAGCTGAGACATCGGGTGGAGCAGAGACACCGGGTGGAGCTGAGACACCGGGTGGAGCTGAGACACAGGGTGGAGCATGGAGCCGCATCAGTTGGTCCAAATAAAGCAGCTCCACCCGGTGTCTCAGCTCCACCCGGTGTCTCTGCTCCACCCGGTGTCTCTGTTCAACCCGGTGTCTCTGCTCCACCCAGTGTCTCTGCTCCACCCGGTGTCTCTGCTCCACCCGGTGTCTCTGCTCCACCCGGTGTCTCAGCTCCACCCGGTATCTCTGCCCCACCCTGTGTCTCAGCTCCACCCGGTGTCTCAGCTCCACCCGGTATCTCTGCTCCACCCTGTGTCTCAGCTCCACCCGGTGTCTTAGCTCCACCCGGTGTCTCTGCTCCACCCGATGTCTCAGCTCCACCCGGTGTTTCTGCTCCACCCGGTGTCTCTGCTCCACCCGATGCCTCAGCTCCACCCGACGTCTCAGCTCCACCCGGTGTCTCTGCTCCACCCGATGTCTCAGCTCAACCCTGTGTCTCTGCTCCACCCGATGTCTCAGCTCCACCCGATGTCTCAGCTCCACCCGGTGTCTCTGCTCCACCCGATGTCTCAGCTCCACCCGGTGTCTCTGCTCCACCCAGTGTCTCTGCTCCACCCGATGTCTCAGCTCCACCCGGTGTCTCTGCTCCACCCGATGTCTCAGCTCCACCCGGTGTCTCTGCTCCACCCGATGTCTCAGCTCCACCCGGTGTCTCTGCTCCACCCGATGTCTCAGCTCCACCCGGTGTCTCTGCTCCATCCGATGTCTCAGCTCCACCCTGTGTCTCAGCTCCACCCGGTGTCTCAGCTCCACCCGGTGTCTCTGCTCCACCCGATGTCTCAGCTCCACCCGGTGTCTCTGCTCCACCCGATGTCTCAGCTCCACCCGGTGTCTCTGCTCCACCCGGTGTCTATGCTCCACTTGGCCCAAACAGAGCCGGTTGATTCAAGTAGAGCCGTTTTACTTGGTCCAGCCTCGTCGTCAGATATAGCTGGTGACGTCACGTCGACGTCACGGAAGCCGACAGGGTACGTACAATATGGACCAAAGCCAGATAATGTGTGTCGTTCGAAACCAAGTATCGTGGTCACTGATGTCAGACCCGACGAACAACTTGAAGGTCAGGTGGGAGGTGACCACAACACCTGGATGAAGCCAGATCATAATTAGATCGGGAGTTAAGTTCAACTTGCATTATGATAATGCATGCACCATGCCACTGTATTATATGAATGAAATTATAATAATTCCAACTGGGACATATCCGCCGCCACACAGCTATGTGAATATGCACCAAGCGACCAGCTGGCGAAGACTTTGTTTTTCCTAAAAGCGAGTTATGATGGCAACATTTATTTGTGCTACGACAGCAACAATAAAACATAGTCACGAATGGCGTTATGGGTGTAACGTATCAGTAGGCCTGTAAAATGTAAAATTACATTAAAGTTTGTAAAAACACAGTTCTAAAATGAGATGTCACCCAGAGTGGTCAATAATGAGGTATGTGGACATAGCCAGGGGTGCGGCATGCCCCGATTTCCCTTACACGCATGTTTGTTCGGGGGCGTATTACGTACACACATTTGATGTGTGCATGTTTGTGTGTGTGTGTGTGTGTGTGTGTGTGTGTGTGTGTGTTTGCGTGCGTGCGTGTTTGCGTGCGCGCGTGTGTGTGCGTGCGTGCGTGCGTGCGTGCGTGCGTGCGTGCGTGCGTGCGTGCGTGTGATCATGTATGTGCGTAAATTATATAACATATTGCACGTCCACTTAATAGCGAGGCAAGAGTATGTAAAACATAATGTAGACATATCACTGGTCATTTGAAAAAAATATTTGCACTATAAACAAATGTGATTATGATAATATATTTTATAAGCCAGGTGTATTCATTTATGTTGCATTGCTTCTTCGTGGGAATATCATGCTTAGCTAGTATATGCAACAATGTGTACGACTTGTAAGACAAATGTGTAAAATGTGTACGACATATAAGACAAATATGTACAATATGTTCAACATGTAAGACAAGCTGAGCTCTACTATTATAAACAGAATCGCACAATTTAATAAATTTTAACATTTTCGTATCTACTGATATTGTCTATAGTAAAGTACATTATATGCCCAACATTTTATTTACACTGAATGACAACAAGGAGGGACACCTGTCATTGTCTACACTGAATGGCAACAAGGAGGGACACCCGTCATTGTCTACACTGAATGACAACAAGGAGGGACACCTGTCATTGTCTACACTGAATGGCAATAAGGAGGGACACCCGTCATTGTCTACACTGAATGACAACAAGGAGGGACACCCGTCATTGTCTACACTGAATGACAACAAGGAGGGACACCCGTCATTGTCTACACTGAATGACAACAAGGAGGGACACCTGTCATTGTCAACACTGAATGACAACAAGGAGGGACGCCTGTCATTGTCTACACTGAATGACAACAAGGAGGGACACCTGTCATTGTCTACACTGAATGACAACAAGGAGGGACACGACTGCTGCTAGGCACATATTGATAGGTTGCTACACGAACAACATGGCATGCACAATTACGCACAAAATAGAGACTGCTTTTCACAGCCGCGAAATCCTTACACTTGAGAAAGACCGTTATGCAATAACGTATGGACGTATGTTATGCAATAACGTATGGACGTATGTTATGCAATAACGTATGGACGTATGAACGTATGGACGTATGGACGTATACAATTACAAGGTCATTGTTTTGTCCCAACGAATCTACCGTTTAGAGGTTGTCCTCTATCCTTTTCACGGCATAAAGTGATCCTCACCAGTCCGGGGCTTGATTAATACAAATGAATATGTGATACGTTTGTTAATATGATGTTAATTTGCCTTTATTCATTGCTAAATGACTGCGGCTTTAAAACAGTCACCGATTATCGAAATTTAATACTCGCATGCGCATATTTTACAACGCTCAACGCACAACAATATCGGTTTAGTCGGCCATAAATCACTTTTCATTTCGAAATCACGAGTCTGACTTGACCGCGTAAAGCTAACGATGAGAACATTTTCGCACGCATAATTCACCCCTGTCTAATGTGACCATTCACCCCGTGACCATTCAGCGGCTATCACGACTTCTATTGGAGGCTCACAAACTGACTGCAATTATTCAATTGATGTGCTAAATTCATTCACGTCAGGAATTAATTAAACGTAATTGCGTTTGTTTATTACCCGATGCACCGGAAGGACGAAAGGACGTCGTCTTAACCACTTGACTCCGTTGTCGTGGTTGAGTAACTGTATTTACGATGTATTTACGATGTATTTACGATGTATTTACGATGTATTTACGTTGTCGTGGTTGAGTAACTGTATTTACGATGTTATTGGGCAATTTTATCGAGATTCACCGATTTACCCACGCCGTTCTGTTTAAGCAACTGTTTACATCGTAACAAGAAAACATGAACAAAACAAAAACGTAAACACGTTTTAAAGACCAGTGCTTCTTCAAATGAATAAATTGATGGAAATATTTTCTTCAAACTTAGAGAACGCTGTAGAACCAGATGGCACAAAGCAGCAGGTTAAGGAACATTGTTAAGCAATTGAGAGCTATCTCTGATAAGGGCGGGTCGCAGATGAAACATTGTTAGACACTCGATAAGTCGATGGCTTCCTTGTCCACTTGCCAACGGGAGCTTGTGGCAATCTTGTTAAATCTTGATCGTCAGAGATATTCTTTAACGAATAATAGGGCTTAGGACCAATTTGCACCATCGACGAGATCTGAATCAACGACCGTCTCATATTCCGACCTGTTCCAGTAGCGACCATCTCGAATTTCTGTCAAGGATGCGATGTGTTCCTAATAACACGTGTGCGGTATCATTGGGGACGCACACTTAAAGGGCCCATAGCACGATGCCTCATACGTCCAACAGCGACGCATTGTCTTGCTGCGACACATGGCACATGAAGAAATCGATCCCTGGCGTCGCCAACAAAGCTGAAGACGACGCCTGCACTGCGACATCGTATCGTGATACTATCGAGTGGCTCTGATCAAGCACTTGAGTCCCCCACTGTGGACACTAATCACAATCATGCGCGGTCACTCACTAATCACGTTTTTATCAGCATACACAGTGACGGACCCATCAGTCATAATTATTGGCCAAACTGGTCGACTCCGGGCACGATTGTACCGGGATCGCCTCCAGGCGATGGACCATCACGCTTAACTGAACAGTGTCTTAAAACCGGCGGAACGGTGGAAAGGCCAAACATCACGCGACTTTATTGGTATTGGTATTGCTATTGGTATTGGTATTGGTATTGGTATTGGTATTGGTATTGGTATTGGTATTGGTATTGGTATTGGTATTGGTATTGGTATTGGTATTGGTATTGGTATTGGTATTGGTATTGGTATTGGTATTGGTATTGGTATTGGTGGTCACCGACTTCCGTGGATACAAGATAACGACTACAAAACATTTTAACATATAAAATGGGGTTTTGATCCATCACCCCAAAGTTGCCCCCAGTCTAACCAACTTGCCCCCAATCCTTGCCCCAAACACTAAAAGACTTTAGTGGGACTTAAGGGCGCACTTTAGTGGTAAACAATGTTATGGATGCAATAATACAAAATGGCGCTATTATGCATAAGATGGCACTATTATCCATAAGAACACGATTTACTGTTGGGACTAGAACATAAAAGGGCACGTTCCGTGATTAAACAGGGTAAACTGTTCCATGAAAGGACAACTTTCTGGGGCTGGTGTTTCCGTGATCAAACAGAGTGGATGGATTCATTGGCAAAGTGTGCATGGATTCGTTGAATAGGTAGAAGAAAATGTGCACACACAATGCCATCGAAGCGGTACATTCTAATGAATACCAAGTCTACTGCAGCACACTGTTTCAAACAACACCCTGTTTTACGGGGAACACCACAATCCATATGTATCCTACATAATATATTTAAATATATACAAATTATTTATTGTGCAAGTATGTGTATTTGCACTAAAACTTTCTCAAATAAGTACCCTCAAATGTAACCTTCATCCAAATTTAGTTAAATAGGTAACTAGATACGATACAATCTGACTACTGCTTTTGTACACGACTACTGCTGTTGTACATGACTACCGCTGTTGTACATGGCTACTGCGGTTGTACATGACTACTGCTGTTGTACATGGCTACTGCGGTTGTACATGACTACTGATGTTGTACATGACTACTGCTGTTGTACATGGCTACTGATGTTGTACATGACTACTGCTGTTGTACATGGCTACTGCGGTTGTACATGACTACTGCTGTTGTACATGACTACTGATGTTGTACATGACTACTGTTGTTGTACATGGCTACTGCGGTTGTGCATGACTACTGCTGTTGTACATGACTACTGCTGTTGTACATGACTACTGCTGTTGTACATGACTACTGTTGTTGTACAGGACTACTGCTGCTGTACATGACTACTGCTGCTGTACATGATTACTGATGTTGTACATGACTACTGCTGTTGTATATGACTACTGCTGTTGTACATGACTACTGCTGTTGTACGCAGCTACTGCGGTTGTGCATGACTACTGCTGTTGTACATGACTACTACGGTTGTACGTGACTACTGCTGTTGTATATGACCACTGCTGCTGTACATGACCACTGCACTGCTGTTGTACATGACTACTGCGGTTGTACATGACTATTGGGGTTGTACATTGCTACTAGGGTTGTACATGAATACTGCTGTTGTATATGACTACTGCTGTTGTACATGACTACTGCGGTTGTACATGACTACTGGGGTTGTACATGTGGGGAGCGGTGGTCTAATGGTTAGAGCACCCGCCTGTCGGTCGAGAGGACGGTGGTTCGATTCCACCTCCGCCGTTTCGAAGCTTGGGCAATTTCGTTCACCCCACTTTGCCCGTGTCTTTCGGAAGAGACACTAAAAGCCGTTGGTCCAAACTCCTGCGTTAGCTCAAGATTGGGCTGTTTGAGACTTGAGACTACAGCGGTTGTGCATGACTACTGATGTTGTGCATGACTACTGATGTTGTACATGACCACTGCTGCTGTACATGACCACTGCACTGCTGTTGTACATGACTACTGCGGTTGTGCATGACTACTGATGTTGTACATAACTACTGATGTTGTACATGACTACTGCTGTTGTACATGACTACTGCGGTTGTGCATGACTACTTATGTTGTACATAACTACTGATTTTGTACATGACTTCTGCTGTTGTACATGACTACTGATGTTGTACATGACTACTGATGTTGTATATAACCACTGCTGCTGTACATGACCACTGCACTGCTGTTGTACATGACTACTGCGGTTGTGCATGACTACTGATGTTGTACATAACTACTGATGTTTTACATGACTACTGATGTTGTACATGACTACTGCTGTTGTACATGACTACTGCGGTTGTGCATGACTACTGGTGTTGTACATGACTACTGATGTTGTACATGACTACTGCTGTTGTACATGACTACTGCTGTTGTACATGACTACTGATGTTGTACATGACTACTGATGTTGTACATGACTACTGATGTTGTACATGGCTACTGCTGTTGTACATGACTACTCATGTTGTACATGACTACTCATGTTGTACATGACTACTGATGTTGTACATGACTACTGCTGTTGTACATGGCTACTGCTGTTGTACATGACTACTCATGTTGTACATGACTACTGCTGTTGTACATGACTACTGCGGTTGTGCATGACTACTGCAATTGCAATTGCAATTGCATATATATATATATATATATATATATATATATATATATATATATATATATATATATATATATATATATATATATATATATATATATATATATATATATATATATATATATATATATATATATATATATATATATATATATATATATATAGCATTCAATACATTGGAATGACGACTGTTAATGTGACACACTAGTAATAAAAACCAACTACACCCCCGCTGTATTGTCGTCCAATGTTCTTCAGAAAACGATGTCAGGCCGCTTTGAACAGTTGACGTGACAAGATGAACTACTTTCTTGAACAGTCGCCAAGCATTACGAAGTAGGCAGCAGAGTGGCTTTGTAAATGTCTGTTCAAACGTGCAGAATCGATTGAGGACCCTACGGCTGGACACAAAGACACAGGCGACAATGGCGGACCCGGCCTGTATCGTCAACCACTGGAGCGAGGAACAAACGGCTCTGTGAAAACTGCATGTGACCGGGACAGCGAAAAACCATTAAAAATAATTGTCTTTATCTATGATTGCCCAGCGCCAGACACTCCCTGCACGTCTATTTGTAACATCTGTCAATAGACGTACCTTAGCCGAATACCGTCACCGCAGGCAATGTTTATTGAGTAGAGAATATTATCCTCTCAATCTTTATTGATTGAATGGAATGCTGACAGTAGTCAGAGTTCACGTGTACTCTTTGTATATCCTGGCTGGTAGCACTGGAGTGTGAATTTATGTATTTTAGTCATGTTCTACACATGCGACTATGTTGATTTTGAATACAGCGAACTCCGCTTAATAGAATCGCAGATAACGGAATAAGTCGTTTAGTAGAATCAATTATATTTATTGGGACGGAATAATTCCCTATTCCAGCTGTGTTAAATCCTGTGTCAGCCGCTTGTTCGAGTCAAATTGTTCTGGCCCGAAGTGATTCTACTAAGCCGTGTCCACTGTACTTGTTCTGTCCGCATCGACCTCATATGTATGTTATCACTGTCCAGCCATTGACCTCATATATCTGTTATCACTGTCCAGTCGTGGACTGAATGTTATTGAGATGACAAGTGGCCCGATGAAAGATATCGAAGGAACGGGATGAAAGGTATGCAAGGTCATTTAATTGTTTACCACGAGAGACCTTTCAAACATAATACGCTGATTAAGATCTTTAGTCGACCTTCGTTGTGCTCTCGGGTCAGGAATTGCTTTTGGAGTCAGAAACCTAGAACACTTAAGACCGATTTAAAGTAATTTGCCCAGAGCGATTTTTGAGATAACGTGTTTATTGGGACGATGTGTATCGGAACTTCAAGAATATCTAAGTGCTTCTAACATATGGGCAGAAATAGTCATTTCTACAGCTAGGAGAGCGCGGAATGATGTAACACAAGCTTCTAACAGTAGCGAGGCATTGTTTCTAAGTGAACGCTGCAATAACGGGTTCAGACGATATTCTCAGCATCGTCCTTTACGACCACAACACACACGTCGCCGCTTTAGGGGTCAGACCACAGTTGGACGTCCGGATTAGCCGATATTCGCAAGAAGGTAACTGTATTCAACTAGCATGGTTGATAGCTTTGAAATGTGGGACAGAGGCGGATTCGAAGACGTGTCGGCATTTTGGAGGTGACATTCTCTAAACACCGTAGTGAATTTTTTTTCAAAACTGTCGGTTCTGACGGTAAGCACGTTTGCGACATGATGACATAATTATTTTACCAATATTTAAGATATCAAAATATGCCCAAAACAGCTTGCTGCATTTGGCAGGTATTTGACCAGAAGCACAAACTACGATTCTTCTGCACAGCACAAACTATATCCACGAAAAAAATATATAAGTATAAAATGTGCGTGCGTGCGTGCGTGCGTGCGTGCGTGCGTGCGTGCGTGCGTGTGTGTGTAAGGGGTGGTGCCGGGGGTGAGAGAGTTTTAGTCCAGGGGGTTTTGTCTAGGAGGATTGTGTCCGGTGGGGGTTTGGCGTGTGTGTGTCCAGGGGTGGTGCCGGGGGTGAGAGAGTTTTAGTCCAGGGGGTTTTGTGTCCGGTGGGGGTTTGGCGTACGTTCGAGTACGTGCTACGCGCTTATTAACTGTGGCGGTTCAGCGCATTTTATTTAATATAATTCTGACAAAAACTAACAAATATTGTATTCCGTGTATCAAATCCCCACACACCAGATCTAGCCATCCGTTACAGTTGCTTTGGATCGACGTGTTGTACGTGACCAACTCTTCGAGGCGAACGAAAAATGTCGGCGTAAGCTGACTTAAGAATCTTGATAACAGGTGCTTCGTGTGGCGAACACTGGTCACCAGTCGAACCATTGTCTGTTGGAGACAGGTGCAAAGACTGAATGCTTTCAGGGCTTGCGGCTTTCTAATGACGCGCCAAGGTGTTCATTTAATTACGACGTAGTTGTGTAGGTACTAGGTGGCACCTACTAGGTGCACCAAGCGTCCTTCGCTTCATGTAGCACGCACAAACAAACCAGGACACAGCGGTCCATTTTGCTATGACCCATTAGCCATATATAATATATAATCTATTATATATCTATCACAACGCCGTCAATGTACCGAACGAACCAAAATATCTTGGCCGGAATTTAGCTCAAACCATTGTATTATTTTAATGAAAAGCCAACGTTTTGCCACGCGTTGGTTTATCTGTGATTGCAGTTGTAATGTAATGTAGTGGTTAACCGGAAGATGTTTTGTTCGTGTTTATTAACTAAATCATATCAGCTATATCACATCTTCACACTTTTATCGAACGACTGCGCTCCCACGACCGGAACACTTTATCAACCATCTCCAACTCATAACTGTTATTGCGTAACCCTTTAGTTTTGATGCGTCTCTGTGTTCGGTTTTTAGGATTTAGGCGCGATAGAAGTGTTTGCATTATTATTATTATTATTATTGTTATCGTTGTTGTTATTATTATTATTAATTCTAAATCAGTGAGCCTACAATCCGACTGTGTAAGTCAACATACTCTCTTCAGGCACAGCTAATTATGTGGTATCGTTTAGTAAGGCGTAGGTTGCAGGTGTGCTATATTTCGAAGCGAATTTCTCTACTCTGTTTCACAGTAGGACGATGCTGAATCCTGCGTTTCTCTTGTGACGACGCACGATTTGTGGAGATTGGAGACAGGCATTAAAAAGATAACAACTTGTTGTTTTTGTGGACTTGGATAGATGATCATTAACTCTTGTCGCCATAAATTAGGCTTATTCACAATTCACTGATCAAGAATATGTGGTTTATTCGTTGGGTGGTAGTTCTTTGTATACTATATACAGTACACTCGGGGAATGTTAAGTACACACAGGTGACCCGAGACAGCGGGGTTATTCGGTGCTTTATCAACATTGGCATGACCAAGACGGCATGACCGGAGTCACAATATTCACGCAGGACATCTGTGTCTGCTTTCGTTGAGAAATGTCTGTTTACGGCGGAATGTGTCGAATCAAGAGACAACCGGACAGATATGTACAAGAAATGTTCGTTGATAAGCAGCTTGAAGTTGTATATGCCAACTGGAAAAACCTTGCTGAAAATGGCGGCACTGTAAATTTTTTTCGATAATCAAACATGCGGATGGGTGGTATTTAGAACATGTGACGTCATCGAACCCGTAATGATCGTACACAAGCTTGTGCACAACCATGCACGAAAACACACTCACACACACACACATACACACGCAGCGTGCACACGCACGCACGCACGCACGCACGCACGCACGCACGCACGCACGCACGCACGCACGCACGCACGCACACACACACACACACACACACACACACACACACATACACTCACACACTCGCATAAACTATGATTGTTAGTTGATCATTTTATACCATGATACAGTCGAACCTCAGTATAGGGTCACCTCAGTGGTAGGGTCATCTCGCAATTACAGTCACGTTGGGTCAGTCCCAAATAATTTCCATGGTAAAGAATAGGACAATCGTCCTGCTAATAAGTTCACCTCGCTATTCGGGAATACGTTCAGCAACTACGATCCGCTTCCCAGCGCCGGCCGACGGGCCGGCCATCCCTCTGTCAGACTCAAAGTCACCGCCAACAATGTCAATAGCAATTAGAAGCCACGATCTTGGCGTGTTGACGCAGAGGCCAGTAAACAAGAAAACAACGAAAGAAGCAAGACCCTCAGTCATCTTAAGTACGTAACACTGACATTCTTAGTCATCTTAAGTACGTAACACTGACATTCTTAGCGGATGAGTAGATTTACACAAAAACACGGTCTTCAACGCTGCCAACATGGCGCCGGCTTTTATGTGCATGATTATTTGCTTAATGACCGAAGAGCTCTATTGGAGTTAATTAACGTGGAAAAACGTTGTGCAAAGACGGCAAATTAGCATATATAGGAAGACTATGCAGTATGATTTACGAATTAATTATTAGCGGTGTGTGCGAAATGGAAACAAAAGCGAAAATACGTGTTACGAACGAGTTGAGTTTACAAACAAAAATAGATTTGATCAGAGATAGCAATGGCAGAAACAATCGGCAGTTGGCTGAACGATTCGATATCGACCGATCGAAATTTGGGGACAAATTTGAAAAAAAGTAAGTTTCTCGACTTGTTCGATAACAACGATCGAACAGACCAGTATGAACCAACACACTACGAGCTCGATCGAACAGACCAGTATGAACCAACACACTACGAGCTCGATCGAACAGACCAGTATGAACCAACACACTACGAGCTCGATCGAACAGGCCAGTATGAACCAACACACTATGAGCTCGACACACAGTGTAGCGTAAGTTATGTAAATGTTTTATTTGTATAATTGGCAACCGGTAGCATTCCAGTAGCCCCCGTGTCTCTAGCCCCCGTCCCAGTAGCCCCCCGAGGTGTGAGAATTGAGTGCCAGTAGCCCCCCGAAATGTGAGAATTGAGTGCCACTAGCCCTCCAGTCAGTATGCTGTTGTTTTAACACACCCCCTCTTTCTAGATATTTCTAATTGTAGGTAGAGTTAATCATCAAAGCTAATTGCCCTGATACAGGTAAAAGCTATTGAAAGTCAATTGCCCTAACTTTTAACTGAATAAACTATTGATTGTGGATTTGTGGTGTTCTGTGCCTGTCAGTTCACACATTTCTAGCCAATAAGGAAAGGATATGTTGAGCTGCTCTGCTCTAGCTGGCCTGAGTTTCATGTTGAATTTTATATTTCAGTTCGGAATGACACGTGAAACATGGCTGCAAGTGTTGAGCTCATCGAAGGTGCTAGGGGACTTCCTGTTGCTGTCTTGAACAATTATACCTATCACAAATCGAAAGCGTTGACAAATGGCACGAAGTTCACGTGTAGCAAGAGAAAAAGTGTGAAGTGTAAGGCATTTGTGGTGGTCAGGATGAAGATGGAGCCGACAAGATAATAGCGTTTGCATCCAACACCGCTCTGCATGCGCTAGCGAATGCTGATACCTATCACATGGATGGGACGTTTGCAACAGCACCAAGGCTGTTTTATCAAATAGTCACATTGCATGCATTCGTTCTTGGAGTGATGCTGCCACTTGTGTTTGGTCTGCTCCCCAACAAAGACGGGAACACCTACATTCGTTTCCTCAGTTTGGTGAAGGAAAAGTCTGAATCAATCGGATTCACCATCAGCCCCCAACGTATCATGCAGGATTTCAAGAAAGGTCTGATGAATGCCTGCCTACACGTGTTCCCCGGGTGATTGTCAAGGGGTGCTACTTCCACTATGCCCAGTGTCTGTGGCGGAGAATCCAAGGTATAGGACTATCCGTGAGCTACAGAGAGAACGCTGACCACAGGAATTGGTTTCGTATGCTACTAGCGATGCCATTAGTCCCCGTGCCACATGTGAAAGACGCATTTCAATTTATCAAGAACGCAGCACCAGATGCACCCCGTGTACGAGACTTCAATGACTACTTCGACAGGACATGGATGAACGGGCAGTGTCCAATCGAAATGTGGAATTTCTTTAAATATGACGGCCCTCGCACCAACAATCACGTTGAAGGGTATCATACACGACTCATGCGGAAGGCAGGCAAGATACACCCCAATATCTTTGAGGTGGTCGAGCTGTTCAGCCAAGAGGAAGCCGCATCACTCGTCTCCATCCTCCAGCTACAGTTGGGTCAGCCCACTCCCAATCGCAGGAAGAAGTAAATCAACCGCGATGCTCGTTTGGACGAACTTGGACTGGAATACATGCTGTGTGACCGGGGAATTGAGTCGTATCTCAGTGCCATTGGACACATGATGGACAATTTCACTTAATTTCATTGACTAGTCATGCTTGCATAAGGATATGGTATTATATGTGCAAACAACTTATTATCAACTTTGATAAGACATTGTAACGTTTTCTTACAACAATGTTTTGATCACTGCTATGAACACAGCATTATGTTTATGTTACATTTCCATTTACTGTCTATTTCTCTTAATGGTTGGTTACCTGTATCTGTGTATGACAAATAAAAGAGGGTTTTACAGTTTTCCTCCAATAAAAAGTCCGACATTCCTTGACTATGCACCAGATATATGACTATTTTCTTATTTAAAATCAGGTACCTACATTTGTTCAGCCCTAAAGTTAAGATGGGATAGAACACTGAATGGAACAGCCAGGTGGCTTTGGCAAAATGATAAGTAGTGCCACTAGCCCCCCGTTAGTGCCAGTAGCCCCCGGGGGGCTAGTGGGACGGGGGCTAGGGGTGCTAGACCGTTGCCTAGTAGCTACCCGATGTCACAATTTGCTCTGAAAATTAATTCCTTGATGTATTTTGGAGTAAAGAACATTCGTTTTCGTTCTTTAATCGCTGCTCAACTAACCCTCCCTTGGACCTTGGGTGGCTCAACTAACCCTTCCTTGGGCCTTGGGTGGCTCAACTAGCCCCGTTTCGACAATTAAGCTTATTTAATTAGCTTCTCATTAATGCGCGAACTGATGTAAATAATATTCTTGTCTGTGCTTAGTTAAGCCATTTGTAAATACACAAACGATAAAGTCTGGTCACGTGCGTTGATAGTTTACACACCAGCAGACATTAATCACAATTACCAAAAGTTTCGAAAAACATCAGAAAACATACTTTTAGTTCTCTTGTTTTAACCGTTGTGACAAATGTAACCTATTATACGTCAATAGTGTTCTAATAACATGTTCAGTCACTGGGTGGTACCATGTAACTGTCGTTGTTGTAGTTGCCTGGGAAAAGTGGGTGGCTCAGGTTAGTATGTAGAAATATGTGTGCACATGTATCTATGTATATGTGCATATGAATATCTGTATATATTATACTTCGTATACTAGTTGTACAGATGGTCTCGCTATTAGCTTTTCTATGGATCACTTGAGTAGTAATTTAATCAAATAGTGAATGAAACTTGACATTACTTACAATGTTACAACTGAATAAACCGTATGTTATTATTCTTCGGGGCCATTTTCTTTCCAGTGAAGACGTTTTTTCTACAGATTGAGAGCGGACAGCGCACTGACTGACCCTTGGGCTGGACAATTCGTTCACGCTGCTCCACTCAACACTCGACACCCGTGCGTGCGTGCGTGCGTGCGTGCGTACGTGCGTGGGTGGGTGGGTGCGTGCGTGCACAATTGATTTACTTATTCATCAACGTTGATGTAAGTGTTCAAGAACTTAGGTAATTTGCTGGATAAAGATGTTTCAACCTTGTATTTTCGCTCTACCCAATTGCTGAATGTATGCGCGCTGTTGTGACAGCAACGAAGGCTGCACAATCAGTAGTAGGCTTTTTCCTGTTGCCTTATTACATATATGAATTTCCACTGTTGCTAATTGCTGAATTGATGTCACAATCAGACGGTTCATCTACTCGCTGTTTTCATAGCTCTATCCGAGAGAACTATGGCAAAGTTGTTGTGATCGAAGAAAATTAATGTTGACTACAACAACAAAGTCTATAAAATATATATACACGCACTCTGTCATAACACTGTTACGTCGATATATTTTCAATCTGAAATAATTATCAACATTTTAAAGAACTAATTCGGGAAGAGGTGTTTAATAATTAGTAGGCTTTGTACGAACAGGCAATGTCAACAAATGTGACGGCCCCTGAGTCAGTGAACGGCCCCTGAGTAAGTGAACGGCCACTGAGTAAGTGAACGGCCCCTGAGTAAGTGAACGGCCCCTGAGTCAGTGAACGGCCCCTGAGTAAGTGAACGGCCCCTAAGTCTGTGAAGGGCCACTGAGTAAGTGAACGGCCCCTGAGTAAATGAACGGCCCCTGAGTAAGTGAACGGCCCCTAAGTAAGTGAACGGCCCCTGAGTCAGTGAACGGCCCCTGAGTAAGTGAACGACCCCTAAGTAAGTGAACGGCCCCTGAGTAAGTGAACGGCCCCTGAGTAAATGAACGGCCCCTGAGTAAGTGAACGGCCCCTAAGTAAGTGAACGGCCCCTGAGTCAGTGAACGGCCCCTGAGTAAGTGAACGACCCCTAAGTAAGTGAACGGCCCCTGAGTAAGTGAACGGCCCCTGAGTAAATGAACGGCCCCTAAGTAAGTGAACGGCCCCTAAGTAAGTGAACGGCCCCTGAGTCAGTGAACGGCCCCTGAGTAAGTGAACGACCCCTAAGTAAGTGAACGGCCCCTGAGTAAGTGAACGGCCCCTGAGTAAGTGAACGGCCCCTAAGTAAGTGAACGGCCCCTGAGTCAGTGAACGGCCCCTGAGTCAGTGAACGGCCCCTGAGTAAGTGAACGGCCCCTGAGTAAGTGAACGGCCCCTGAGTAAGTGAACGACCCCTAAGTAAGTGAACGGCCCCTGAGTAAGTGAACGGCCCCTGAGTAAGTGAACGGCCCCTAAGTAAGTGAACGGCCCCTGAGTAAGTGAACGACCCCTAAGTAAGTGAACGGCCCCTGAGTCAGTGAACGGCCCCTGAGTAAGTGAATGGCTCCTGAGTAAGTGAACGGCCCCTAAGTAAGTGAACGGCCCCTGAGTAAGTGAACGGCCCCTGAGTAAGTGAATATCGTGGCCCTGTTGTTTTACTTATTTTAAATAAGCTTTGACAATATTGACATCCATCCATTCAACACGCTCAGTACAGCCACTGGACAGGGAAGTCATTGTCTTAGCAAGAGTCCACACAATGTGTCATGTGTGTGTGGCCCGCCTTTGTCGCGTGTCTCTTCAGACATGCAGACAGTCAACAGGACGTGCAGACTGTCAACAGGACGTGCAGACAGTCAACAGGACGTGCAGACAGTCAACAGGACGTGCAGACAGTTAACAGGACGTGCAGACAGTCAACAGGACGTGCAGACAGTCAACAGGACGTGCAGACAGTCAACAAGACGTGCAGATAGTAAACAGGACGTGCAGACTGTCAACAGGACGTGCAGACAGTCAACAGGACGTGCAGACAGTCAACAGGACGTGCAGATAGTAAACAGGACGTGCAGACTGTCAACAGGACGTGCAGACAGTCAACATGACGTGCAGACAGTCAACAGGACGTGCCCAGCTCAAACACAATGTACACCGACAACAACAGAGGCATCACAGGCAAACATGTGATGTTAAGGAACAAAGGTGCCTGACAAAATATGTCAGAAATACTGCATACAGTGGAAGCCGCTTAAGAGAATCACGGATAACAGAATCAGTCGTTTAGTAAAATCAAATATGTTGACTGGGACGGAATCATTCCCTATTCCGGCTTTATTACAATACACCACTTTTGTGAATCACCCGTTTAATAGAGTCAAATTGCTCTGGTCGAAAGTGAACCTACTAAGCAAAGTGCACTGAACGTGTAGACGGTACTGGCAGTCACACCACTGCAATGAATTTAATAATTTAATAAAAATTCTACGGGCAAAGCAAAGCGTTTGATTTATAGAGTATCCTCCAGCGTTCGTTGCTTCGGACATTTTAGTAAAACTCCCTATCACGCTGATGGTTGAGTTCTATAACACATTGTGCCTGGCAGATATACCGGGCATTCATCATTTCAACTTGGAAGTATCCAACCACGCTGCAATAGCTGCGCGAAAGCTCCTTGCTCCTTGCACGTCCACCACAGGAATCCTATCGCTGTCTATTGCTGCGTGAATTGATGCAACTGGCACTGAACGAAATTGCCCGACTACGTTTCGAGCAGCAGCGAGTGGGCTCGAAGTCCTGAGTAGTAAGTTCAAAGCATTACCCTCGAGAAGACGACAGTAAAGAGGTGCAAACTCACTCCGCAAAGTGAGCAAAGATGTGACGGTCGTCGGCGTGCTGATTGGTGTCGGCTGTCTTCGTCACTTTTGTCTGGGCCTTGAGACGACTCAGGTTGAAGAGTCTACTATCAAGACGACATTCAAGCTCGACGCCACGAGGGAGCCGATCACGAACGAGAAAATGGATGGCGCATATAGTCGGTGTAATAATTGCTTGCTTGACTGTTCAAATTGTAAAACACTCCGTTTCAGTGCCATTGTAGAGGACAGTCATTTGTTCAGACCTTGTCAGACTTTATAATAGAGCAAACCTGGAAGAAACATTTTAAGGAAAATGTTATACAGTTGTTGCATCAATGAAAGATGTACTTCTACCAATAAACAAGCATTTATTTGCATCTTTTGTGTATTCATGACAGTTTACATGGATTTTTGTATTGCACAAAATGACTCGAAAATTGTCCATACCCCCTTTTCAAAACAATGAGGATGGGCTGGTTTCATTGTGTAGTCTATTGTTTGCCTCTGTTTTACATCACAGTCATAAACCTCGGAAACTGTTGAATATTGGGGCGGGCTGAAGATGGTCTCTGCGAGGGTATTGAGGGCCGACATACTTATCATATACCCATCACAAATATTGGGGGTGGGGGTCGGCCCCTGGGGGGTTAACACAATCGTCAGTGTTCGTGGAATGTCCCCCACGTTGATCAAATGCAAGTAATTTCATCGGATAAAAATCATATCGCACCTTACAATGGCGAACTCACAAAATGAACCAGGTCGTCTAACTTAAGCCACGGGACACAGAGCACACCTTTCATGTCACGTGACAATATGTCCAATGACGGCAGTGATCGGCCCTTTATCTGACAGTCAGAAGGTCAGCGCTGACCAAATGACCTCCGACGTTTAAAGAAAATACATTGAATTCACGAGATCCGTACTATTATAGCGAATGCCCTATTTCGTAAATAAAAGCGAATACAATTGGTTTCAATTCATATTTCCTCTCAATAGAAACAGGTGCCGCTTTGAACTGACGTAACCCTGGTGGATTCCGGTGGGAGACAGGTCATTATAGCGAGCGCCATATCTCACACGGCTTGTGTAGAGAAAATATCTCTTTTGAAAACGCCGATTTATGTGGGCCGAAGTGCAGTGCTTCGCTCTGGTGTAGACAATACTAGACACACGTCACGCAGCCCGCCATCGCCTCCTTTCTGGACAGTGTGCTTCGGCCTTCACACATCCTCGTTTTCATATATGAATTTGTTTCGTCTTAACCTTGACCATATAAGGTACGACGCTCGCGATTGACACAGACACGCGCGCGCACGCACGCACACACGCACGAACGGACTGCGCATATTATTTAAACTATCCACGCACTACATATTTGAACATGATCGAACCTGATTCGCTGTAGGCTAAATGAACTGAGGCGGGAATTTAAATTGGAGGAGCTTTGATAACGAAATAAGCCAATACATCAACTAATCGCACAAAAGGGGCTAATATTCTTGAATATGTACGTTGTTATTGCTGCACATATGACCGAAAGCAAATTCTTTATAACAATATTTATTAAAAAGTTGCCAGTATGTCGGAATAGAGAGATTTACGTAGATCATCTTGTTACATTTATTAAGCTAATTACTAGTGCGACTTTTATCTCCCACGTGGTAAAGTGATGGTGTCGACCTGCAATTCCTCCTGTAGACAATCTGTTCTAGTACGAGAAACATTGAGTACAAACTCTGCTGCTTAAAACGTCTTCCTCGGTCGATTTAGCCGATTGCGAATCAGGTTCGTTTATGTTCAGATTTGTTGTGTAAATACTTGAAGTAACACGCGCAGTCGTTATAATATAATATAATTTATACGGGTGCGTACTTTGATCACGATATCGGGTAAAAATAATATTTTTTATTTGTCGAATGATTTCATAATAAATTTAATTACGACCCCAGGAAGAAGTCGTAGGCATACCGCTATTATTTTTTATTCACCCACTATTACCATGAATCGTAGAGTTACCCTGGATCGCAGAGTGCTCGCAACGATATGCGTATTTTCTACGATTGTTCCAAGTTACGTACAGTTGCTCGCAACGCTGTACTCGTTTTCTGCGATTGTACCAAGTCACGTAAACCGTCCACTGTACAGTTGCAATGACGTAACAAGTCATAACAATGAAGCTAGCCAGCCGACCAATCGCTTAGGTATGTGCCACTTAGTCACTTTTAATCAAGTTGTGGCAGTGGTGATGTGATGAGTGACGTCACTGTCGGGGAGTGTCAACGACAGCATGGAACGTAACTGTCGGGGAGTGTCAACAACAGCATGGGACGTCACTGTCGGGGAGTGTCAACGACAGCATGGGACGTCACTGTCGGGGAGTGTCAACGACAGCATGGAACGTAACTGTCGGGGAGTGTCAACAACAGCATGGGACGTCACAGTCGGGGAGTGTCAACAACAGCATGGGACGCCACTGTCGGGGAGTGTCAACGGCAGCATGGGACGTCACAGTCGGGGAGTGTCAACAACAGCACGGGACGCCACTGTCGGGGAGTGTAAACGACAGCAAGGGACGTCACTGTCGGGGAGTGTCAACGACAGCATGGGACGTCACTGTCGGGGAGTGTCAACGACAGCATGGGACGTCACTGTCGGGGAGTGTCAACGACAGCATGGGACGCCACTGTCGGGGAGTGTCAACAACAGCATGGGACGTCACTGTCGGGGAGTGTCAACGACTGCATGGGACGTCACTGTCGGGGAGTGTTAACGACTGCATGGGACGTCACTGTCGGGGAGTGTCAACGACAGCATGGGACGTCACTGTCGGGGAGTGTCAACGACTGCATGGGACGTCACTGTCGGGGAGTGTCAACGACTGCATGGGACGTCACTGTCGGGGAGTGTCAACGACTGCATGGGACGTCACTGTCGGGGAGTGTCAACGACAGCATGGGACGTCACTGTCGGGGAATGTCAACGACAGCATGGGACAGCCTACATAACTGTCAAGTTATCCTGTCTGGAGTATGGGTATTTTTGCCAGTTTTCATAACGGAGCCGGACAAACACGGCACGCAGCCTGCAGGTGGCACAAGCTCGTCTGTGCGGTTACACTGTCTCATGATGACTTCATGTATGTTAAGCTGTCTCACTTGGTATATTCGTAAACTGTTATTACCCTACCATTATAACGTATGAAAACAGTGACCACTCTTCTATTACACCGACTGTGCATATTACCTAGCCTATTCACAAGCTACATATAAGATCGTCAAAGAACCCGATTCACGATGGGCTAAATCGATCGAAGAGGAAGTTTTAATTTGAGGACGTGACGTCATCAGTTGCCATTATTTTAGTATATTTCGAAGAGTGTTTTATTCGAGAATTGTTCTACAGACATTTGAGAGAAAACACACCACAGTGTTGTCATTTGAATCCCAACCAAGATACTTTATTAATTTGTAGATGACCCAAAATATGGTCATAACACTCCTAGCGCGGACAAAATATATATAATCGACCGTACACTGATACAATGTTGTCACGAAATCGCTGGAGTATATCCAATATCAAACGGACAACTGGAGACATGTCAAAGTTCAAAACGATAACCATACACTTAAATGATTTTGTCACACAAAAACAACTATTTTGGGTTCTAGTTGACCGACCATTCAAAAGGTGTTATTCACATTCCAGTCACGTCAGCAATTACCTCGTAAAATTTTTATTTATGTAACAAGTGGTCCCTTTACACTCCATTATACGACAAGTATTATAACATAGTACATATAAGTAACAAGTGGTCCCTTTACACTCCAATGTACGACAAGTATTATAACAAAGTACATATATGTAACATGTGGTCCCTTTACACTCCAATATACGACAAGTATTATAACATAGTACATATAAGTAACAAGTGGTCCCTTTACACTCCAATGTACGACAAGTATTATAACAAAGTACATATATGTAACATGTGGTCCCTTTACACTCCAATGTACGACAAGTATTACAACATAGTACATATATGTAACAAGTGGTCCCTTTACACTCCAACGTACGACAAGTATTACAACATAGTACATATATGTAACAAGTGGTCCCTTTACACTCCAATGTACGACAAGTATTATAACAAAGTACATATATGTAACATGTGGTCCCTTTACACTCCAATGTACGACAAGTATTACAACATAGTACATATATGTAACAAGTGGTCCCTTTACACTCCAATGTACGACAAGTATTATAACAAAGTACATATATGTAACATGTGGTCCCTTTACACTCCAATATACGGCAAGTATTATAACATAGTACATATAAGTAACAAGTGGTCCCATTACACTCCAATGTACGACAAGTATTATAACAAAGTACATATATGTAATATGTGGTCCCTTTACACTCCAATGTACGACAAGTATTATAACATAGTACATATATGTAACAAGTGGTCCCTTTACACTCCAATGTACGACAAGTATTACAACATAGTACATATATGTAACAAGTGGTCCCTTTACACTCCAATGTACGACAAGTATTATAACAAAGTACATATATGTAACATGTGGTCCCTTTACACTCCAATATACGGCAAGTATTATAACATAGTACATATAAGTAACAAGTGGTCCCTTTACACTCCAATGTACGACAAGTATTATAACAAAGTACATATATGTAACATGTGGTCCCTTTACACTCCAATGTACGACAAGTATTACAACATAGTACATATATGTAACAAGTGGTCCCTTTACACTCCAACGTACGACAAGTATTACAACATAGTACATATATGTAACAAGTGGTCCCTTTACACTCCAATGTACGACAAGTATTATAACAAAGTACATATATGTAACATGTGGTCCCTTTACACTCCAATGTACGACAAGTATTACAACATAGTACATATATGTAACAAGTGGTCCCTTTACACTCCAATGTACGACAAGTATTATAACAAAGTACATATATGTAACATGTGGTCCCTTTACACTCCAATATACGGCAAGTATTATAACATAGTACATATAAGTAACAAGTGGTCCCATTACACTCCAATGTACGACAAGTATTATAACAAAGTACATATATGTAATATGTGGTCCCTTTACACTCCAATGTACGACAAGTATTATAACATAGTACATATATGTAACAAGTGGTCCCTTTACACTCCAATGTACGACAAGTATTACAACATAGCACATATATGTAACAAGTGGTCCCTTTACACTCCAATGTACGACAAGTATTATAACAAAGTACATATATGTAACATGTGGTCCCTTTACACTCCAATATACGGCAAGTATTATAACATAGTACATATAAGTAACAAGTGGTCCCTTTACACTCCAATGTACGACAAGTATTATAACAAAGTACATATATGTAATATGTGGTCCCTTTACACTCCAATGTACGACAAGTATTATAACATAGTACATATATGTAACAAGTGGTCCCTTTACACTCCAATGTACGACAAGTATTACAACATAGTACATATATGTAACAAGTGGTCCCTTTACACTCCAATGTACGACAAGTATTATAACAAAGTACATATATGTAATATGTGGTCCCTTTACACTCCAATGTACGACAAGTATTATAACATAGTACATATAAGTAACAAGTGGTCCCTTTACACTCCAATGTACGACAAGTATTATAACAAAGTACATATATGTAATATGTGGTCCCTTTACACTCCAATGTACGACAAGTATTATAACATAGTACATATATGTAACAAGTGGTCCCTTTACACTCCAATGTACGACAAGTATTACAACATAGTACATATATGTAACAAGTGGTCCCTTTACACTCCAATGTACGACAAGTATTATAATGAACAATAAAAGAAACGCGAATATTTTGGCATACATTTTCGTCAGTGAACTCGCCGAACTTTTTCAATGCAGCTTGACGCAGGTTGACTTAGATTACACAAAAACACCGTGCATAGCACACGTGCAACGCGTGGCCCAGTTGTGGAAGTGTGTGATGGTGTTACTGGATGATGTTACTGATATACTGGATGATGTTACTGATATACTGGATGATGTTACTAATATACTGGATGATGTTACTGATATACTGGATGAACTCTGGAGCTTTTCTGATGCCACAGACAGACAGGATGCCGTATCACTCGGTACGACAAACACTGCAAACACACGATAAGAAATTCTGGAGGGACCCTTGGCTGACAAGACGAAGCCCGAACTGTGTAGTACGATATTGTAGTATGCCACGCTCAACAACACGAGGTCTACGCTCAACAACACGAGGGCCACGCTCAACAACACGAGGTCTACGCTCAACAACACGAGGGCCACGCTCAACAACACGAGGGCCACGCTCAACAACGCGAGGGCCACGCTCAACAACACGAGGTCTACGCTCAACAACAACAAACATGTTAAGCGATTTAAACTTTTCGAAAAAAAAGCCAATCGGTACTTTGTACCCGCCACGTCGGCTAAAAAGTACTGGGTGGGTGGGTAAAAATGCCACCAAACTACGCAATAGAAATGTATATTTAGTCATTATAAATGAATGAAGAACAATGATTCATTCATACACAGCTCGCACACTGTGTCCACCGTTGCCCACATTTGCACATGCATTTTGTATAATGATAATACTCATCTTCTCCACTTATATCACTACGTTTTTGCATGGCGCATTGTTATCTAAATTACTATATCTAAAGGGCGTTTCAAAACACCACCCGATTTTTTTCTCTTTAAAAATGTGCATGCAAAATGGGCCCCTTCACATCCAGTAGCCATTCAGGCCGGGAGAAACCGAACCAAGGGGCTAGGGACGGGGACAGTATCCTGCCCGGCAGGGCGAGTCCCAACAATAGACCCTCGGTGAGCCAGTGGCTCCCTGCTCCACTGGCTATCAGCACTTTCCGTGACAATTGCTTTTAAATCTTGTCAAGTTCATTTTGTCATCGTGAATCAAAAGGCCCCCATTAAGAGCCCCGATCCCACGATGTCTGCCTACTTGTATAGCGTAGACTTGAACAGAGTTCACACGGTAGCACACTATAGCTATGAAAAAAATAACACTTATGCTGTAATTAGTCATGACGTCACGGTCTAGTGATTGTTGAACATGGCTAAACCTTGTTTTGGGGTATACTTTGCGCATGAGTGTACTACTTAGTCTACCGTGCATGCGTATGCGTGTGAACACAGATACGTTCCCAGAATAACCAAGACTATTGTCAGTAAAATAAAGATGTTTTCTACCAAGCTGCAGGTATTACCTACAAAGATGGATTATTTTGATAGTATGTGTTTACAATATTTGTGTTGTTGTTGTTGTTGTTGTTGCTGTCGCTGTTGTTGTTGTTCTTGAATTGTCCTCGTGATATAAAGAAGGGTGGATAAAGTGGTTGAACGAGAGGTAAGCTTACATAAGCTAGGTTAGTGCGAATGGTAAAATATATCCTAACAATTGCATTAAATAAAATAATTATTATAGTAATTATTATGATGATTGTTATTGCAACACATCAGCCGGTGTAACAGTGCATCTCCTCTGGATAGCTTCTCCCGAGGGGTAAGATACCCTAGGATATCGTCCCAACCCACCCTGGATATCTTCCCCACCCACGCTGGATATCGTCCCCCACCAACCCTGGATATCGTCCCCCCAACGCCAAAGTTGTCTTGACTCCACACAACTTTCCACCATAACATACAGTCAATCGTGTTATGGGGGGGGGGGTGGGGGTAAGATATCCATGGTCGGGTTAAGATACCCTAGGATATCTTCCCTGATGGGTAAGATATCTCCCCGGGGGAAGTTGTCCAGGGGCAGATACACTGCCCAACCGACAATTGACGATTCAATTAATATTGTCAACATTAGCCGAACGTCGTCGATGTGCTGTGTTCCCGCGTCTCGTTATTATTACTACTCATTTCAGACTAATGTTGACACATGACATCGTTACAGTGTTTTCCTCTGACAACACTGATATAACATCAACGGTTCTAAGATAAATGTTTCAACAATCACATGCAGCTAATAATTTACTTAACATATTATGGTCCGAATTATGAACGCGGACGTGTCAATTAAAAAACCAGTGGACATTCTTTATACGGGAGGAACGTTCCAGAGACCAGTTCATGAAACCACAACGGTGGTCCAGTGATTACACGCAATTCACGAGCAGGTGTGACAGAAATGAGATAAACACCGCACAATGTTAATCTACGATCTTGTAAAAACGTAACTACACGTAGTCATCGACTAGTTTTTTCTCAGTAGGTTGTTATCGTGTGTGCCACGTCCGAAGGCTATGTTGTTTCTCATAGACACCAATCATGACACGAGTGATAGCCACGAGACACGCAGTGAACCCGGGCTGGAGGACAAACGAATATGATAAAAAACGTTTAACCGACGTCTTTTTTGTCGTTGTTGCACGCGTCAATTAACTTACTGTGGTTTGTTTTAGTGACTGGTGAGAACGGAAACGAATGAAACATGGGTGTGCATTAACGTGGGTGTCCGTCAGTGACAAAGAGTAGTTCTGGTATATCGTGTTTTATAGTTATGAAGAACGCCTAAAAGAATGTGGCTTGACAACCCTAGAGACAAGGAGGTTAAGCGGTGATCAAATTGAAGTTTTTAAGTTATTAAATGGGTATGAAAAATTTTCTGACAAAAAACATTCTCACTCAAGAAAGATAGTACAACTAGAGGACATGAGGTAAAATTAGTAACTGATCAGTATATATTTGATATCAGGAAGTACTCGTTCTCACGGAGGACAATAAATGAATGGAACACATGATCTAGTCAATGAGTGAGTGCCATAAATTGACGACTCAGTCTTAAGTGTGTCGCCTTTCTCGTCTGTTCCCATCTTGAAAGAGCTTAAACGAGTCACCCCGGCTACCTTCATACAAATCACCTTGCAACATATTGTGTGAGAATATGAACATTTAATACAAGTACTTATATCCATTTATAATATCCCCTCTCAATAGATGTTAATGTTTATAAAGTTGTCTTGACTCCACACAACTTTCCACCATAACAAATCGTGTTATAGGGGGGTGGGGGGGGTGGGGGGGGGTAAGATCTTGTACTTGTGGAACCACACGAATTGCTATTGTTTGAATGAACTCAACGACACCAATATGATACTGACTTCGCGAGGACCACGATGCTACCCCGTCCTTCACAGTAGGATGGACAAAGCTCTTATATAAACGAAGAAAGGTCGTCTTCTCTAGATGTTGTCAAGTAAGTAGGCCTACGGCGTATTACACCCAACATTCTATGTCTTTGCCAATACGGGGGGGGGGAATTGCGAACACATTGCACATTGTG
Source organism: Lamellibrachia columna (assembly GCA_963662155.1). Classification (NCBI taxonomy): domain Eukaryota; kingdom Metazoa; phylum Annelida; class Polychaeta; order Sabellida; family Siboglinidae; genus Lamellibrachia; species Lamellibrachia columna. The sequence goes on from OY759267.1 coordinate 51,849,153, forward strand.
GAGCCGACATATACATAACATATACATAACATATACATAACATTGTGGAGCCGACATATACCCCATCACTTTTTTTATCTGCGTGCCTACATTCCAAAGGATTTGTACTATAGGTGTTGGCGTGGTATGTATGTCAAGTATCGGTGAATGTGTCCAATTCTTAGCACTTTGCATTTATCTGGGTGAAGTTATAAATCACTTTGCCTCTATCCGGGTGAAAGTACATCTGTCCAGTCATGTAGTACATTAAGGTCATTGTGTTGATTTAATAATATCGTAATTTACAAACTGCGAAATATATTCTCTTGTCATCTGCAAATATGTTCATGCCACGTCATCAGAAAAATCATTGAAAACAAAAAGACTGGGTCCAAATACACTAACATAGGAGGTTCTGCTTTGGCTCGTGAGGAAAGCTTCTATCCACCTCAGAAGTTGACATTTGACATCATGCCCTATCAACTTGACTGGCAGCCTCTGGGGCTACAGAGCCGAATGTCTTCTTAAAATCCATATACATAATAATTATGTACACATTCACCTTCGTCTAGTGTACGTGTCCAGTCACGTCTAGTGTACGTGTCCAGTCACGTCTAGCGTACGTGTCCAGTCACGTCTAGTGTACGTGTCCAGTCACGTAGTGTTGAAATAAGCTGCGTGATCTTCCAGCAATGAAACCACGTTGTTGGTGTGCAACTATTGCCATATCCCTTTACGTTAATAATACTGCAGTTAAGCTTACTGGCTACTGGCATGTATAACTGTCAGCCGCCCAGCGTTGCTGCCTTTCTTGAATATCGGCGAAGCGTTTGCAATTGTCCGCCCTTGTAGTAATAGGCCAGCGATGTTCTATATGGGAGACCGAGGCTAGTTGTTACAAGTGTCCGCCCTTGTAGTAAGGGGCCAGCGATGTTCTATATGGGAGACCGGGGCTAGTTGTTACAATTGTCCGCCCTTGTAGTAACAGGCCAGCGATGGTCTATAGGGGAGACCGGGGCTAGTTGTTATAAATGTCCGCCCTTGTAGTAACAGGCCAGCGATGTTCTATATGGGAGACCGGGGCTAGTTGTTACAATTGTCCGCCCTTGTAGTAACAGGCCAGCGATGTTCTATAGGGGAGACCGGGGCTAGTTGTTACAATTGTCCGCCCTTGTAGTAACAGGCCAGCGATGTTCTATAGGGGAGACCGGGGCTAGTTGTTACAACTGTCCGCCCTTGTAGTAACAGGCCAGCGATGTTCTATAGGGGAGACCGGGGCTAGTTGTTATAAATGTCCGCCCTTGTAGTAACAGGCCAGCGATGTTCTATAGGGGAGACCGGGGCTAGTTGTTACAACTGTCCGCCCTTGTAGTAACAGGCCAGCGATGTTCTATAGGGGAGACCGGGGCTAGTTGTTATAAATGTCCGCCCTTGTAGTAATAGGCCAGCGATGTTCTATAGGGGAGACCGGGGCTAGTTGTTACAACTGTCCGCCCTTGTAGTAACAGGCCAGCGATGTTCTGTAAGGGAGACCGGGGCTAGTTGTTACAATTGTCCACATACATTAAATTTATTATTCGTGTTAATAAAATGTACCATTCAAATGATATTCCATATCGTAGTTAGGTAGCTATGTGAAGTTTCCCAGGCGCGGTCGACTTGTAAGAACTAGCCCCGTAAACGGGGCAAGTTGTTACATCGTACAGGATACGTTGGAACAGCAAAGAATGTGTGGATCGTAATGTACGTGTCACTCGTATGTACGTGTCACTCGTACACGTTACTTGTATTACATTAATTGGATTATACACACTCGTACATCTTATACACAGTGTGCACAACAATGTAGGTGTACACAGCTTCATATATTAAGCTTTTCACGTGTACCAAAAAGAGGCAGGCTGAAAACAACGTGGCGACGAACAATGGAGTAACTGAAGGCTGCTGGGTTAACACGGAGCACAGCAGCAAGGAGAGCCCAAGACAGAGGGTCTGGCGAGATCGTGTGTGTGAAGAGGAGAAGTAAGTAAGTAATGTGTACCAAAAGGGGACACATTTCACCGATTCTAACAAAACAAACAATTGTGAATGGAATATAAATTATTGAATGAAGCATGAAATAGTGAATGGAAATATATTTGTAATGTGACTTCTACTTGATTTAATGCTACACACAAACGAACATCCACATTTAAATTATTCAATGTTCATTAATTGAACAAATAGGGCTGTGCCAAAAAGATTTAGCAAGATTGCCATCCAAGGCAAAACACCCATATTGCAAGTGGACAAGGAAGCCACTGGCTTATCTAGAGTCAAACCATTTTTCATTTACGTGTAACCCGCCCTGCCGAGATATGTCAATTTTGCTTTTAAACATATTCACGCTGTTAGCATTTACAGTATTGAGAGCCGCCTGAGCGCTGTTACAGTTGTAAGAATTACAGTATTGAGAGCCGCCTGAGCGCTGTTACAGTTGTAACAATGTGCTCCAATACAATTGTAACAACTTGCCCAAAAACACTTTTTATGTAGTTGAACGCATGTGGACGATAACAAATCCTGAATTTCAGTTTAACTTCTACTTAGCATAATCCCTTATACTATATAGTAGATATACATGTTTCAAGTTTCATTAACAAAACATAAAAAATGTCTGCGAGGTGATACTACGTGTGCATAGCAAAAGGTTTTAGTTGGCTAAACAGTTGTTTTTGTCCACACCTCGATAATTTTGTATTCTTAGCTCTTTATAGGACAGCGCGTCCGCTGGTCGACTTCCAACCAATAAATTATTATTGCCCACGGTGACTCCACGTGTGAGCCATATTTTCGTAAAACAACTCTGTAGCAACATGCCTGTGTATACAACTAGCCCCGGTCTCCCCTATATGATGTATAAGAATGTGTTCAGTTCTCTAGAGAGCTTTCTCGGTAACCGACTCCTGCCAGTTTCTTGGTGAAGACACCTATATCAGTGTCGGCGTATTTAGGATCTCGCAAAGGGAGGCTATCATGTATCATGCACAACAGGTTACAAGCGAAATAATTTTAAACCAAAGCCCTTACGGCTATTCCCTGCCCCCAAAATACCGTATTACACATCATTGACAACTTACATAGTAATTCAGTATCAGGGGCCATTTTAATAGTGATGACATTAAAATGGCAATACTGTTTTTAAAGTAATTTATTATATGCCAGTTTTTCTTCTTCATTTACAATCACGAACATTATTAAATTGGCATAATCGTCGGATGGATGAACCAATGTATGCTGGCCTACACCGGAAAACAGTCCGACACGTTTCACCAGCATCGCCCTTAAATACACATTTCACCGGCTTCCCTCTGAAATACATTGCCCTCATCTACGACATCACAAAGTGTACATACTATAGTGTGTAAGGGATTAATGAATAAACAGTTAAGAGTGACGCCTGACCAGGTCGCACCGAGTGCGAAAAACGAATTATGTCGACCATTCACAGCTTAGTGTCGCCCCCTGGCGAATGATAATACAATTACAGAATTTCCTCCATGTTGGATTGTTAGATGCAAACAAAGCCTGGTTATTAAACTGTTTCCTCAACTAATTTAGCCTATCACAAATCCGGTTCGTTGGTGTCCAAATATGTAGTGTGTAAATAGTTTATGTAACATCTGCAGTCAATTTAATAAAAATGCCAATTTTTTTTCAAATCATCAAAAGAATTGACTTTAGTCATTAGATCTGGTAAGGATCAAAATAGTGGATATCCAAAATGGTAAACACTGTGTGGGTAAATGCTGATCACGAGCTTGATGTCAATCTTCTCGCCGATCAAAGTTACGAAATTTCACCAAGGGAAAAAATCATGATTTTTCAGCATTTCGATTTTCACTTCAGTTAATGCTTGTTGAAGCATAATTTAATAGTTTGTCTGATGATTTCAAAAAAATTACATACAAACGAGTTAGCATGTTGCAGTGGATACTTATGTAGGTTTGGTTTTTCAAAAATTAATTTGAAATGAGACTAGCAAAAAATTTCATTGAATGATTATATACAAATTCATATTGCAAAATTGGTTCTACAGCCATTTCTGGTCAACTATTTTAATCTCATACAATTTATGAATGCATGTTTCCTCGAGTGTCCAGGTTACCCAGGGGATTTCGACAACAATGTTTGTTCCAGGGGTTGCCAATTTATGACCTGGGTCCAACACTTCACCACGTACAACAAACGCTTTACAGAGTTCTGTGCCAAATACACTAGACATAATAACAATTACACTAGACATAATAACAATTACTGTATCATTTGCTGTAACATTTTCCAAAGGAAATGCAGCATTTCCTTAAAAATAACAAAAACATTATCCCACCATGGGATAATCTCAGATTTAGACAATGTTGCTTTTGCAAACACTGGGTGTAAGACAACATGGAATTTTGTAGAAGAAAAATAAGATTTTTTTAAATAATTAAAAACCGCATGTTTAAAAGCCTCAGTGCACGGAGTAACTGAAGCATCTTTAATGGTGGGCACGGACACGAACAAGACAGTTACGTGAACAGTCGAATTGTGTGGTCTGAACCGCTTGAGAATACCCATGGCTGTGTCGGGTGGAACTTGCAATCAAGTACACCAAGGTCAGAGGTCATCGTGTGACCCCGCAGTACTTTAACCGGCACAATGAGGGGGTTCTGAAGCAGGTCACTGCAAAACGAAGATATGGGTCAAAAAAATGATGCCCATATTAAGCAATACTGGAGCAAATTAGTTACTATTAAAGTTAGATTTCTTTTAACTAACTAGTTCTTTTAACTGGGTATTTCTGGCATAGACATACAACATATTTGAGTAACGTTTGGTACATAGATAAGGCAGTTTTTCTTAGAAATGTTGTATACCTGACTGCAAGTGTGAACTCCCATTTCACTGAAAGTCACTATGCATATGATCGACATTCCACACTGCCCTAATAACACAATCTTAAATCTACAAATATTTATTATGTTTCCTGAAGATAAAAGTATATTTAATTTTGATTGTCCTGATTTGATTTGTGTTACCATAACAATACTGCATCGTAATAAATTATTTTGAGCAAATCATCACGTGGTTAAAACATTAGACCACAGGACTTTCATTACATGTGGCCACAGACAGTTCATTGGTTTCCACTTACTTGTAAACCCTGCCGTGACATACGATGACGGTGCCGTCATCTGACGCTGATGCGAACAGTGGATACGTTTTGTGGTAACACACCTGTCTAATGGCTTTCTTGTGGTGCCTGCAACATACACATGTACAGCATATGTCCAATGGCAGAGATAATACATTATAACTTACACAAATTATTATATATTTTATTCACTTTTCCCCCCTCTAATTCCTTCCTTTCTTTGAATTGATTTTGATTTCACCGAGTAAATTATACTATGATTAAATTAAATGATTAATTTAAATGACTTAACAACTTTAAGAAAATGCTAAAAATTTATTGTTCATTTTCATTGTACTCTCTTGCGATGTGGTTACCAGAATTGTTTGAGCCATGTCATGGATGCTTCTGCAGTGGCTCATCAGAGACGGAGTCCACAGCAGGTTACACATTTACCCCCTGTGTGGGATCTTTTACTTCCCCTGGCAGAATCACCAGGTAGAAGGGACCAACAGCTTTTAGAGTCTCTTCCAAAAGACACAGGCAAAGTGGGGTGAATAAAATTGCCTAAGTTTCGAAATGACAATAGGTGGTTTCGAACCCCGGTCCCGTCGATTGAAAGTCCGATGCTATACCACCTAAACTACCATGCCCACACTCTACCACCTAAACTACCATGACCCACACTCTACCACCTAGACTACCATGCCCCACACTCTACCACCAAGACTACCATGCCCCACACGTTACCATCTAGACTACCATGCCCCACACTCTACCACCTAGACTACCATGCCCCACACTCTACCACCAAGACTACCATGCCCCACACTCTACCACCTAGACTACCATGACCCACACTCTACCACCTAGACTACCATGCCCCACACTCTACCACCTAGACTACCATGCCCCACACTCTACCACCTAGACTACCATGCCCCACACTCTACCACCTAGACTACCACACCCCACACTCTACCACCTAGACTACCATGACCCACACTCTACCACCTAGACTACCATGCCCCACACTCTACCACCAAGACTACCATGCCCCACACGTTACCATCTAGACTACCATGCCCCACACTCTACCACCTAGACTACCATGCCCCACACTCTACCACCTAGACTACCACACCCCACACTCTACCACCTAGACTACCACGCCCCACACTCTACCACCTAGACTACCACACCCCACACTCTACCACCTAGACTACCACACCCCACACGCTACCACCTAGACTACCACGCCCCACACTCTACCACCTAGACTACCATGCCCCACACACTACCACCTAGACTACCATGCCCCACACTCTACCACCTAGACTACCAAGCCCCACACTCTACCACCAAGACTACCATGCCCCACACGCTACCACCTAGACTACCATGCCCCACACTCTACCACCTAGACTACCATGCCCCACACTCTACCTCCTAGACTACCATGCCCCACACTCTACCACCTAGACTACCATGCCCCACACTCTACCACCTAGACTACCATGCCCCACACTCTACCACCTAGACTACCATGCCCCACACTCTACCACCTAGACTACCATGCCCCACACTCTACCACCAAGACTACCATGCCCCACACTCTACCACCTAGACTACCACGCCCCACACTCTACCACCTAGACTACCACGCCCCACACTCTACCACCTAGACTACCATGCCCCACACTCTACCTCCTAGACTACCACGGCCCACACTCTACCACCTAGACTACCATGCCCCACACTCTACCACCTAGACTACCATGCCCCACACTCTACCACCTAGACTACCACGCCCCACACTCTACCACCTAGACTACCATGCCCCACACTCTACCACCTAGACTACCATGCCCCACACTCTACCACCTAGACTACCATGCCCCACACTCTACCACCTAGACTACCATGCCCCACACTCTACCACCTAGACTACCATGCCCCACACTCTACCACCTAGACTACCATGCCCCACACTCTACCACCTAGACTACCATGCCCCACACTCTACCACCTAGACTACCATGCCCCACACTCTACCACCTAGATTAAGTGTACATATTATAGTGTGTAAGGGATTAATGAATAAACAGTTAAGAGTGACGCCTGACCAGGTCGCACCGAGTGTGAAAAACGAATTATGTCAACCATTCATAGCTTAGTGCCGCCCCCTGGTGAATGATATTACAATTACAGAATTTCCTCCATGTCGGATTGTTAGGTGCAAACAAAGCCTGGTTATTAAACTGTTTCCTCAACTAATTTAGCCTATCACAAATCTGGTTCGTTGGTGTCCAAATATGTAGTGTGTGAATAGTTTATGTAACATCTGCAGTCAATTTAATAAAAATGCCTATTTTTGTTAAAATCATCAAAAGAATTGACTTTAGTCATTAGATCTGGTAAGGATCAAAATAGTGGATATCCAAAATGGTAAACACTGCTGTAAATGCTGATCATGAGCTTGATGTTAATCTTCTCGCCGATCAAAGTTACGATGGCATTTCTGAAACTTAACATGTATGACCTTAAGCAAAGATGGCACCTCAACAAAGGAAATCAAAATAAGGATTGCAGTGGCCATGTCTGCTATGTCAAGACTTAACATCATCTGGAAGAGCAGAAACATCAGCTTCAAAATGAAGCTAAAGCTATACAGAGCACTCGCTGTATCCATCCTCCTCTACGGATGCGAGAGCTAGACTCTGACAGCGGAAACAAAGAGACGAGTACAAACATTTGAAACGAAATGCTTCAGAAGACTCCTCTGTATTTTGTATATTAAACACAAGACAAATGAATATGTGAGACAAAAACAAGTGGACTCCCTTGCTGGAAAGCACGAGCCCTTGTTGGCAACAGTGAAACAACGCAAGCTCTCCTGGTTTGGCCACATTACTCGACACAACACCATTGTACAAACCATCCTGCAAGGCACCCTGGAGGGCAAGAGATGACACCCTGGAGGGCAAGAGACGACACCCTGGAGGGCAAGAGGCGATAGGGCTGCCAGAGAAAAGACTGGCTAGACAATATACAAGAACCATCGAGACCTACCAACCCAGCTACGCAGAGCAGAGGACAGACAACCCTGGCGAGGACTGTGTATGAATGGCACCCCTACAACGGTCTCAGTGAAGGGATGAAGGTGAGGTGAAGGCAAGAAGTCTTAGATAAAATACAACTAACTTCACCATAAGTAACTTCACCAGTGATGTCACTCTACTGGTCCATCTGCACACTTCGCTAATTCCATTGTTACAAAAAAAAATTAAAAGCTGCGTAGTTTACCTCAACACTTGGTAGGGTTTGGTTGACAGGTCCAGGTCAAACCAGCCGAGTCGACAGTCGTAGCTACCAATGATGACGTTATCGCCTGGTAAACAGATCATTCAAATCAACATTGACATGGTGAACGCACATTTAAAAACCAACAATTGTTTTTTTTTAAATGTGTTATATGCTGAAATAACATAAGTTGAGTTAAGCATGGCTTTGTGTTGCCATCAAGTTGATAGTGTTAGCGGTAAAAGTGTTTTGTGACAAAACACATCATATGCCATGAATGATGAAATAGGTTTTCCTGTCTATCACTTAACAATTTGCAATGGAAAACATGATTTATTTCTAAATACACAAAATGCATATAATGCGTTTTGCAGATAAACGCTTCATGTGTGTTTTGCTTTCTAAGTAAATATTACCCTACAATACAAAACTGAACAACAGAGCAACAAGCCCCACACAGTAATGTTACTTTCAGGCTGTTGAGAGCAACAAGCCCTATACAGTAAGGTTACTTTCAGGCTGTTGATAAACAACAAGTCCCACACAGTGAGGTTAGTTTCAGGCTGTTAAGAGCAACAAGCCCCACACAGTGAGGTTAGTTTCAGGCTGTTGATGAGCAACAAGCCCCACACAGTAAGGTTACTTTCAGGCTGTTGATGAGCAACAAGCCCCACACAGTAAGGTTACTTTCAGGCTGTTGAGAGCAACAAGCCCCACACAGTAAGGTTAGTTTCAGGCTGTTGAGAGCAACAAGCCCCACACAGTGAGGTTAATTTCAGGCTGTTGATGAGCAACAAGCCCCACACAGTAAGGTTACTTTCAAGCTGTTGATGAGCAACAAGCCCCACACAGTAAGGTTACTCTCAGGCTGTTGAGAGCAACAAGCCCCACACAGTAAGGTAAGTTTCAGGCTGTTGATGAGCAACAAGCCCCACACAGTAAGGTTAGTTTCAGGCTGTTGAGAGCAACAAGCCCCACACAGTAAGGTTAGTTTCAGGCTGTTGATGAGCAACAAGCCCCACACAGTGAGGTTAGTTTCAGGCTGTTGATGAGCAACAAGCCCCACACAGTGAGGTTAGTTTCAGGCTGTTGAGAGCAACAAGCCATACACAGTAAGGTTAGTTTCAGGCTGTTGAGAGCATCAAGCCCCACACAGTGAGGTTAGTTTCAGGCTGTTGATGAGCAAAACAGTGATTGCAAAAACAAGTTTTCAAAGTATCATTATTTTAAATAAAATAAAAAAACTATTAAAACTCCATCCACAACTGATTTAGCCTATCACGAATCTGGTTCGCTGCTATCCTAATATGTTTTGTGTGAATAGTCTAATATCTACAGTCGGTTTATTAATAAAATGCATATTTTTTTTCAAATCATCAAAAGATTTGACTTTATTCGTTAGATCTAGTAAAGGTTCAAAATAGTGAGGTGAAATTCATGAGTTCTCAGTGTTTCCATTTTCACTTCAATAAATTCTGGATCAAGCATTAAATAATTTAATAGTTTGTCTGATGATTTCACAAACATTACATATAAAAGTTGCAAAAACGAGCTAGCATGTCAAGATTTAACAAGATTTAACAAGATTGCCATCCAAGGCAAAGGCTCAGATGACAAGTGGACAAGGAAGCCATTGGCTTATCGAGAGTCGTAGTAGACACTAGGTAGGTTTAAATTTTCACAAAACAAATTTTAAATGAGACGAGCATAAAAATGAAACTGAGGAGGGTCCCGTAAGTGAGGAGGGTCCCTTAAGTGAGGATGGACCATTAAGTGAGGAGGGACCCTTAAACAAACTGTCTTAGTCTTCAAACCCAAACTGATCTGTTAAGCAGAAATCAATGAGAACACCTTTCAAGCATGTGAGTTTGCTATTTTTTTGGAGACATGAGAAATCGTTTATGCAACAGCAACTGAACGGTAAGATTAAAATTCACCAGAGCAATATGATGGCAACGATCAATGAGATGTGGTTATCCCAACTTACCTCCAGGGTGGACCGCCATGCTGGACACCCATTTACAGTTTGTCTGTAACTTTTTGACCAGTTCCTGCTTGAGGAGGTTGTAGACCCGCACGTAGCGTTGAGTCTGCAAAAAATACATCATACCCAATGTCTACAACGTAATCAGTACAACCCGTGTGTACAACGTAATAAATGTACCGTGTCTACAATGCAATTAGACATGTCTACAATGTACCCTGTGTCTACAATGTAATCAGTGTACCCTGTGTCTACAATGTAATCAGTGTACCCTGTGTCTACAACGTAATCAATATACCGTGTCTACAACGTAATCAGTGTACCCTGTGTCTACAATGTAATCAGTGTACCATGTGTCCACAACGTAATCAATGTACCCTGTGTCTACAACATAATCAGTGTACCCTGTGTCTACAATGTAATCAGTGTACCCTGTGTCTACAATGTAATCAGTGTACCCTGTGTCTACAATATAATCAGTGTACCCTGTGTCTACAATGTAATCAGTGCACCATGTGTCCACAACGTAATCAGCGTACCCTGTGTCTACAACATAATCAGTGTACCCTGTGTCTACAATGTAATCAGTGTACCCTGTGTCTACAACGTAATTAATGTACCCTGCGTCTACAACGTAATCTTTTGGCCAAAGTAAATAGGGTTCAGTTTCTCATCAGAGGATATCTTTTTAAATTATTAAAAAAGCAGTACCTTTTCATAATTCAAGTTAGCCATTTATTGCGTCTAAACTGCCCCTGGATGGTTCCATAGACATCTGTTACCAGGTAGAGCTCTATGTCCTATTCCAAATCTAACATGACATATCTAGATTGATCTTTCTCTGCCTAGAATCTGCTCTTTCACACATATTTTTCGGAGCCGACTACAAAACTATAATATTAGCATAAAAATGTACAGAAACTGCCTGCTATAATCCTGATCCTACAAAAAGTAAACGTAATTTGAAAGCTGTGAGTTAACACTTGCCATATTACACGACACTACAAGTCAGTGGTGGCTACAGTGTTAGTATTACATCATTGTGACTGAGCAAGTAAGAACCGTACTAACCGCTACAAAGAGGAACGGTCTCAGGGGATGGAAGAGAACCCTTTGAACCAGCCCCTTGGGTTTCTTGAATGGGTTCTGAAATAGGAACATAAACTTAGTCACACAGACAATACCAGTGCAGGAAGTCAAGGAAATAATATACACATTGCTGTGAAAAGGGACACTACATATTTTAGATTGTCAGGAGGCTTATATCCTAATACAGTACATTTCTGGCTGCTGCAGCACATGATACCATCGATCTCCATCAACATCTAAGAGACTAGACTAACTAAACCACCACATTCACTGGTGCCAGTTAAATCACAGATACAGATAAGTAATAGTTTGTAGTGCATTTCAAGATGACCTGACACGTGCAACTGATAGATGAAGACACTGCAATCATTGGCACACTTGGGATAATCTAAGTTAATTACACATTAGGTATAGCATTAAATTACACCAAATATGTACAATGTAACATGAACCAGAGTAACACGGACCAGAGAGTTTGCAATAATTGCACGTGGAAAACAACCATCTGCAAACAAAGAATATCGGGGACAATATGCATCGACATGTCAAGACAAGCTGACTGACAGTGACACTTCAGGAGAGTCTGCAGCGTTACCTGAGTGCGTTGCCGTGACAACTGGTGGATGAGGACTGACATGCTGTCAGCCTGCGGCATCACGACCGCCAGATAGTCACCCTTGCCGTGCCATGTCACCTGACTCAGGGCCTACGACACAACATGTCAAATGATTAAAAATTCCATCCTCAACTGAATCAGCCTATCATGAATCTGGTTCATTCATATCCAAATATGTAGTGTGTGAATAGTTTAAATTATATCCACAGTCGATAAAAAAGAATGCTTATTTTTTTTAAAACCATCAAAATAATTGGCTTTAGTCATTAGATTTGGTAAGCCTCAAAATAGTGAATGTCCAAAAATGATAAACGCTGCAGGTCAGTGCCAATCATGGGCGTGACTTCCATCCTCTCGCCGATCACATGACAAAGTTATGAAATTTTCACCAAGGGTGAAATTCATGAGTTTTTAGCATTTCCATTTTCACATCAATACACGCTGGATCAAGCATTAACTAATTTAATAGTCTGTCCAATCATTTTAGAAAAACTACATAATGATTTTAGAAAAACTACATAAAAAAGTTGCACATACAAGCTGGCATGTTGCAGTACTGGGTAGGTTTGATTTTTCGCAAAATTAATTTGAAATGAGGGACCTCTAAAGCCTACAACACAAAGTAACATGTTACTGACTCAGAGTGTACATGACATGTTACTGACTCAGAGCATTCAGGACATGTTACTGACTCAGAGCATGTACACAGGATATATTACTGACTCAGAGCGTACATAACATGTTACTGACTCAGGGCGTATAGGACATGTTACTGACTCAGAGTGTACAGGACATGTTACTGACTCAGCGCATACAGGACATGTTACTGACTCAGAGCATACATAACATGTTACTGACTCAAAGCATACGTAACATGTTACTGACATGTCATGTCACCCGACTCAAAGCCTATAACACAACATGCCAAGTGAGGCAATATACATACAAACATCATGAATTAAAAGCATACAAATGATCAATCCAATGTTTAATCAATGGACTTTGATAATAAACAAGTGTGAAAATAATTCACAAAAAGTATATTGTCGGATTTTTCCAACCGGCATAAAAGGATAAAAAAATTTGAGCGAATGTGTTCATTAAAGGATTTAACATAATTAGTAGCGAACATATGACTTGCACTACAGCGGGGTGACAAGTTGTGTATAATTCTAAAACTGTTGTTATAAGCGACAGTAATACCTTTCAGACTGTTTTTTTTTAAATTACACCAAAGACTTGAGGTGTACATTGAACCACAGTATGAATTAAATAAAGTTGTTTTAATGGAACTGTTGCATAAGTAAAATGTTCTGGCTAAAGCATTTGCCTGTGCACAGATATATATTTTCTGCCTGGCAATATCGTCATCATCAGTAAGATTATTGTTTATAATATGGCCAAGGTATTTACATTTCTCATTGTAAGGTAGTGTATGGTTATTGATAACAACAGGATGAATATTGTTCTTGTCCCTAGATTTGTTATCAATAACCATACAGAAAGATTTGTTGGCATTGTAAGTTATATCAAACATATTGCCGTACTCGGCACAACAATCGGTGAGTTTTCTCAACCCAGCAACACTAGGTGAAAAAACACACATCATATCATACATACATCATATGTTTCATTACGGTTCCTGCACAAAGACAGCCAATTTGTAATTTATTAAAATTTACACTTAAGTCATCCATGTAAATGTTAAAAAGACGTGGAGAATGGATTCCACTCTGCTTAACACCGTTTGAAACGGTAAAAAATTCTGAGAAGCTACAACACCATCTGACAGTGAATTTCTGGGTTCTGTACCAGTAATAAAGAATGCGCACAATAAAAGAAGGACATCCCCGGTCAATTAGTTTGGTGAATAGTTTACTGATTGACTTTGTCAAAGGCCTTAGAGGCATCCAGCATAGTAACATACATAGATGAGCCATTCGCTATGTAGTGTCGAAAGAGTTCTTTTAATAAAAATATGAGCATTTCAGTTGAGTGATGCCTTTTAAATCCAAATTGGTTTACACATGTAAATAACAAAGTAGAGACCGTGGATAATATCAAGGATTCAAATAATTTACTAGCAGTTGTGGCTAGAGCAATGGGTCGGTAGTTGTTATTATCAGACAGGTCACCCGCCATATTTTTAAGCATCCGGTAAAATACCGTGAATTAACATGCTGCTATATAAGTGACATGAGAACATGAAGTTTTTCATTCGCATATTTAAAATGAAAGTAGTAGGTTGAAGGAGAAGTTGCAGTCGTCGACACAGCGGATTGTGAAGAAGTAGTTGGAGAGGTCGCTACAGCAGATCGTGAAGAAATAATTGGAGAGGTCGACACAGCGGATTGTGAAGAAATAGTAGCCATGTACGACACAGCAGATCGTGAAGAAGTAAAAGACGGAGCAGTTTCCTTGGGGGCAGATCGAACTCTTGAAGAAGTAGATACAGCAGATTTTGGAGACATATGGCAGGTGTTGGAGAAGATGTAGAAGCTGAAGTCGTTGCGGCTGGTGTCACGTTCAGTGAAGAAAGTTGTCCAATATAATGCGGTTAAGAATGGATCGTGGTAAAACGTCCATTTGATTAATGTAAAAACATAAAAGTTTGTTAATGACGACAACATTGTCGGTCGCCATAGCAGCGGGTGATAATATAGTGTCGAGAAGTCGCAGTGTAAAAGTCAGTAAAAAACGATTGATGCCAACAGAGATTGATAGGCACACAGACGAATAGCTAAACGATACTTCTTGATGTTGATCCGTTGTGAATTTCAGTATTCAGTAGACTATAACCAGTCAAAACTGTTTCAAACAGTAACCCTTGCAGCTCATTCTGTCCGTTTACCGGTCTGCTATCGTTTCATATAAAACTGCTTCAGTGTTTTAGAAGTAAACTTTTCTGGTCCTATTTAATGCTGAGGAATACATGTACAAAGAAATATCTTCTCCAGTTGTCATGCCAATATATTATTCAAACGTTAGTACATTGTCCCAGCATAGGTGCTTTCTCAGTGGATTGTGATGGTGATTAGATCAATCATGGTGATTAGATCAATCATGGTGATTAGATCAATCATGCAACAACTGCCAGTATTTATATTGGATACTGACAGCAACTTTCTGAAGGTGAATTTGTGAAACCAAACTGGACTTACATAAGGCTACAATGTATCACTTTTGACATTTCCATAGATAAAACATAGACATTAGAACTGTCTGAAGTTCACACAATGTCATGATTAATTTCTTTGTTCGTGAATAGTGATTTTCAAACAACTGTATGACATGTAGCTGACATTGCTTCCAACATCACACAATAAATAGACACAAAGGCATTAGGAGAGTTTACCTTGGGATGAGTGACCTTCACCCTGTGACCTTCCTTCCACTTCTTGCCCTCAGCCATGTGCCAGTGAACAGGCAGCTTGTTGCCTGGGAAACAACAATCAGCTACATCCATTCAACCAACTCTTGGTGTACATTGCCCTATGCTTCCACCAAGGAAACTGCATGCGAGATATTAGGGGCAAGAATATCATATCGATATCTCGTACCCCAAATTAAGATTTCCTTAATAACATATCCCACTCCCAATAACACCATGCGTCAATCATGAGAAACTTGGATACAAAGTTGTTTTGTTGTGACATTCTTCATTAACAGTCGACAGTAAATTAAGAGAAGTTGGCATTTTGTTGATTTTCCACAACTCAGACAATATGGCATTCACCAGGGACACACAGTGCCAAATGTTGAGAGCCAGGTTGTTACACCACACACATACATGTCTGGTCTTCAACTCAGAACTGTGGCCTGTCAGACAGATGTGCTGACCACTACATGACCTCACTACTACTACTTGTAGTGCAACAAAATACAAGCCAAGAGAGTGACCAGAAAGTGACCAGACCTGTGTCGTTGTCCTCCTCACTCGGCGCGTGGGATGATAGGATGTTGTCAGTGTTTGACACTATCAGTTTGTCTCCGAGGCCTCCATTTATCACTAACATGTGACAGTCACTACAACATGTGACAGTCACTACAACATGTGACAGTCACTACAACATGAAAGGATGTCTATTGGAGCCCCCAGGCCACAGGGCTGAATACGTCAGTAGTGCTACAGCTGTGAAGTCTTCCCTTCAGGTACAGGTCAGAAGCTGCTCATGGCACCCTCAGATTCACAATAGATTTTTTAAACTACATATTGCAATTAGGTTTCTTGCACTGGTCTTTGGTCACAGTGCAGAGAGTTTAAACTACTATTACTTTGTCAACATTGGTAAACTTTGGCAAAAAGCAGGTTTCTTTACATTGAGAAACATAATTCAAATATGAAATACTTTTCATGGCTTGTGAAGAGTCAAACAACAAGTATCCACAAAAGAAAAGCGATTTTCAGAATTCAATACAAGATACTGGAAATATATATATATATATTTGAATCAATTCTCAAGAAGACAATGATGCGTATACATAATTAAGTAGTGTTTTTATAGTGATGAAAGCAGTCATATTCTACGTATAAGGTACTGTCAGAGTGTGACTCTTCACTGCAATACAGTGCAAGATTATAAAGTCAGTGACTCCTTAAACCCATGGGAACCAGACTACTACATACACAATGGCAGCAACAAGACAGAGGGCAGCATTGGGGTTCCATGCCACGTCCTTGACAACCCCTCCAACATGCAACGTTTTCAGGCACCTCGCTGTCGCCACCTCCCAGAACTTGAGTGAACTATCATCTGAACCTACAACAGCACGACTTGCATTCTCATCAAGTTGTAAACATCATCAAGTATTTTATGATTGCGTAATATGTCAATGAAGGCATACTGAAAAAAAAAAACAATTGCCAGGTATGATTTTCCTGCTGTTTCACTTAATCAAAATTAAGAGAATCGAACCGCTGATCTTTTCCAAGAGCTATTATGCAACCAACAGTATTTATACAGGTGTGTGGGGTCAATGGCTTGGTGTACCAGGAGGTGCTGGATCCTAACCCCAGGCTGACAGCCAACAGTATTTATACAGGTGTGGGGGATCAATGGTTTGGTGTATCAGGAAGTGCTGGATCCAAAACCCCAGGCTGACAGCCAACAGTATTTATACAGGTGTGGGGGATCAATGGCTTGGTGTACCAGGAGGTGCTGGATCCTAACCCCAGACTGACAGCCAACAGTATTTATACAGGTGTGGGGGATCAATGGTTTGGTGTATCAGGAAGTGCTGGATCCTAACCCCAGGCTGACAGCCAACAGTATTTATACAGGTGTGGGGGATCAATGGCTTGGTGTACCAGGAAGTGCTGGATGCTAACCCCAGGCTGACAGCCAACAGTATTTATACAGGTGTGGGGGATCAATAGCTTGGTGTACCAGGAAGTGCTGGATGCTAACCCCAGGCTGACAGCCAACAGTATTTATACAGGTGTGGGGATCAATGGTTTGGTGTATCAGGAAGTGCTGGATCCTAACCCCAGGCTGACAGCCAACAGTATTTATACAGGTGTGGGGGTTCAATGGCTTGGTGTACCAGGAGGTGCTGGATCCTAACCCCAGGCTGACAGCCAACAGTATTTATACAGGTGTGGGGGATCAATGGTTTGTTGTACCAGGAAGTGCTGGATCCTAACTCCAGACCAACAGCCAACCCAGCCATTTCATAAAAATTGGGTATAACTGGCTGACTCACCTGGCACCTGGCTTATAGGAAGGAAGTTGGAAGTAGGCGTCTTTCAGATGAGACACTAAAAGCTGTTGGTCCCTCTTACCTGGTGTCTATGGCAGGGGAAGTAAAAGATGCCAAATGCCACATTGGACGTGGGTGGATGGGTCAATGTTCCATTTGGAATATCACAAGAAACTGGATAGCTACTTTTAGTATTTTTCTCAGTTGAACATTTCCAATAATCGGGTTTTAATGCACTGCATTGATAATGCATGGACAATGCCTCCCTTTGAATGTACTATAGAAGGTGAATGCAGCATACCTGAGACGAGCCACTGGCCATCGGGTGACACGCTGATACAGCGCACAAGACCCGCATGTCCTCTGTACACCTGTCATGGTAATGTCAACATCAGTCTATACATTCAGTAGCCTAGACATACGCAACAACCCAGTGTAACACCAGTATGAGGGAGTTTAGAGGTTGTGACACCAGCATCAAAATATTTATTGACTCCCGTTGTTATTTTAGCTTAAATTAGGTTATGAACTACTTCATCAATTCCTTGCCATTTTTTACTCACAATGCCCATCCTTATTTCCAGTTTCTCAGCAGATATGATTTTACATCCAGCTGCATATGACGCAAGTGTGATGTACGCAACAATCATGAGCCAAATGTCCATCTTTATTGTTTACTTCCAGTCTTTTGTGGAGGAGTGCACTGCTTTGATGTTTAATATATGTTATTTATGATAATCAATGTGCGCTGTACGTACCAGGGCTTGGGTGCTGGGGAAGGGCTGCAGATCCTTGGGTTTGGGCAGCTTGGGAATAAGATCTTCTGGGTCAACGTTCATCTGAAACACACACATGATGAAGACGTCAGTTACTCCTCTGTCAGCTACCCCATGTCAGTTACCCCTTATGGCAGTTACCCTTTGTGTCAGTAACCCCCTGTGCAAGCAACAAAGAAATACTGTTTTCTGTCAACTCGTCAGTTTAAGTGGGGCAATTAACTAGCTGTATTAGCATAATTTATGTTGTTTTATTGTATATATTATTTTTAATTTAATATTTTATTATTGTATATATCATAGGAGGCATAACTAACACTGGACTTCTTGCAACTAAATCTGAAAGAAGATCAAATTTCAGGTGTATTTTGTCATTCCGAAAACATACACACAACAGGGTATTGCGCACAAACCATGGCACAGCCACATTACCCCCGGGTAGTTGTGTTCACCGATACCATTATCTAGGGTTATCCTGGCTAGTTATCTAGGGTTATCCTGGTAGTTATTCCTTTCATAAAGTCCAATCTTTGCTCATCTAACAATTGTTGCCTTTGATTGATTTTGTTCAAATAGCAAATACATAAAATATCAGTCGTTTATTAACAAATTGTATCATATCCCAGACTTCCTGAACACTCTATCTCACTTACATTGGCCAAACATGGATTATTTGGTGCAAAATTAAAATACTCTTGTATTGCCTTCGGTTTTTATAATGATGAGAAAGACAACATTTGTTTATGAATTTATTTATGATTTAAAGCAAAAATACCTTCTGGAGTATCCACTAATGGTTGATATAGACAAAAACTTTGTTGTCACGGTAAAAACCACATCCTAAGCATCTATTACATCACCTACCCTCATCTTTCTCTGTCGCGGACAAAGATATAGATCGAGGCAACGCTCAAATCTTTCATTGCTGAATCGTGGATAGGCAGTGATGAGTCGGAAAGATGAGAACTTCTTTGGAATAAAGTTTATCTTCCTCTCCTCTGGTTCCTTTGCCTTCCAAGCCAACTCCTGCGGGACACCGTGTGTTGTTAGGATTTAGACAAAAATTATACATACGTGACTACTATATAAGCTTCACCAATTTTAAGTTTAATTTTTTACTTTCTCTTAACTATTAGACCATAACAATGCATACGCCACTAACTATATTAGCAAATCACACTAACATGACTTAGTTACCCTGTCAGTCTTCAAGGGTGCAGTAAACATGACTTAATTACCCCGACAGTTTTCAAGGTTGCAGTAAACATTACTGAACACGATGTTACAAATGAAATTTCGTCCTGTCACAATTTGCTTGTACCTCTTCTTCAGTAAACAGGTATTCGGGTGGGGGGTTGTAGGACTCAGCGTGACCAGGCAGTCTCAGTTTAGGCGCGGGTATGTGTTGGTTAAATCTCTTGTTGATCTCACTCTGCAACAAAAACAACACCGTAAACACTGTTGGATAGTCTCATCTGTCAGCTTTTGTAGTGGAGCAAACTGTGTATGTGCGTTTGTAAGCTCGTTGCATGTATGTGCGTTTGTAAGCTCGTTGCGTGTATGTGCGTTTGTAAGCTCGTTGCGTGTATGTGCGTTTGTAAGCTCGTTGCGTGTATGTGCGTTTGTAAGCTCGTTGCGTGTATGTGCGTTTGTAAGCTCATTTCGTGTATGTGCGTTTGTAAGCTTGTTGCGTGTATGTGCGTTTGAAAGCTTGTTTCGTGTATGTGCGTTTGTAAGCTCGTTGCGTGTATGTGCGTTTGTAAGCTTGTTGCGTGTATGTGCGTTTGTAAGCTCATTGCGTGTATGTGCGTTTGTAAGCTCGTTGCGTATATGTACGTTTGTAAGCTTGTTGCGTATTTGTGCATTTGTAAGCTCGTTGCGTGTATGTCTTTCCTTCATGTTTATACATTTGTGTATCCTTTATTTCTACTTTCTGACGAATTAACTCAATGTCTAATATTCCACAACGATAGCCTCAAGTATAAAGTACACATAGTAAGTTGGACTCATACATCTAGGTTTAAAAAATAATATTCTCTACGACAAATAACATCAAAAATTACTGTATTACACATTAAATAAGACAAAACAACACAAATATATTCATTTATTTAAATACTCCTATTTCTTAATACCTCACAATATGAAAAAAAAAAAAACCGTTACTGATTTACCGAGCACATTTTCAATGTAAATCTTAAAACATATTCGTTGCTATTACAAGAAAGTCTCGCACACCAAACTCACCTCACTCTCGTTCTCCCACAGATGGTAGAACTTGGGTTCATCCTCCTCCTCATCTTCCGTAGGAGGCTTTGGCTTAATCCAACCCATCTTCATCGCATGCACAATGCGACCAACCTGAAAAGCACCAGGGTGAATGTACAGGTGGGTATTTGACCCCTCCATAGGGTGTATGTGCAGGTAGGTATTTGACCCCTCCACAGGGTGAATGTGCAGGTGGGTATTTGACCCCTCCACAGGGTGTATGTGCAGGTAGGTATCTGATTGTTCTTTATCTTAAAGTCATGTTATACATCTCTATCTATTCTAACATTTTGACTGTCTGAATGTGTTTACTGAACAATTGCCTAATATAATTTCACTGTTATCTGTTCATTAATATCGACCTTATCATTCAGCACGCAATGTAAACAAGATATTCAAGACGAAACAAATAACTGAAAAATTCCCAAACCTACATAACTGTAAGTTGTCTTAGGGTAGAAAGCATAATTATTCAAACCTCTTGTTTCTCCCATAGAGACGGGATGAAGCTGCGTTTGTGCTCCGGACGATTTGTCACAGGATGTATCATCACCTCACTCGTGAAAGTGTCAACCCAAGGCTGAACGAAGCATAATGAAAACGTCAGACCACAAATGAAACGCAAATATATATTAAACTTTAATCTCAATCAAAACATACAACTTAAGGTTCCCCAAACAACTATGTCATCTCAATAAATCTCCCGTTAGTTGAGCAACCAATAAGATATTCATATGTATATTTGACATAAACACCTACGGCATATGGGTCGGTGCTTGGATTGACAGTCCTTCCACGGCGGAACCGTTGAATGAGCTGCACATCCTTGTCAGACAGGATCACCTTCTGACCCGTCAGTCTGTCTCGCACCGTCCGCCTGAACACAACAGCTCATTCAGTCACTCCACTGTAACTAGCACACATATCTATAATTAACAACATTCTAAAAATATAAACCATTGGTCATATACTTCCTGTAAGTAGCTATACAAATTACTTCAATAAAAAATAAATAAATGCATGAACACTACTGTAAAGTTTGTTTTACAACACAAATATCAATTAAAGATGCCTACATGATACACCTATCTGACCCATTATCTACCCAGAACATCAGTCAACCTGCTTAGACCTATCTGACCAATCATCTACCCAGAACATAATTCAAACTGCTTAGACCTATCTGACCCATCATCTACCCAGAACATAATTCAACCTGCTTAGACCTATCTGACCTATCATCTACACAGGACATCAGTCAACCTGCTTAGACCTATCTGACCTATCATCTACACAGGACATCAGTCAACCTGCTTAGACCTAGTTGACCCAGGACATCAGACAACCTGCTTAGACCTAGTTGACCTATCATCTACCCAGGACATCAGTCAACCTGCTTAAACCTAGTTGACCCATCATCTACACAGGACATCAGACAACCTGCTTAGACCTAGTTGACCCATCATCTACCCAGGACATCAGACAACCTGCTTAGACCTATCATCTACCCACGACATCAGACAACTTCTCCTTCACAACTTGTCCTCTCACTGCTCCACAGATAGTGGAAGTGTTCACTCAGGCAGCCACCATTAAGTCTAATCAATCAGGCCCCTGAGATTGTGTTAAAAACACAACATATTTAGCTAATCAGTTGAACATGCGTCATCCAGGAATGAAGAAGTATTTGACCAAAGTAAAAGTGAGAAGAGATATCACTCTACCAGTAATCTGGGTTGTCCATCCTGTTAACAAACTCATCCAGTTCATCTCCTTGTTGTGGTTTGATGATCTTCTTGCCAAGCAGGTCGTAGCCGATGTGTTCGAACTCACGGTACCATTCCATTGGGATGTTGCCCACTGTGTTATGAATGTCCTGGCAAGACAAACAGAGACAACTGCATCACTAGCCCTGACAGCCTATTTTGTAAGAACAATCAAACATTATAGCAGGGGCCAAACTAGGACCTCAGACAAGCAAGTCAATGGCCCGTCTGTACAAGCATATGTGCAAGCATACGTCTTACCAGACTCTCTAAATATATGTGAAACAACTCAGTCAATTTATATATGGAACGATTCAGCAAATTTTCTTAAACACGATACACAATATTAAATGCAATTGTTTTAGCTGTGCAAGTTGTGTGTCATATTGATTTTAATTATATGAATTGTTATTAAATTCGGCATTATCATAAATTTACTACACAACACGAATTCAGACTCTAACATTACACAATAAGTAAAACCCAATATTTTTTAATAATTTAATGATAATGGTGCCAAACAACTTTCTTGCTATATATTAATCAACATTAGTAGAAAAATTACCATACAATTACAAATGAATGCAGTAATAGCTGTGGTGTTGCACGTTTGCCGCAGACAGCCAAGCCTTCCTAGAACAACAATGTTACCTCCTCGTCTGAAGAGTCGTACTCGTACTCATCAGTGACGCCGACAGACTGAGAGGATAAGCTTGGACCAGTGCACTCAGATGTCTTATCCATGTCACTAGGAGACTGGCTTTGTTTTGAATATTTTTTTCTTTCCCTACTCCCGCTCTTTTTTTTGTCTTGTCTTGTGGGTTTCACCTCCTTGTTAGCCGAGTCGCTGTCTGCATCACTATCTCCTGCTCCAACCTCCTCATCTTCAGAATCCTGCTCCTCGTCACATACAGAAAACATCCTAAGTCACCTGTACTATACTAGTTAGTCACTTGTTACATTCTACCATCATTCTGATTCTATTGTTATTAAGTTTAAAGCTGAATTATTCTGAAAGTATAGCAACTAGAAGCCTACTGAACTAATATGTTATTGCCAGTATACCTGACAGTAAATAGTAGCAATCGGGATATTTTACTGTAACACAACAATGAAATACAGACTGTTCAAATCCTTCTCAGAAATAAACAAAATTTCCATTTACATGCACCCGGTATCCCCCTTGTCTTTCGCCCTATCATTCTTATTGTGTATATATAATATGTACCAATATGTCTACATATTCATTAAATTTCAGATACGTAGCTTGTAAACTTCTCAAATTAGGAGCACCTAAAAACAGATAAAAATAACGGGTGTTTTGGGGCACTTACCCCCTGTCCATAGCATCACAGGTACAATTTGCACGCAAATCCTTATTTTTTTTTGGAAAAGTTCGCACACAATTATATGACTAGAAAGTTCAATATAATTCTATTTCTCCAGTGTTCATATATGGTTCACAATATATAATTGCTGTTTTCCTCAATGTCTACTGCAGTGTTACATTTTTAAAAAGAAACATGATTACGAAAAATCATCTACAAAGTGAAATGAACTACCAGGTAGTAGTCCAAATATGATAAAAATTATAATCAACACGTAAGTAGTTGAGACATCAAGTTTTTAAACTAATGTAATAATAAGATTATGTTCAACTGTGCAAATTTAAACATAAGCTAAATTAATAATACCTCCTCAGATGCATCGCTTGTGTCTTCTTCCTCTTCTAACCCAGAATAAACACTCTCTTCGGAGTCGGTGGAATCACCATCACTTTCTTCACTGCCATCTGGTGGTGCATCCACAAACAGCTCCGTCTGCGAACATAGATTTTAAAAAACATTTAGCAGCTTGCAAAGTGGCTTTCACAATTTCTTGCAGATACTGCAATGAATGTATTTAATTCATGGTGGCAATGAACTGTACAAAAAAGGTACAAACATTAATTTACTAATTAGTTTATACGGCTACACTAATTAGCTAATACAGCTATGTCATGCCCACGCTAAACGTGCGTCATCCAATTCAATGTTAAAAATTGCATGTGCCAATACCAACTGTTGTTGAATGTCTGGAATTAAGACCATCAAGGCTCAATCAATAGGTATGTGACAAAAAAATTCAACCTACATGGATAGACATCAATTGAGTATCATTGTACAGAGCCTGAAAAAAACTTTAAAATGCCTTTGAGATATTTGTTCTAGGTTGAATATTAGACAAGTTATGACATTTTAAAGATTAGGTGCACCACCCGTTTTTCGGCCTTGTTTTACTAGAAAAACAAAAGAAAAGTTGTGACCTTTTGGGCCAATTATGGTTCACTTTGAGAATACAAAGTGTCATAACTTTTTTAATACTGAAGAGATTCTAATGAAACTTTAGGGGAGATAGCCCCTTTAAAACACAAACTGTTGATGCAGTCTTCACTTAATTCATGATTTAACTAAATCATCAATTAATGATCTTAATTACTTTGATTGATAAACAATACACATTCATTGATAAATTAAAATATCAGAATGCAACATTTCCCCCCAATTTTTATTATAGTATTTTTTTCATTGCATCTATACCAAGAAATAACAAATGTGATCATAGTACACTGTTTCTTTAGCTTTTTTCTATCTTTCTGGTAATAACTTGATGTTATTATTAATTAATAATTAGCTAAATTAGTGAATATCAACCGTTTCAGGACAGACCTGAATTCAATAAACCTCTGAAGTAAAAATCATGCAAAGTAAAGACATGTAAGGTTCTGCATATCAAGATATTATAATTAGTTCACCCTTAATTAACTGTCTGCCGTAATCGACCGACTCACTGGCCCATACGTTTTTTATAGTTTTGATTGATTTTTTAGGGGTCTTTCATGTATTTTTTCAAAACTTCACTCAATAACTACCCAGCCTAAAAAACTTGGGTAGGCTTACTATTAATATCATGAATAAGGTAGAAACAAACGTTTAGAAAGTTCAAGTAAATGTATGAAGTAATGATAATTTTTTTTAGCAGAATCAACAACCCACAAAATTAACTTAAATTCATAAAATAGAAGGTGCTAAATAATACAATACACCAAAAAGAATTATTTTAGTATGATCATGGTGGGCCACGGTCATTTAAACGATGACAAACAGGGGATTGTCGCTATGAAATTCAACCCGATCAACCATTTGTCGGTTTGACATGAAATTTTGCTAACTCTAGAAAACAATGTGCTAATAGTTTAATTTGCCTCAGATTTGGCACACACATAGACAAGTATATGGAAATACAAATTATAAAGGTTTGAAAGAAAAATTTAGTTACCTTCAGGTAAATGGTCGATGACTTTGACAGTCAAAAACTTTGACGTAAATATTTTTTGACTTCTACAAATCGGATTGGAAAATTTCGAAAACGACGCGTCAGCGGAACATGTTAACTACATCATCACAATGAGTGTTCTCCGGGAGCTCCTAAAATACGCCAGCCAAACGCGCAGCAAAAACACGGTCACCGGGCGAACGAACGAGCACGGAGATCAACGTCGTGGCCAAAGCGATTAGCGCGTATGTAGGCCGATTGTCACGTACAATCAAGAACGAACCAAAATATAAAAAAAATTCTTTTTGGATCACCTTTCTACACCTAATATATCTGACGGGCTGTCGACGTCACGCATTGCACCAATCCGTGTCACGCATTGCGCGTAGCCAGCCTGGGTGTACTAAAACTAGCATTAAGCCGCACATTGAACATTCCCGTAATATCGCTCTCCTCGTTGCTAGGTATTCGTCAAATTACTTCTAAGTTGCAATACTTTACCAAGATCAAATTTAATAGATCCATATAAGAGACCAATATGAATTACATTTGATGGTTGTTCCACTTTCTGGTTAGGAAATGGTATGCAGCATCGCCGTTTCATCTTTGACGTTTTCGCCACACGTGCCTCAACAAATTGGGCGTGTCGCTTGAAATGTGTGTCCCACCGAGGACCATTTAACATTATGATAAATGTGTACTGTTTCTTCTCGACGCTGGTTAGTATTACGAAATGTTGAGTGTCGTCATAGTAAAAACTGCGCAGTCACAATTTCGCATTAAAAGCCGTAAAATAGCATGAAATGAATGAAAGACGACATATGATGAGTCATGAAAGTCTATTTCAACCGCCACGGTCATTTCTGGCAGTCTCTTGTGCAAATATTTTTAGTGAATACTATTTCAAGGAAGAACACCTAACTCGATTTTGTGTGATTACTGCTCACGCAATAAAAATTCCTTTTCAGGTTTGTCAGTCAAAGGAAAAATAATTATGTATGCAGCAGCGGACGCAGTACCAGCTTCTGTGCCAGCCTTTCTGGGCAAACTATGGATTTTAGTAGAAGATGCTGCTAATAATGAACTTATCGGATGGGACTCTGTGAGTTTGCTTGAAATGTGGTATTTCATCAGTCACGTTATCATTGAGGCCTTCGTATCATTGAATGAGGTCTGTGGCTGTGCTCCAGTCACACGCTTAGTAAATGATTATTGCTCAGTTTGTTTTTACATGGTAAAATGTGGTAAAATATTGTACATAATAATCTTGAAAGTTGCTTTTCAATGACGTTCTGAAACCTTTCATCTCGAGTCAACACAACCGGCGCCCGGCGTGCGATAATGTAATGATTATTCAATCGGCTACCTGTTTAGTTGTGCATTCTGCATGTAATAAGTGCTATAAAAGTGCTATGAAAATTAGATGACCCATATGTGATGAATGTTTTCATCTTAAATATGCATGAGAGTCTCTACATTAATTGCCAGAAAGCACAAAATAATGGTTGTAGCTTGTAGTGTAGTCTTGTAATAAGCTTATGAGTGTCTTGTGTTTCCAGAGTGGTACCAGCTTCCACATCTTTGAACAAGGTCGCTTTGCCAAGGATGTTCTTCCATATTACTTCAAGCACAGCAATGTAGCCAGTTTCATCCGACAACTCAACATGTGTATGTAATACAGTACATGCTTCAGACTTACTTGTGCATAAAACTAAAACAGACACTGTCACTGCCAAGTCTTGGGTAATAGTAACATGTAATAGTAACGATTACAATTGTTCAAGTAATAGCAATAGTAACAGATCAAACAGAATGCAATGGAATAGTAATAGAAAGCAAAGTAATGGTAATTGAGCTATTACTTTGCTATTACAATTGAACATTTTAATCACACCAAAATTCAATTTCATTGAAAATAATCAGACCAAAAATGTATTTTGACATAATGGGACCAATAGCAGGAGATACTTACAGTGTGACTGCTGCATGGCTAATTGGTCATTTGAAGCCAGGTCCACCAGCCATCTATCCTTTTCACACAAGTCATTCATTCATTCATTCACTGAAGTAGCATAAGGGTTCCAGGCTTCAAGCGCTGAACAGGCTGTCTTTAACATCTCAATTAATCAATCAATCAATCATTGCCATCTCCCAAGCTAGCTGCCAGCCTGCCATGCTGGGTAAAGTTTGAAGAAAATCCTGGGGCTTATACCAGCAAGTTTTTCTCAGTTGGTAGCCAGATTGCTCTATTGACCAAAAGTGTGAAAAACATCCTATCCTTGAGCCAATAATTAACTGTCCTCCAAGCAGTAGCCAAGCAGTATGAGTTTACTACTCTTGTGTGCCAAATAAGCGTCCCTATACACGTATTTATTTGATGAAAAATGCCACCATGTACGCACCTTATTTGGCACTATACTATTATTAAATTTAGACATTTGTGCATGCCGATAATTTCCGATAAACAAGGCAAATTATGCAGGGAATAACTTTTAGGAGAGCAATCACTCTCACTCCTTATTGCTAGCGCTAATCAATCATCCACGGAGCTGTCTACCATTCTTGCTAAAATCACCTGGACCCAACTAGAGCCTGCATGTGGCTCCCTCCAACAGCTAAGTTTTCATCCTTTCGAACGACAGTCGTGAATTTAGCGGGATCCCGTGCTTCTGAGGATCCTAGATTTTGATTCCGAAGCGTTAGACCGTTAGATTTCCATGATTAGATGAATTGGTCAGAATCCTTAGTTATCGGGAGCTCGACATGGTATATTATTAGTTAAAACGGCATTATCACCACGTAAACCGACCATAAATAGCCGCCATGCGCAGCGCCTCAAACCAGTTGTAACCGGCTGGTGGCGGTTTCTCCTGAAACGGGCTTGCATATTAAATTCAGTAAAACTTTAATGAAAATGCGGTTACTATATCTGTGGTGACACGACGCGAACATGCACAAAGTTTATGCATATTCGGAGGGAAAAAAACTAAATACACGGTGATCCACGTAGCTGTAGTTTACTAAGTAAGGACGCCTTCACGTCAGTCAGGCAATTTGGCTTCGGCGTTAAAAAGGACACATACTAGTGACTTTTTTGCACTATACTACTATTAGTTTTGAACAATTTGCCCCTATACTGTTATTCGGCACTATACTATTATTCAATTTGACCGATTTGCCACCCTATACGTTTATTGGGCACTCGAGAGTATGGTATAATGAGA
The DNA here is from genome assembly GCA_963662155.1 of Lamellibrachia columna. Classification (NCBI taxonomy): domain Eukaryota; kingdom Metazoa; phylum Annelida; class Polychaeta; order Sabellida; family Siboglinidae; genus Lamellibrachia; species Lamellibrachia columna. The sequence continues at coordinate 51,878,328 of OY759267.1, forward strand.
CTGTTATATGACATTGACATTGCTGTTTTGTTTCATTCCAATGAATATATGAAACTTCTATATCCGACTAGAATTGTGTGAGGTTAATTTAATTGGGAAATTTATGAGTTAATTATAATTTAATTAATTATACACCCATCAGTTAATTTTAATCTATATAAGTGACTAAGTATATAAAATGTTTAATCAAAAGAAAATAGTTCCGATGGAAAATGTAATAGTAATAGCTTGAAATGTAATAGTAATAGTAATATATTACATTGCCTTCAGCATGTAATAGTAATAGAAAGGAAACTAAGTAATAGTAATCTATTACATTGCAATGTAATGGATCCCAAGCCTCGTCACTGCTTTAAATTAGAATACATAAATAATTTAATAAATATAAACCATACCAAATATTATCGTTCATTTCTTATAACTGGCACACCAATAAAATAAGGTAATGAATTTAGTAAACATTTAAGATAGCTGGGGTGGCTATTATATGCTTGTCTTGAATTGATTAGTTTTAGTAGAAGTTTTAGAGGTAAATTAACCATTTCTTCACAGATTGTAGTTGAAATACTATATAATATATAAGATAAAAATAGTTTTTTTCGTTTATTTGGTTACGTTACAAGCATTGCTGGGTCCAATTACAAAAAATCAAATCAATTACAATGTTTCAGTTCAATTACAATTACACCATTTCAGTTACAATTACATTGATATTATGCAGAACCATTTGTTAATTATGTAGCGTGTGTGTTGCTGATTGTGTGTACGAATAATATGATTGATAAACAAATATATAATGAACTTGATGATGTTTGTACATTTTGTTAAACCGTGACTTCATGATTTCATATACAGTTATAAATATAATGTAATGTTTGCTTGTTTCATTAATTAATGTTTAATTACACGGAGTACTATAAACAAAGGCCACAACCATTTGAAATCCTAATGAGTTTCAAATGATAATGATAATTTCAAATCATTTCAAAGCAATTCTACTCACAAAATGTAACCACAAATAATTCATACCAGTACATTAGCAATGTTCACATCAAGATACGTCCCGAGGGGTTTTGTGTATACTCCTTGGTGTACACCCATTCTGTCTACTGTGTTATGGCCAGATTGGTTTACTTGGCAGTTGTGTTTTGAGGTTGTACCCTAGTTTGCCTACCATGAGTCTCTTGACTTCAAACCCAGTCAGTATTATTACCTAATAAACCTGTTGGCTGTAGCTCACTCTCAATTGAGCTGACTTGGGCAGTGTTAATTACATGATCTAAGTACTGTATCAACAGAAACCACCATCTGGTCCTTCACTGATAGAAGATTGCAGAATCAAAGAAAAGACAGACCAATAACCTCCCCCCCCCCACCAATTTTCAGAACCAGCTTCCTGCCACACCCCATTCATTAAGTGCTGTTGGATGTAAAGTAAGGTGACTCCTGCCATCACACTGACCTGTTGTTGTTGTGAATCTGTCACAGATGGCTTTCACAAGATGTCCAACATGGATCAGGGCAGTCTGAAGATGGAGAAAGACGACATGCAGTTCAGTCATCCATACTTCGTGCGGGGCAAGAAAAACCTCCTTGTCCGGATCAAGCGAAAGGTATTGTCCAATCAGTATTCAGTATTATCAAGGCTTACATGAGTTAGACGTAGTAAGAGTTAATGAACACATGGAACATTTGGAATCACTATAATTTAATATAATTAATTTATTTTGGCAGCTTTAACTGTATAAACTGTTTTTCAATTAAATATGCAAACCCTTGGATTTCTCATCATCCATTCGTTACAATATCATGTAATCTAGCTAGACATATTCGTAATAGTGGACTGATGGATGCAGTTCAACTTGATCAGTTGGTAATGTAATTCACCAATATTTGTATTGCGTGATTTCCATCTGCAATCACAGAGAAACAGAGACTGTGATATATTGGTTCTTTCATTTTCATCAGTTTATTCAATCTGTATTTTTTTATGTTGATGCGTATACGTTACAGTATGTATGACTGCTGTATATTGCTGGTCCAGCCATCCCTTGTTGAACACATCTATCATGTTCATGTGTGTACGTTACAGTATGTATGACTGCTGTGTATTGCTGGTCCAGCCATCCCTTGTTGAACACATCTATCATGTTCATGTGTGTACGTTACAGTATGTATGACTGCTGTGTATTGCTGGTCCAGCCATCCCTTGTTAAACACATCTATCATGTTCATGTGTGTACGTTACAGTATGTATGACTGCTGTGTATTGCTGGTCCAGCCGTCCCTTGTTGAACACATCTATCATGTTCATGTGTGTACGTTACAGTATGTATGACTGCTGTGTATTGCTGGTCCAGCCGTCCCTTGTTGAACACATCTATCATGTTCATGTGTGTACGTTACAGTATGTATGACTGCTGTGTATTGCTGGTCCAGCCATCCCTTGTTGAACACATCTATCATGTTCATGTGTGTACTTTACAGTATGTATGACTGCTGTATATTGCTGGTCCAGCCGTCCCTTGTTGAACACATCTATCATGTTCATGTGTGTACGTTACAGTATGTACGACTGCTGTATATTGCTGGTCCAGCCGTCCCTTGTTGAACACATCTATCATGTTCATGTGTGTACGTTACAGTATGTACGACTGCTGTATATTGCTGGTCCAGCCGTCCCTTGTTGAATACATCTATCATGTTCATGTGTGTACTTTACAGTATGTATGACTGCTGTATATTGCTGGTCCAGCCGTCCCTTGTTGAACACATCTATCATGTTCATGTGTGTACGTTACAGTATGTATGACTGCTGTGTATTGCTGGTCCAGCCGTCCCTTGTTGAACACATCTATCATGTTCATGTGTGTACGTTACAGTATGTATGACTGCTGTGTATTGCTGGTCCAGCCGTCCCTTGTTGAACACATCTATCATGTTCATGTGTGTATGTTACAGTATGTACGACTGCTGTATATTGCTGGTCCAGCCGTCCCTTGTTGAACACATCTATCATGTTCATGTATGTACGTTACAGTATGTATGACTGCTGTATATTGCTGGTCCAGCCGTCCCTTGTTGAACACATCTATCATGTTCATGTATGTACGTTACAGTATGTATGACTGCTGTGTATTGCTGGTCCAGCCGTCCCTTGTTGAACACATCTATCATGTTCATGTGTGTACATTACAGTATGTATGACTGCTGTGTATTGCTGGTCCAGCCGTCCCTTGTTGAACACATCTATCATGTTCATGTATGTACGTTACAGTATGTATGACTGCTGTATATTGCTGGTCCAGCCGTCCCTTGTTGAACACATCTATCATGTTCATGTATGTACGTTACAGTATGTATGACTGCTGTGTATTGCTGGTCCAGCCGTCCCATGTTGAACACATCTATCATGTTCATGTGTGTACGTTACAGTATATATGACTGCTGTATATTGCTGGTCCAGCCGTCCCTTGTTGAACACATCTATCATGTTCATGTATGTACGTTACAGTATGTATGACTGCTGTATATTGCTGGTCCAGCCGTCCCTTGTTGAACACATCTATCATGTTCATGTGTGTACTTTACAGTATGTATGACTGCTGTATATTGCTGGTCCAGCCGTCCCTTGTTGAACACATCTATCATGTTCATGTGTGTACATTACAGTATGTATGACTGCTGTGTATTGCTGGTCCAGCCGTCCCTTGTTGAACACATCTATCATGTTCATGTATGTACGTTAGCGTATGTATGACTGCTGTATATTGCTGGTCCAGCCGTCCCTTGTTGAATACATCTATCATGTTCATGTGTGTACATTACAGTATGTACGACTGCTGTATATTGCTGGTCCAGCCGTCGTGGGATTTCTAATTAAGGCTAGTGACAGAAATGATAAAATCAGCCAACAAAAATTACTGTCTGATTTCAGATACCCATGCCGAAGTTGGAAGAGAAAAAAGGTCCAGCGTCTGAGTTGACCCACGTACTGACCGAGGTCCACGCACTGCAGGGGAAGCAGAAGAACATGAACTCAAAGCTAGAGTCACTGAAGACGTGAGAGATTTCTCTATTTCGTTCACATCACAAAATGTGTACAGTTTTGGCAGCACATAAATTATTTTGTCATACAATTGTTTATGCAACCAACAACGCAAGCCAGGTGTAAGGATATGAAAAGGCCAAATAAATGACGTTTATTAAGAGTATGCCTAATGGCATATTATTCCGATTAAAAGCATGAAGTGTGGACCCTGTAACATGCGCCAAGCATGTGGCTGAGCCTCATACAAAGCCGCCTGGACACAATGCTCCCAGAGCCCACACTTCGACATAGCAATACAGTACATGTAGTAATATTCCTACAACACAAGACAATTCATGGCATCATCACCAGCACATTAAAACATTACCCAATACCGACAAAAACCTATTTGCATATACTGCATTACTGGAATACACTACTTGCTAAAATTCCTACTCTATATATTTATGTAACCTAAAAGGTGGGGCCATAACGCCACCGTTCACCGAAACCTGTGAACACCCCCACCAATCTGCCATTATGACAGGATTTTTCATGGTAAAATACGCAGTGGCAGCTTCCGTGATGTGGAAATGGAAGCTGCTGGTGAATCATTACCTCCCCTCCCCTCCTCCCCGCCCAGTAGCATAGTAATACGTCTTTGATATAAACACCACAGGCACCTGTAGGTTACATTGTACAGTTTCAGTAATATTAATTTTATATCACCCAACTTCAGAAATGTTGGCTATTTATCTCTGATAGGAGAGAGATGTTTTATATGTTGCAGTAACATTGTTGACCAGAGTGAGTTAAACAAAACTGACACATGTACATTTGGCAGCTGATTCCAAGTTAAGGTACCTGGAGTGGCTATATATGTTGTCTTAAATTGATTAGTTTCAGCAGAAGTTTTTAAGATAAGTTAACCATTTTTTCACAGATTGTAGTTAAAATACTATATAATATACCAGATTAAAAAAAAATTGAGTTTTTCATTTATTTGGTTATGTTACAAGGTTTTTAAAACATTTTTGTAAATGTGAAAAAATAGCCACTTAAAATTAAGTTAGTTTAATCGTTTTGAGACAATCCCCAAAGAAATAATTGACATACATATAAGTATGACAGTGTAACTGATAACTTTGCGGCAGATTTTGGTTAACATAAACTAATTATGTCTAAGCAAAAGTTGAATGACAGCCCTAAAGTGGCAGTGTATTTTTGACACAAACCCTTCACCAATCGTAATTTACTGCCGTATTACGTTGTGTGCGCATAAGACGCGTTCATACGCAAAATTCCAATGTTGTGAGTGTTGTAGTTTTTCTCAAACAATATTTGAAACATCATTTCCTGGTTATTAATGAAAACACAATCTCAACAAATGCTTTTTGTGTTGAAATTTATGGTTTTTCACTGGCGTTTTATGTATTGTGACAATACATAATGGCTATTTGTAATATTGACATGTCCCCTTAATTTGATGCCACAATAGCCCTTAGATCTGTACTTGTAACATTTTGTCATCTACGGTATCGGGTTACGCCAGCTATCTAACAAACACAGGGCGTGTTTATGGTCATTTTGATTGGTCCGTTATCCCGCAGGGTCACCAGGTCACATATGTGTTGGCATTTCCGTTAGTGTCAAAGGCACGATAAACTACATTAACACTGATATTTGCTGTTTTAAGTACATGATTTACCTAGTTAGGTAGATATAATACTGATGTGTACTAGCATTCCAGTAACCAGACGATATGGAAACATTGTCGCTTTTCCGGGAACTCAAGGGCATTTAGAAAAGGACCGCATTTTTAAAGGATGGATTGGCGAAATATGATGTTTTTTGTGATGTGATTTTTTGTGGTGTCGTCGTTTAGTTGAGTATATCCTAGCATGTTATGAAGAAAAAAAAAAATCAACTGACACGCTAGCTGTCCCTTAAGATGGAACTTTTTACCCAAAAAAAATAAATTACCAGGCACCAAAATTGTTGATTGCATTGTATAGTAGTATCTCTAAACTTTATAAAACAACATGAAAATTACTCTTTTCACTTTATTTGTTATTGATTGATGCATCAACAAGTTGACTGGTCGGAAACCATTTTTTTTAACATGTTTAATGTAAAATTATGATACAAATGGTTTATTAGTCAAATGTCATATTTGAAAAAAATGTGGTGTACTAGCAAGTACAGGGTCACTTCTTTGAATTACTGCCAATAAATTTGTTTTTTTTAACATACACATATTTATAATATGAACTTTTATATCACCTACTTTCATGTAGGCTATTGCCACATCCATAACACAAATTGACAAAAACACTAACTTGTATTTCCCTATGCTTTTGTATGCAGTGGTAACTATTAATGACATCCTACCAGACATATAAAAAAATTATTTAATATCCCCAATTAGCCCGTTATAGATGTGTCTGTTATGGACATGTCCATTATGGACGTGCCCGTGATGGACATGTCCGTTATTGACGTGTCCGTTATGAACGTGGCATACAACTTTTAACAACATCTCTTTGTGCAAAGGTCTCAGGAAGTTGTAGCTTCACTCATAGATGCTCTACCACCCAATTAACAACATCTCTTTGGGCAAAGGTCTCAGGAAGTTGCAGCTTCACTCATAGATGCTCTACCACCCAATTAACAACATCTCTTTGGGCAAAGGTCTCAGGAAGTTGCAGCTTCACTCATAGATGCTCTACCACCCAATTAACAACATCTCTTTGGGCAAAGGTCTCAGGAAGTTGCAGCTTCACTCATAGATGCTCTACCACCCAATTAACAACATCTCTTTGGGCAAAGGTCTCAGGAAGTTGCAGCTTCACTCATAGATGCTCCACCACCCAATTAACAACATCTCTTTGGGCAAAGGTCTCAGGAAGTTGCAGCTTCACTCATAGATGCTCCACCACCCAATTAACAACATCTCTTTGGGCAAAGGTCTCAGGAAGTTGCAGCTTCACTCATAGATGCTCCACCACCCAATTAACAACATCTCTTTGGGCAAAGGTCTCAGGAAGTTGCAGCTTCACTCATAGATGCTCCACCACCCAATTAACAACATCTCTTTGGGCAAAGGTCTCAGGAAGTTGCATACCAGCAGGATATACAAGAAACTCAATATGTTCTTGCATTAATAGTTAGAACATTAATTTAACATAATAATTATATTAAATTGAGAATCAAAGCTAAATATTGGAGCGTATTTAGGACTAACATGTATGTTGCAATGCCAGCAGTGGTGAAAGTATCAATACATTGCCCAAGTGGTCAACTGTCTATTAATGTTAGTTTTCATTATTTTTACTCAAAATTCAAACTTTGGAATGTTATGCAATGATGAAATTGTGTGATTGTCTTTTATATAATGTGTGGTATACACCTATACGTAAACATCAGACCTGTGTAATATGGAGTGCTTCTGATGAATTTGTTGGTGAACTGCCGAAATACTCTTGTATTTCTTGTTTTGGGATGTCTACAGCTTGACACTGGCCACATTAGTACAACTGTTTTCAAAGATTTTTCACAATTACCAAATATGCCATGTTTCAGCTTCATTAATGTATTCAGTGACAATATAGGTTGTTCTAAAAATGGCCAAAACCATATAATGTGGTTCAAGGGTGTGAAACAGGACGCCCTATTTTCAATAAATCATATCTCCAAAACTATCTGGAGTTGTTGCTTGAATTTAACACACGGTATTTTTTATGATGTTTTTCTTTGAAATCAGAGAGTGTCACTTAGGAAGATGTCTGAAAGTTAGGTGGGTTAGGCGTGGAATAAACCTATCACATGCAGCTATTCTTTCTCATAGAGGGTGATAAATGAATGGAACAAACGATCTAAGGCTATTCACACTTTAGCAAGTTACCCAATCTAACAATCTAAGGCTATTCACACTTTAGCAAGTTACCCATCTAACGATCTAAGGCTATTCACACTTTGGCAAGTTACCCAATCTAATGACGTAAGGCTATTCACACTTTAGTAAGTTACCCGATCTAACGATCTAAGGCTATTCACACTTTAGCAAGTTACCCGATCTATTGATCTAAGGCTATTCATGCTTTAGCAAGTTACCCGATCTAACAATCTAAGGCTATTCACACTTTAGCAATTACAAATATGGAAGTTGTACTGTTGTGTGTGTGCGTGTGTGCTTGCTTGTGTGATGCTGTGTGTGTTTGTGTGACACTGTATGTGTTTGTGTGATGCTGTGTTCGTGCATGCGTGTGTGATGCTGTGTGTGTGTGTGTGTGTTTGACGCTGTATATGTGTGTGTTATGCTGTGTGTGTGTGCATGTATGATGCTGTGTGTGTGTGTGTGTGTGACACTATGTGTGTGTGTGTGTGTGTGTGTGTGTGTGTGTGTGTGTGTGTGTGTGTGTGTGTGTGTGTGTGTGTGTGTGTGTGTGTGTGTATACGTGTGAGTGTGTGTGTGATGCTGTGTGTTGCTTAAGTGTTGTGCTTGTGTTGCCAGGGAGTGTTGCTTGAGTGTTGTGCTTGTGTTGCCAGGGAGTGTTGCTTGAGTGTTGTGCTTGTGTTGCCAGGGAGTGTTGCTTGAGTGTTGTGCTTGTGTTGCCAGGGAGAACGGGGCACTGTGGAGAGAAGTAGCCATGTTGAGGACCAAGCACCACAAACAGCAGCAGATAGTCAACAAGGTCAGTTTCAGTGGACAGGTCAGCATGCAGGGTAACTGTTAGGCAATGTGTGTCATAACGTTGGTTTGTCAAGCAAGGCCGACTGTTCTGTTATCCAAATCGAAGCATGTTTCGGTACTACCTGGTAGTTGTTTTGTTTATTCTTCTGTGACATCAAAATGTTGATTAAAACTGCATTGCCTTTTATCTTGACCTGCCATTGTTAGTTGCTACTATATCCATTTTGTTGTTCTAAACCAATTCTCTGGCTATTGTGTAGAAAGTAACTTTAGGGTTTTTGCTGAACGGTCAGGCCAAATAAATATATATATGAAATATATTGTTCATGGTTTCAATTTTTGCTCCAAAGTAAGTGTAAATTATTACTTTCCATATAAATAGACTTAACTTGAATCATAATAATGCTATGAGTAAGTACATTAAAATTGTGTCACAATAATCAAATTTATAAACGATCTACATGAAAAATATTGTATTAGTAAAATGTGAAATTAATTGGTTCTAATCTGTGTATATGCAGCTGATCCAGTTTCTAGTGAGTCTCGTTGGTTCGAGTCACGGTGTGCCGGGCAGGAAGCGGGTACTGCCTATGCTCAGTGACGTCAGTGATACTCAGATATCAACAAAGATGCCCAGATATTCCAGTCCGCTGTCGATCGAAGTACGCAACCAGCAGCCGCCGCCATACACAGTACAGTTGGTTAGTACACAGTACAGTTGGCGAGTACATGGTAAAGTTGTGAGTAGCCCGCCTTTATCAAATATCTGTCAATTCTATTTTTAAACATATTCACACTACTAGCATTAACACAATCAGTACATTCAGTACAGATTGTAAGTACACGGTACAGTTGGTGAGTATGCGGTACTGTTGGTGAGTATGCGGTACAGTTGGTGAATATGCGGTACAGTTGGCGAGTACATAGTACAGTTTGTAACTACACAGTACAGTTGGTGAGCACACGGTACAGTTGATGAGTACACTGTGCAGTTGGTGAGTACACAGTACAGTTGGTGAGCACACGGTACAGTTGGTGAGTATACGCACGGTACAGTTGATGAGCACATGCACGGTACAGTTGATGAGCACATGGTACAGTTGATGAGTACACTGTGCAGTTGGTGAGCACACGGCACAGTTGGTGAGTACACGGTACAGTTGATGAGTACACAGTGTAGTTGGTGAGTACACGGTACAGTTGGTGAGCACACGGTACAGTTGATGAGTACACGGTACAGTTGGTGAGCACACGGTACAGTTGGTGAGCATACGGTACAGTTGGTGAGCACACGGTACAGTTGATGAGTACACTGTGCAGTTGGTGAGCACACGGCACAGTTGGTGAGTACACGGTACAGTTGGTGAGTACACGGTACAGTTGATGAGTACACAGTGTAGTTGGTGAGCACACGGCACAGTTGGTGAGTACACGGTACAGTTGATGAGTACACAGTGTAGTTGGTGAGCACGCTGTACAGTTGGTGAGCATACGGTACAGTTGGTGAGCACACGGTACAGTCGGTGAGCATGCGGTACAGTTGGAGAGCATGCGGTACAGTTGGAGAGCATGCGGTACAGTTGGTGAGCATGCGGTACAGTTGGTGAGCATGCGGTACAGTTGGTGAGCATGCGGTACAGTTGGTGAGCATGCGGTACAGTTGGTGAGCATGCGGTGAAAAATGCTCAAGTACACAGCACAGTTGGCGAGTACATGGAACAGTTGACGAGTACATAGTACAGTTGAAGAGTACATGGAACAGTTGGCAAGTACATAGTACAGTTGACGAGTACATAGTACAGTTGGCAAGTGCACAGTACAGTTGGCTAGTATGCAGTACAGTTGGTGAGTGTGGAAGTGAAGATGTAAACCTAACACCTTTTGTTCTAGGTGACATTACTTCCACACTAACTGAATACTTGATTGTTATTTATGTGCTCCTTAAGATTATAATCCTTATTTTGTTATGCCATTTGTCATTTTATAATGCTTGCTCACTGGATTTTGGTTTTCGTTTAAATACTGGCTAGTGCTGTAATTAACAGTATAATAACTCATTCAGTATACAATAACTCATTCAGTATACAATACCTCATTCAGTATACAATAACTCATTCAGTATACAATAAGATAAGATAAGATAAGATAAGTTTTATTACCAAGTAGCAAGTACAAGGAATTTGTAGTGTTGTGGCGTTAGCACAAACATACACTCATGCACCCAATCACACACGGAACTAAACATTACATATCACAATCGTAATACTAAAACCAGTTGAAAACAAGCGAGAGTAATATAATAGGTTGCAAGATTAAAAATTAAAAAATTTAAAATTTTAAAGATTAAAAAAAAAAAAATTTTAAATTAAAAAGGCGACATTGCAACTACCTACCAGAGGCAAGACATTTATGATGGCTCTCCGTTTAAAAATCTCAGCACTTGAGGATAGAAACTATTGTTAAATCGCGTCGTTTTAGTCTTTATGCTACGGTAGCGCTTACCGGAGGGAAGGAGTTCAAAGAGATGGTTGGCTGGATGATATTCGTCTTGTACAATGCGCTTGGATTTGCGCAAACTGCGAGATAGATAAAGAGATCTGATGGACGGCATATTTAACCCGATTAGTTTAGAGGCGTACTTGACGACTGATTCAATTTGATTAATTTCATCTTGGCTGGCGCGACCAAACCAGACAGTGATAGAAAATGACAAGACACTTTCAATAACTGCGCGGTAGAAACGTGTTAATATTGCTTGAGATAAGCCGAATCGTTTGAGGTGTCTAAGGAAGTACATGCGTTTTTGTGCATTTTTAATGATGTCAATCGTGTTATTACACCAGGAAAGATCTTTAGAAATAGTCGAACCCAAAAATTTTACAGAGTCAGCTTGTAAGACTTCAGTACCGTCAATGACAAGGGGGTGGATGGGTGTTTTCTTTTTGCGAAAATCAATGATCATTTCCTTCGTTTTGGATATGTTTAGTACCAGGTTGTTCTTACACCAGCCGACCAGTCTTTGAACTTCCTCTCTATACACAGACTCGTTAGCATTGTTGACACAGCCAATTACCGTGGTGTCATCCGAGAACTTAACCACGCGAACAGATTGGTTACCAGATACACAGTCGTTTGTAAAGAGAGTGAAAAGGAAAGGAGAAAGCACGCAGCCTTGTGGGGCACCAGTGTTAAGAATAACAGGTTTGGAGAGAGAGTTTTTGACCTTGACAGATTGAGGCCTGTGAAGAAGAAAGTTGAGAGTCCAGTGACAGATGGCAGGATGCACATTCAGAGATACAAGTTTATCAAACAACTTCACAGGAATTATGGTGTTAAAGGCCGAGCTAAAGTCCACGAAAAGAATCCTCGCATAAGTGCTCGGTTGTTCCAGGTGATTCATAACATAATGTAAACCTAAGGCAACTGCATCGTCCACAGATCTGTTAGTTTGATAAGCAAACTGGTGAGGATCCAATAGACCGGCCGTGGAAGATTTCAGATAACGGAGCATAATATGTTCGAAAACTTTCATCGCAACTGAGGTAAGTGCCACTGGACGGTAATCGTTCATGGTAGAGACTTTAGCCTTCTTGGGAATAGGTATAATCACAGAAGTTTTAAAACACGTTGGAACTATGCACTGTTGTAAAGATGAATTGTAGATGTCAGCGAATACTGGAGCAAGCTGATCGGCACAATTCTTGAATGTATATGATGAGATGTTATCAGGACCCAAAGCCTTGCGCATACTCAGTCGCTTGAACAATGTCCGCACGTCAGCAACGTTAACGATGAAAGGCGGCGACAGCGGAGTGTCTGTGGGTAGGGGGCGCTGTTCCGGCGATGTGTTTAACTTGTCAAATCTGCTGTAGAAGTCGTTTAGTTGGTCGGGGAAGGACGGATCGGCGTTGTAAATGGCTGAAGCGCTTGGTTTATACTGTGTAATTTGACGTAACCCTTGCCATACAGATCTGGTGTTGTTGGAAGCAAATTGGTTTTCAAGTTTGCGTTTGTATTTGTACTTGGCCGAACTAATCGCCTTGCGCACTGCGTACTTGGCTCTCCGAAATTCTTCCCTGTTGCCGCTAATGAACGCTGAGTTTTTCATGGCTAGCTTCTGTTTAATGTCCCTGGTAAATCATGGTTTGTCGTTGCCATATACTGTAACTAACTTACTTTCGTAGCAGGTTTCTTCACACCAGCTGATGTAGGCAGTAACTGTGTCAGTGTACGCGTCGAGGTCGTGGCAGGAATCTTTAAACATTTGCCAATCCGTGCTGTCAAGGCAAGCTTTCAAAGCAATCGTTGAGTCAGCAGTCCGCTTTCTCACTGTCTTGGTCGTCGGTTTTATTGTTTTTAACTTCGTACGGTATGTAGGAATCAATACGACTGTAGCGTGATCTGACTCGCCCAACGGAGCCCTGGTGGTGGCCCGGTAAGCGTCCTTGAAGATGGTGTAGCAGTGGTCCAGAGTTTTATTGTTACGAGTGGAGCAATTAACATGCTGTTTGTATCGGGGTAGAACTTTCTTCAGATTAGTGTGATTGAAGTCACCCAGGATGATGATGACACTATCAGGGTACGTTGTTTCTGCTGCCAACACGCGGGTAGTCAACTGGTTAATTGCACTGGTTGCATTCGCGTCGGGCGGAATGTAAACACCCATTAAAACAACACTGGAGAATTCTCTCGGCGAGTAGAACGGTTTGCAGTTAACTGTGAGTGATTCAAGTTCAGGAGAACAGGAAGAGGACACAATAGTTGAGTCATTGCACCACCGATTATTGACAAGGAAGCATATTCCACCACCCCTTTCTTTGTCCGACAGTTCGCTTGATCTGTCGGCTCTAAGCAAAGTGTGGCCCGGTGGGGTAACGGCAGTGTCAGGTGTCAGTTGGTCAAGCCATGTCTCAGTGAAGCACAAAATGGAAGAGTCCTTGAATTCACTTTTGAAAGACAATAGGTGGAACAGTTCGTCTGTTTTGTTCTTGAGCGAGCGCACGTTAGCGAGAACAATAGCAGGAAGTGGTGGTCTAGAGCCGCGCCGACGAAATCTGCACAGTGCCCCGCCTCGTCTGCCCCGTTTGCGAGCGCGATGAAGCATGGCATGGTGGATTTCAGAAGTAGGTCGAGTAGAATTGATGACGGGAAAAACGTTCTCAGAGGCAAAGTTAGGTCGATAGTCCTTATGCATTGAATCCAGAATATTCAGCAAATGTTCACGCTCATACCTGTGCATGGTAGCTGTACTAGCCGCCAAAACAGCAAGTGAAATCACACATACAATCACGCATCGCCACAACCTGTCGCCATACACCGGCGCCATCTTGATAACTCATTCAGTATACAAATTCAATGGAAACTTATTATGTCAAAGTGATGCAGATAAATATTTGATATAGAGCAAGTTGTTACGTTGCAACGAGACAGTGTGCAGCATTAGGGCAAACACTGACCAATACTTAGTATCTTCCTTAGAGTGACCTCACACATTGTCTGTTTAGCCAGGAACGCCAGAAAGTGTTGTTGTGTCAACAAGTCCTGGAGACAGTGTGGTCATCCAGGAGTTGACTGATCAGGCACAGGTGACCAGTCCATTAATGATCACGCCTCCAGATAACTTGGTCAAGAGCCACAGTAGTCAGAGTGTCGCCTCCTCGGCCGTCAACATGCCCAAGGTAAGACTGCCACTAGTAGAAGTTGATGTGCAAGGTGCACCCACTTGTTCTTACATAATGTTCTTACATTGTTCAGTGAAAGAACATTATGTAAGAACAACTGATTTATGCCCAATTTGTTTGTGCTCAATGACGTCAATGTACATAGGTAAGACGAGGTGATGATAAGAGATGTAAACTTGCAGTCATAACCAACATCATTCATCAGAGAGTGTGCAGTCTTCAGAAGTCTTACATAGGATCTTGCGTTTTAGGGCTTTCAAAAGCTTTTTTAAAATGGGAATTTTCAAAGAAAGGTCTTAAAGAGGTCTTAAATTTAATTTCACCAAGCTATGTCCTAGGCCCTCGACTATGATTCAACAGTGGTGGAATGGCCAGTGTGTCCATGAGCGATCTGATTCTTTTGTCCAATAATAGTTTCATCATCAATAAATAAATGGCTCCTAGAAGGTATTTTAACCAAAACAATTTTGTGCAAAACATTTAAATAACATGTATTATGATTGCAGGCTTGTCGATGTGTTGGTTTTTGGAATGATTTATTAGTGAGTTACCACGAGATCACAGGTGAAACAAGTCCTCTGTTGTACAGGTGTCTACGGAGTCGAGTGTTTGTGTCCAGTCTGCTGGTCCACCAATCATACTGACCGCAACACAGCCTCATTTGACCACTGCAACAACGCTTGACCTGCCCGACATGTCGTCACATGACCTGGGCAGTATGTCATCACACGAACTCTCTGACATGTCACCACCTGACCTGACGGACATGACACAGCCTGACCTGGCCGACATGTCACCGTCCTACCTAGTTGATGTGTGTGAATCAGGTATCCCTCAGTCCATCGCACTGCCGTCATCCCTTCTGTCCGGCGAAGACTGCGGCTGTGACGACATGGAATCCATGTTGAAAGGGTATGTACAGTGTGTTGGAAGGGTATGTACAGTGTGTTGGAAGGGTATGCAGAGAACACTGGCTCAATACAAAAGCTCAGGTGCACCAAAGTAGGGTGGAACATAAACACAACATAGAACCGTGGATAGCAATGGAGAATCCAGTTGGAATCCCGTTTATTTAATATGAAACAAAATAAAGTAAACACATAATGACATATAGTAATACATCACACAATTGACAGCTCACCCACTTGGCAGTGCGAATCCTGTATCAGGGCGTAGTTCATATCATGTTTTGATATGTCAACGAAATGTCACAGTTCCGGGAATCCACGGAAGAATGCACTGATATATTATCACAGTGAGGATAATCCGGGGTGTGTTCCACAACGGTACCTCAATACATGATCCCAACCTTACTGTTGGATCGGGTCGGCTTGTTCACCTAGCAACAGTGCGTCACACAGAATAGTTGCACGAGATGGTAACAGATGTGACGGCATCACACGTATGATGTCAGTTGTGATGACAGCAGATGTGACAGCGTTACACGTATGCGGTCAGGTGTGATGACAGCAGATGTGACAGCGTTACACGTATGTGCAGACCATCTGTATCAGAGAGTATTCATCAAGCAAGCTGGCTCCAGTGACATCCCGGATGTAGTCATCATAAGCAGTTCTAATCAGCTTCTGTATGTGTTGCCATTTCACACAATAGGCAGACCAATCTTCTTGTTTCTTGGACTTTCTGGCGGTGCAGTAGTACCTGTCCTTACGAATTTCACATCGGATATTGCGGGTCATCTAGGGAAGGTCACGTTTGGTTTTGGAGTTCTTCGTCGGGACATGTAGTGATGGCTCAGTGTAATGCTTGCAAGTTCTCATCAGGTGATCTGGATGAAGGATTTCCCACCAGGAATTTAGTGGCATATTCAGCTATGTCAAGCCGAAGACCAACAAAGTTAGCTGACTTATATTTGTATACCTTGTGTTGGTGTTTTAAGTACGCTTTTGGTCGAACATCAAGCATAGTGAGAACCGCAAGATGATTACTCATTCCCAGAACCACTTGCACTTTACTAACAAGGTTTGTATTAGTACAAAACAACAAGTCTAACACAGCATCTGACGATGGTCTGGTGATTTCTAACACAGCATCTGATGATGGTCTGGTGATTTCTAACACAGCATCTGACGATGGTCTGGTGATTTCTAACACGGCATCTGATGATGGTCTGGTGATTTCTAACACAGCATCTGACGATGGTCTGGTGATTTCTCACTGGTAAGATTAAACTGTTCTGTGATGACTAGTAGCTTTCTGGCATTTACTGTGTCACTACTCCCAATCACCTCGTTGGTGTCCCAAGTTATATCAGCAGCACTGAAGTCCCCGGCGATGATGACATTCGGATGCCTACGCATACATTTGATATGCTGTTCAGTCAGTGATTTTTCTAGGTGTTCAGGTGGAGCCCTTAGGTGGTTGATAGAATGAGCCTAAGTATACGTCCTGTTATTTGGGGAATTGAATGGAGCTCCATGCACATTTGTTGTCCTTCGTCAAGTCCTTTTCCTCTGTGGCTTTTACATCCTTCCTGATGGCAGGGAGGATGTCCGCCTCCATTCCGGGTACGGTCTTTTTGATAAACTTCTATATAATGGCTAGGGAAGAGGCTGTATGTCAGGAATGTGCCGTCAACTCGCAACCTAGAATGGCATGTGGTCACGTCGGTATACCAAATTGATATTCTTATACAATCAATATATGTATTGTCATTTATTATATATGTATTGTCATTTATTATATATGTATTGCCATTTATTATATATGTATTGTCATTTATTATATATGTATTGTCATTTATTATATATGTATTGTCATTTATTATATATGTATTGTCATTTATTATATATGTATTGTCATTTATTATATATGTATTGTCATTTATTATATATGACACTTTGGAAATGCTAAAAAACAAGCTCAAACTGTGAATCAAAATGTGATATGTGCGACTATTGTATACTCGTCGAGTATACCGGCGATAACAGTGGAGGAAGCTGGACTCTGGGTGAGTCATGTAGCATAAATGTGTGATGTGTGATGTGGCTGAACTTGTTGTGTTGAAATGTTTGCCTGAGCAACGTTAATGATGTAGTTATCAGATTTATATAACTTGTACTCCTCATTATTGATAACATTTACTGAAGGTGTGAACAATGTGATGGAAAGGTGTGTACATTGTGTTGGGAAGGTGTATACTAAAGTTAACAAGGTGGAGCTGTAACATGTGCTGTTTGCAGGGATAGTGAATACAGCAGTCACAAGTGTAACAAGGTGGAGCTGTAACTTGCTGTTTGCAGGGACAGTGAATGCAGCAGTCACAAATTTTACAAGGTGGACCTGTAACATGTGCTGTTTGCAGGGACGGTGAATGCAGCAGTCACAAATGTTACAAGGTGGAGCTGTAACATGTGCTCTTTGCAGGAACGGTGAATACAGAGTCACAATTGTAACAAGGTGGAGCTGTAACATGTGCTCTTTGCAGGAACGGTGAATGCAGCAGTCACAAATGTTACAAGGTGGAGCTGTAACATGTGCTCTTTGCAGGAACGGTGAATACAGCAGTCACAAGTGTAACAAGGTGGAGCTGTAACTTGCTGTTTGAAGGGACAGTGAATGCAGCAGTCACAAATTTTACAAGGTGGACCTGTAACATGTGCTGTTTGCAGGGACGGTGAATGCAGCAGTCACAAATGTTACAAGGTGGAGCTGTAACATGTGCTCTTTGCAGGAACGGTGAATACAGAGTCACAATTGTAACAAGGTGGAGCTGTAACATGTGCTCTTTGCAGGAACGGTGAATGCAGCAGTCACAAATGTTACAAGGTGGAGCTGTAACATGTGCTCTTTGCAGGAACGGTGAATACAGCAGTCACAAGTGTAACAAGGTGGAGCTGTAACATGTGCTTTTTGCAGGGACAGTGAATACAACAGTAACAAATGTTACAAGGTGGAGCTGTAACATGTGCTCTTTGTAGGAATGGTGAATACAGCAGTCACAAGTGTAACAAGGTGGAGCTGTAACTTGCTGTTTGCAGGGACAGTGAATACAGCAGTAACAAATGTTACAAGGTGGAGCTGTAACATGTGCTGTTTGCAGGGACAGTGAATGCAGCAGTCACAAGTGTAACAAGGTGGAGCTGTAACATGTGCTCTTTGCAGGAACTGTGAATACAGCAGTCACAAGTGTAACAAGGTGGAGCTGTAACTTGCTGTTTGCAGGGACAGTGAATACAGCAGTCACAAGTGTAACAAGGTGGAGCTGTAACATGTGCTCTTTGCAGGAACGGTGAATGCAGCAGTCACAAGTGTAACAAGGTGGAGCTGTAACATGTGCTGTTTGCAGGGACGGTGAATGCAGCAGTCGCAAGTGTAACAAGGTGGAGCTGACGAACCATGTCGACTCTCTGCAGACGGAACTTGACTTGTTGAAAGACCTGCTCGCAGTCAGCCAGTACAGTGTTGACTCAAGCACTCTCACAGGGGTACGTTCCATATGTTGCCTACAGTAGACACAAACACCCTCACAGGGGTACGTTCCATATATTGCCTACAGTAGATACAAACAACCTCACAGGGGTATGTTCCATATGTTGCCTACAGTAGATACAAACAACCTCACAGGGGTATGTTCCATATGTTGCCTACAGTAGACACAAACACCCTCACAAGGGTGTGTTCCATATGTTGCCTACAGTAGACATAAACACCCTCACAGGGGTACGTTCCATATATTGCCTACAGTAGACACAAACACCCTCACAAGGGTGTGTTCCATATGTTGCCTACAGTAGACACAAACACCCTCACAGGGGTACGTTCCATATATTGCCTACAGTAGACACAAACACCCTCACAAGGGTGTGTTCCATATGTTGCCTACAGTAGACACAAACACCCTCATAGGGGTACGTTCCATATGTTGCCAACTATAGACACAAACACCCTCACAGGGATACGTTCCATATGTTGCCTACCATAGACACAAACTACCTCACAGGGGTACGTTCCATATGTTGCCTACCATAGACACAAACACCCTCATAGGGGTATGTTCCATATGTTGCCTACCATAGACACAAACAACCTCACAGGAGTACGTTCCATATGTTGCCTACAGTAGACACAAACAACCTCACAGGAGTACGTTCCATATGTTGCCTACAGTAGACACAAACACAACTACCGGTAGTGTCTCCATTGGTGACCGACCATGTATAGACTAAACTTATGTTTTACTAATTATGCAACTTTTTCAGTAGATTCACCTAATTTCTTAGAGAAAAGAAAGAAATAATGTTGATGTTCAACACTGCGAAATGGTCAGCACAACTGTAGTCTGTGTGGTGGAGCCATGTCTATCTCCTCCCCGTCTTCCCCTGGGCATTAGGGCTAGGATAAGTGAAATTGTGTATTTTTGTCAAAACGTTGTTATTTCTGGTGAAACCCTTATTTTCTTTTTCAGTTATTTGCACCAGAGTATCCGATGACTTTCAATTCAGACTTGGTAAGTTACTGGTGTAAATGGCATAGCAACATCACAGTTTCTATGCTGATGCTACTGCGCAATGCTTTATTAATATTAGCTTTTCATTGTCCATGTAACTTCTGCTCCTTTGCATCAACAGTGTCTGTATATTGATGTACCTTTGTAATGAACTTATGTTGTGATTCCTTTGATGTCACTGCTTTATTATGCAATCCAATTATGTTTTTGAGTTTCTTCATTTTTGTTTGATGCACAAATGCCAACAGTCTTTTAACCAGTTCTTCTTAGTTTCATTTGTTGGAATATTTTTGCTGTGGCTTGCATACAAATTCAAACATATTCAGACAAACCATTGCAGCTAAGTTAACCACTTTATTGGATTGTCATGTGTTGATGTGTACTGGTCAGCATATTTAACAAGATTGCCATCCCAAACAACAAGTTCCAGATGGCAAGTGGACAAGGAAGCCATTGGCTTATCGAGAGTCCAACAATTTTCTCATCTATGTGTAGCCCGCCCTTATCAAATATCTGTCAATTCTATTTTGAAACACATTCACACTACTAGCATTAACACAATCATTTGGCAGTCTGTTCCAATCATTTATCACCCTCTGTGAGAAAGAGTACTTTCTCATGTCCAACCTACACTGCTCCTTAACTAATGCTGCTTTGTATCCTTTGGTTCTACTGCCTTCTTTAAATTTGAAGAACATATTCCTATCAACATCCTCATAACCATTCACTATTTTAAACACTTCTATTTCTCTCCTCTTAGTCTCCTGGTCTCTAGTGTTGTCAAACCACATTGTAATAAGCAACTTTCGTAACTAAGGTCTCTCAATTCTTGAATCATTTTAGTTGCTCTTCGTTGTGTTCTTTCTAGCTTGTCTATGTCCTTTTTACGATACGGCCTCCATGCTTGAATACAATATTCCAAATGTGGTCTAACTATTGCTTTGTACAGGGGTACAATTAGCTGTTTCTCCTTATACATGATAGTTCTCCTAATTAGCCCTAGAATTTGATTTCGTTTCGAAGCAGCAATCCCACATTGCTCTGAAACTTTCATGTCAGCACTAAATGTTACTCCTAAGTCCTTTTCTTGTGTGGTTCTACCTAGTACAGCATCCCCCATTTTATATTCTTTGACCATGTTTCCATGTCCTATGTGTATGCATTTACACTTCCCAAAATTTAATAACATTTGCCATTTTTCTGACCATTTAGCTAATTTATCTAGATCATCCTGTAAACTTTGTTTATCTGTATCATTAGTAACCTTTCTGAATACTTTTATGTCATCTGCAAATTTGAGTACTTTGCTAGATACGTCATCTTCCAAATCATTTATATATATATATTAAAAACAGTATAGGGCCTAATACTGTGGTACCCCACTCAGAACAGATTTCCAGTTTGAAATCTCACCATCTACTATTACTCTCTGTCTTCTGTGTGTAAGCCACTTTTCTATCCAGTTGATTACATCATTACCTATACCATGTTTAAGTAACAATCTTTGATGTGGCACTTTATCAAAAGCTTTCTGAAAATCTAAGTAGACAACATCCACTGGTGACCCGTCATCTACCCACTTTGTAATTTCTTCCAAAAAACATAAGAGATTGGTTAGACATGACCTTGCTTTTAGGAACCCATGTTGAGATGTATTTATTAATTTATGTTTTACAAGGAATTCCACCATGTTGTCTCTAATTAATGTTTCGAGTAATTTATATACAACTGATGTTAAACTCACTGGTCTGTAATTCTCTGGCTTGTTCCTCGATCTCTTCTTAAATAGCGGCGTAATATTTGCTTCTTTCCATTCTGAAGGAACTATTCCTTCTAGTGACAAGTTAAACAATTTTGCAAGTTGTGTACTAATTTGTTCAACAATTTCCTTAAGCAGTTTTGGTGGTATCCCATCAACTCCACGTGATTTATTATCTTTCATCTTCTTAATTGTCTGTGCTATCATTTCAGGAGTTACAAATAATTGCCCTAAATGTTCTGATTTATTGCCCTCAAATTTAGTAAATGGAACTGGAAGTGAGCTGATATCTTCTGTGGTAAAAACTGAGCTGAAATACTCATTCAGAACCTCTGCCATTTAAACCCGTCTGAAATTGTGTTTCTCCTGTTGTTTTTCCAGTGGTCTGACCTTATCTCGAACTTTCTGTTTACTCCTTACATAAGCATAGAAATTCTTGCTGTCATTTTTGATATTACCTGGCAATTTTTTTTTAAGGTTTTTTAGATTTTCTAATTTCAGTTGTAGCTAGGTTAAGTGCCTCTTTGTAATTTGCATAGTCTTCATCCTTTCTGGTATGCCTATAAACCCTCCACATAGTTTGCTTAAACACTATTTTTCTAATAGCTTCTTTTGACAAGTGTTTCTTTCTAGACTATTTACCTTGTTTTTTCAAGGGAACAAATTTATCGATGATATTCTCAATTTCATATTTTAGAATATTCCAACATTCAGTTGCGGTCTTATTCATCAGCATGTTATTCCAATCTAGCTTTGCTAAGTATTTTTTCATATCTTTATAATTACCTTTGTGGAAGTTTCTCCTATATGTTTTTTTATTTTTACTTTCTGATATTACATTGATGTCAAAATATATTTGATTGTGGTCACTGTTACCCAATGGTTCATGTATTTTTACATTGTCCACTAATTCTTTTTGTGATGATAAAACTATATCTAATACATTTTCTCCCCTGGTTGGTTCTAGCACGTGCTGAATAAGGAAGCTATCCTGAATTAAAAATAGTAATTGTTGGTCCTCACCCCCTGTACTCTCTAGAGATTTCCATTGTATATGTCCATGGTTAAAATCTCCCATTACGATACATTCCCTTTACTGACTTCCTTTATAGCATTTTGTATTTTTGTGTTATCCTCTTCGTTTATGTTTGGACTTCGGTAAACTAATCCAATAGTTAATTTTGAATTTCCTGAAACTTTTTTGCACCAAACAGCTTCATCGTAATCTGCTTTCCTTTCTAATTTTATTTCATAAGCCTGAATAGATTCTTTAACATATAAAATAACTCCCCCTCCCCTTCTTCCTATCCGATCTCTCCTAAACACATACATGTTAAGTTTCAGAAATGCCAATCCAGGAAATTTAGACGTAAATCGGAGGGTATCGAAAAAACGGGGATTTTTATGTAAATCGGGTAGTATCGGAAAATCAGGGACTTGTATGTAAATCGGAGGGTCTAAGAGAACAAAATATTACAAAAAGAATATTTTCCATGACAGTAACAACCATATTTTATTATCACCAATCACCAACAGTTCATATATGATTCAAAAGCACATTATATATATATTCACAAATAAGTCATGAGGTCTAGACATCTGGCACAGAAGAATAACGCCTATGTCGATCTCACATAGAGCATGCAGGGTGACTTCACCAAGCATGACAGGCACACGCCTATCATTTATCACATGTATCACAAATCTACCAGAAAAGAATAACGTCCATGTTGATCTCACAGAGCATGCACAACAGACACAAGCCTTCTCTGACGCAAAGGAATAGCAAGGATCGTCTGTGTCTATGTGATCGTCGTTGCCGAGCTGTGACCGAGAGTCAGTGTTGACTCAGAAAAACATACTCGAGTCAGCCAGAAATAAAACCCAATTAGGCTGAGTTCGGAAAATAACAGAAAAAATTGTTTGTTTTGGTTTCACTGAAAATCCAGGAGATTGCTAATTCAGCATCTGTTATGTCTGTGTTGGCCCATGATTCGGTAATACCAATTAGGTGAGGGTCAATATCTTCTACCATAATATTTAATTTGTTTTCTTATTTACTATACTAGCATTTAAACACACGCATCTATAACCTGCTTCAGACAAGTTTTTCGGACATTTTGTTATTGGTTTATCTGTACTAGTAGCCTCTTGTCCTGCTTGAGGCATCTCTAAGTAACCCCCCTACGCTTCTAGTTTAAATAGTGTTTACTACCAAAAATATTAGTTATGCTACCCATGCCACTGTCTACTGCTGCTGAGAGTCCATCCGCAAATACTGCTGCCCCCTTTCCAGTTAGATGAAGCCCGTCCTTCATGTACATATCAGCCCTTCCAACAAAACTTCCCCACAAATCCACAAAACCCACTTCCTCTTCCCTACATAGCTTCTCGACTAGCATGTTAATTGCCATCCTCCAGCAATTTCAATATCTATGACCCCTCCTTCCTATTACTGGTAAAATCCCTGACAGTATTACCTGCTCAACCCGCGTCTGCTTTACTGTTCTGACCAAATTCCTGTATTTCCTAAGTATGGCAGTTGTACCCTCACTCTCTAGGTTATTTGTCCCTACGTGTACTAAAACAGATCCACCCTTGCCCGAACCCACAATGTTTTCTACCCTCTCAGTAATTGCCTCTATTTTGGCCCCAGGCAAGCAAACTACCACGTCATCTCCCTTGTTTAAGACTCTGTTGGTCTTCCTAACTATTGAGTCCCCCACAAACACCCTCGCTCTCTTTCTCACCCCTTCTATCACTGCCTCGGAATAGCCCTTCCGATGGATCCCCTCCATCACATTCTGTCCTGCAGCCTTGTCACTTGGTGGCAGACTGTTATCAGGCTCTCTCTCAGTCATCAACCTGTCACCTTTCCCTCCCGTCTCCTGGCTAACTTGCGCTCCCGTTGCCTTCCCTCTTGACACCTTCCCTCCCGTCTCCCTCACTCCCATCGCCTTAACTATCATCTCCTTCCCCCCCCAACTCCTTCGCTACTGTCTCCCCCACTCCCCTTTCCATTTGTCTTCCCTCCCATTTCTTTCCTTCTCGTCTCCTTTTGTCCTGTCTCCCTACGTCCCGTCTCCTTATGTTCTGTCTCCCTACGACCTGTCACCTTACCTCCTCTCAGCCTCCTCCCAGGCTGAGGTAAGCTCTCCCTAGCATCTCTCTCGTCGTCTTCCCCCACTTTATCATCTGCTGGCACAACCCACCTGCTCCCTTCCCACCACTGCCACAACGAGCAGCCTCAGCTGTTCTAACTCCACCTCAAGTTCCTTCATCCTCGTACATCCCCTACACTCAAAACTAAAACTATCCGCCTGAACCTTAGTCCAGGACTTCTCACACCCGGACTTGACGAAGTGCACCCAGTTGCTACAACTGCTGCATATTAAATGCCTGGTAGCCTTTACCTGCCGTTTGCACGGCGCCATCACAAAATTTAGACTTAAGCTGATTGCTACGTTAGCCTTGAATAAGGCTGTTTTTGTGTTCAAAAGAACACTTTAGGCTAATATACTTGCTAAATATGTCTTATCTACTAAGCTTGCATGAGCAAATAAAAAGCCTGCCACCTATCGAATGCGGAGAACACTGTGTAAACAAAACAATGAAGTCAGTGTAAACCAACTTACGCTAAAATCCTGCTTCCTTTTTACTGAAATCGTTTATTACAACTATGTCAGATATTACCTTATGTATGTAATTTATGTAAATGTATCACTTTGTCTAATATATATTTAACAATGTATACGATAGTTTGGTACACCAGTTTAATTCACGACCTGTAAACAAACTCCCCCTTATCGCTCGTTGAATTTGAGTCCGGGAAAAATACTGCCTCTGTTAACAAAAACAGTTTTTTAATATATGTCTATAAGAAGTTTGTGTATATAGTATATGTGTAATAATAATACTTATTCTAACCAATATTCCACTGTTTCTGACTATTCACTATGCTATCTCTATCTTTCGAATGGTAAACAACCCTATTAACGCTCACTGACTTCCCTGTCGGAGTCTGAAACTAACTTACTCTAAAATCCTGCCTCTGCCTAATAACTAACAAAAACTGTTTTCTAATATATGTTTACAATACGTTCATGTATAATATATATGCAATAGTAATACTTATTCTATTCGATATTCCACTTTTAACTGTAAATTCTCTACACCAATTTCAAGTCGCTGCTGCACCAAGATTTCCAGAAGTCGCTGAGTCAAATTGGTCATTATTTGGAACGAGTGACAATTGTGAAGGATTGACGTGTGTTCGTTGTGTTGCAGCTGCCTTGTGTTTATAGCTTGTCCTGCAAGTGCACTCTTCAGCTTTGCTTAATGTGCACTGCTTGTGTTTCATGACTGGTATATGGTGCAGTGCACGTAGAACTTGTGTTTCATGACTGTGGTATATGGTGCAGTGCACATAGAACTTGCGTGTGCTTTGACCAAAGAATATTGCTGTTGTCATTTACTTGTACAATTTGAAATTGCTAAAAATTTATATGGTTAAAACCTGGGAATTTTTTCAAATTAAATGTAATATTGCCAATGGCAACATGATCTAGATAAGAAATGATAGTCATCCTTTGGTGTATTAAAGTCTGTTCACATTAGAAACTCCATGGCAAACATCTTGGAGTTCAGAAGCAGTCAGATTCATTCATGTGATCAGTTTATTAAAATGTTCTAGGCCCTGAATACCTTATTTATACCTGCACATGCTCAGAGTGGTTTACATAAATAATTAAGTAAATTAGACATTTATAACTTGCCATGATCTGTAACATCTGTAACATCTGTAACAATTTGCTCAAAGGCATCAACAAGGTTCAAATGAGTAAAATGAGTTATATATGTTACATATATAAAAAGTCATGTGATGCTGTTCTGTGCTTGTAGAGCGATGGTTAGATAGTTTTTGACCATTTAGCATCAGGGTTGTTTGATTTAAATCATGATTTAAATCACTCCAAAAAAATCATTGATTTATGATTTTTTTTAATTCCAATTTTTTTAATCGATGATTTATATGAATTCAACACAAATAATTGTTTACAAGCATCAAGATCAACAAAGTTTTGTGTGTTTTTTAATACAAAAGCACAAAGTGCGCACACCAGACAGCCTGATAGTAAAATATTTTATGACATTGTGTATGCCAGATTAAAAAGTCAAATAAATAAAAAAAATCTGATTTAAATAAAAAATCTGATTTTTTATCTAAAAAAAATCATGATTTTTTCAACCCTGTTTAGCATGCATGGCGTGGCTGGTGTCCTGTGAGGCTGGTGTCCAGCGTGGCTGGTGTCCTGCTAGGCTGGTGACCAGCATGGCTGGTGTCCAGCATGGCTGGTGTCCTGCACGGCTGGTGACCAGCGAGGCTGGTGACCAGCGTGGCTGGTGTCCAACGTGGCTGGTGTCTAGCGTGGTTGATACAAGAGCATACATAGCAGACTTTGACGCTTCTATTTGCTTGCTACTTCCTTCTTATGTTCCACACTTGTCATTGTGTGATGTCAGATGCTTGTTTAACCAAGTAGTTAATAAAAGAATGTAATATCATCGCTTTCACTTGGCTTTGACATGTCAGGTGCCTACGAGGATGTTTCTCTGAAAACAGGCGCCATGTCCTTCCTTTGAGCCTGTGTTAAATGGCACCACCATCTTGTGATGTGATGTAGCATAAACATGCAGAAGATATGCAGTGTCAGAAATTGTGGCTCTTCTCTGGTCTTACAGAATATTGGTTGTTATAAATTCAGGTGACACTTGTTTATCCAAATAAGCAGTCTCGTGCACCAGTGCCTTAGAGGCAGCAGGTTGTTGGACATGGAACATTGCTAAGATATAGGCGGCAGCCGACTCAGTGACTTGGCTGTGTAACTCACCTCAAGAAGTTGTTCTCATGTTGGTGACAATTTGCGTAACAGATTTGCAGGAATATTTATTAGACTCCGGTAAAGTTAATCAGAAGTCCAAAATTAGAAGTTGTGGGACTTCTTTCGTTTTTTTTTAGCTGGTTCCTGATGTAGATGTTTCTTTATGCATCCAGCTGCAGCATCTGGACAAGCAGTCTCAGCTCGTGTCCACTCTCAACACCCCAGTAGCACCCGAGGCTGGTGGGGGACATGCGGACATCCTTCCCACCACAGACATCACTCCCGCTGACACCAACACAGGGGGTACGTAGTCCTCTCTCCCCACCACTGACATCCCTCCCTCCAACACCAACACAGGGGGTACGTAGTCCTCTCTCCCCACCACTGACATCCCTCCCATCAACACCAACACAGGGGGTACGTAGTCCTCTCTCCCCACCACTGACATCCCTCCCTCCAACACCAACACAGGGGGTACGTAGTCCTCTCTCCCCACCACTGACATCCCTCCCTCCAACACCAACACAGGGGGTACGTAGTCCTCTCTCCCCACCACTGACATCCCTCCCATCAACACCAACACAGGGGGTACGTAGTCCTCTCTCCCCACCACTGACATCCCTCCAGGTGTACTTAGTCATCTCACTCCACTACGGACATCCCTCCCTCCAACACTAACACAGGGGGTACGTAGTTCTCTTCCAACCATTGACATCCCTCCCTCTGACACCAACACGGGGTATGTAGTTCTCTCTTCCCACCATTGACATCCCTCCCTATGACACCAACACATAGTACTCTCTCTCCACCACTGCCATCCCTCCCTACAGGGGGTACTTAGTCCTCTCCACCACTAACATCCCTCCCTCTGACTCCAACACAGGGTACATAGTCTTCTATGTCCACTGTTCTCTTTGAGGTTCCTAAATAGCCTTACACAACTAGTGCTGGTGTCCAGTTACACCGTGTTGGTGTCAGAGGGAGGGATGTCAACCAGGGTTGGGTCCAGTTACACCATTGTAATTGATCACAACCAGGGTTGGGTCCAGTTACACCATTGTAATTGATCACAACCAGGGTTGGGTCCAGTTACACCATTGTAATTGATCACAACCAGGGTTGGGTCCAATTACAACATTGTAATTGATCACAACCAGGGTTGGGTCCAGTTACAACATTGTAATTGATCACAACCAGTGCTGGGTTCAGTTACACAACTGTAATTGATCACAACTAGTGCTGGATCCACTTACACCATTGATTGTAGTTGATCACAACCAGTGCTTGGTCCAGTTACACCATTGTAATTGATCACATTACAACCAGTGCTGGGTTCAGTTACACCACTGTAATTGATCACAACTAGTGCTGGATCCACTTACACCATTGATTGTAGTTGATCACAATTGGTGCTGGGTCCAGTTACACCATTGTAATTGATCACAACCAGTGCTTGGTCCAGTTACACCATTGTAATTGATCACATTACAACCAGTGCTGGGTTCAGTTACACCACTATAATTGATCACAACTAGTGCTGGATCCACTTACACCATTGATTGTAGTTGATCACAATTGGTGCTGGGTCCAGTTACACCATTGTAATTGATCACAACCAGTGCTTGGTCCAGTTACACCATTGTAATTGATCACATTACAACCAGTGCTGGGTCCAGTTACACCATTGTAATTGATCACAACTAGTGCTGGGGTCCAGTTACACCATTGTAATAGATCACAACCAGTGCTTGGTCCAGTTACACCATTGTAATTGATCACATTACAACCAGTGCTGCGTTCACTTACACCATTGTAATTGATCACAACCAGTGCTGGATTCAGTCACACCATTGTAATTGATCACATTACAACCAGTGCTGGGTCCAGTTACACCATTGTAATTGATCACAACCAGTGCTGGGTTCAATTACACCATTGTAATTGATCACAACCAGTGCTGGGTTCAGTTACACCACTGTAATTGATCACAACTAGTGCTGGATCCACTTACACCATCGATTGTAGTTGATCACAATTGGTGCCGGGTCCAGTTACACCATTGTAATTGATCACATTACAACCAGTGCTGGGTCCAGTTACACCATTGTAATTGATCACAACCAGTGCTGGGTTCAGTTACACCATTGTAATTGATCACAACTAGTGCTGGGGTCCAGTTACACCATTGTAATTGATCACAACCAGTGCTTGGTCCAGTTACACCATTGTAATTTATCACAACCAGTGCTGGGTTCAGTTACACCATTGTAATTGATCACAACCAGTGCTTGGTCCAGTTACACCATTGTAATTGATCACAACCAGTGCTGGGTTCAGTTATATCATTGTAATTGATCACATCACAACCAGTGCTGGGTTCAGTTACACCATTGTAATTGATCACAACTAGTGCTGGGTCCAGTTACACCATTGTAATTGATCACAACCAGTGCTTGGTCCAGTTACACCATTGTAATTGATCACAACCAGTGCTGGGTTCAGTTATATCATTGTAATTGATCACATCACAACCAGTGCTTGGTCCAGTTACACCATTGTAATTGATCACAACCAGTGCTGGGTTCAATTACACCATTGTAATTGATCACAACCAGTGCTGGGTTCAGTTACATCATTGTAATTGATCACATCACAACCAGTGCTGGGTTCAGTTACACCATTGTAATTGATCACAACCAGTGCTGGGTTCAGTTACACCATTGTAATTTATCACAACTAGTGCTAAATCCACTTACACCAGAGTAATTGATCACATATAAAATGCTATATTTGTAATTGAATTGTAATTGGTTTTGAAATGATTCCGTAATTGTAAACCGATTACTTTCATGAAATTTTTTTTCATTATCGTTTTTTCACAAACTACATAAAAACACTTTTCTAAATCATAAAACACCTAAATCTGGTTTTATTAAAATGTAAACAGGTGTGATGACATGGCTTGAAGATGAGCTGTCTTTTTTTACAGGACATGCATTGGTCCAGTACAATGCAGCTACAGACATTCAGAATCTCTTTGACAATGTGCTTGATGACTCATGGTACAGCAGCGCTCATGGTGACCACACCGGCACAACCCTCGACCTTCCCGATTCCCTCGACACGCCACCTGTTGATTCAACCATCACCTTCCCAAAGAGCGAACCTGATATGCTGGATGGTTATGGGACAATGTCGACAGAGGACATTGACTGAATCACTGAATGTTGTAGATAACATCATTTGATTGTTATACGATGTAGACTATGTAGGATCACTGACATGATCGTTGAAGGATTTGTTTAATACCAGGTGTTGTTGCGGGGTCTCCACACTGTTCAATCAATATAAGTGAATGTTAAATTGTGTCAAATCACGTGTAGACCAGATTGGTGCTGACCGTGATGGTGTCTGGCCAGAGAAAGCACATTTGTCGAACAGTAATCTCCATGCACAGTATGTAAAACGT
The DNA here is from genome assembly GCA_963662155.1 of Lamellibrachia columna. Taxonomy (NCBI): domain Eukaryota; kingdom Metazoa; phylum Annelida; class Polychaeta; order Sabellida; family Siboglinidae; genus Lamellibrachia; species Lamellibrachia columna. The sequence goes on from OY759267.1 coordinate 51,909,312, forward strand.
GCCATCATGCCCTTTGTCCGTTACATAGTTCAAGGTTTATTTCCTGGTTTCCTTTGTAAAGCTTTGAGAATGTAACTATAAACTTTTCCATTCATCTTACCAGGTTTCTTCCTTATTTGTATTCAAAAGTACCAGCGTGAACCTGTCAAACAATTAACGATGATAGCAGTCACCTTTTGTTTTGTATGCACTGATACTTTATGTATTTTACTGTTAGCACAACTTGAGTAATGAGGTAGTAACAAGTTGGTCCACGTCTCGATGGATTGTGTGTGGCAGGTGAACAATGTTATGATGTTGTGTGACAGGAGAACATATGTCATGATGATGAATGTACAGGTTTGGTGTCTGTCCATGTCAATTGTTTTGCTTATGGAATCAACTGTGTTCTGTTTCCTGCTGCATTTGACAGTCTGCCAAGGCAGATATCAGGCTGGTGTTGTTTTGTGTTAGGCTGTAAGTTGACCCAACTCATGTTTTGTTGAATTACCGTACTGCATGCCTAGGTCATATACTTACTGTCATTTTGTTTTATGTTGTGTGATTACTGTTTTGTTGGCATCTTGTATGTATGGGATGACATAAGAATGTGCTGTGATTCGTCATGTTGTTTACGGTACTTCATATTTATTGGCATCAGTTTGAAGAAACTGAAATATATTTTATATTTAGCGAGCTGTACCCAGCATCGTACTGCTTAATTTAGCATTTTCTAATAACGTGTAAATAGTTACATAATAGTGTGAAAGTTGGAAGCTCCTAACTGCTTGTGTCGTTTATCATAAATGCTGCATTGAAGCACAAGATGCTTCTATTGCTTTTAAGGAAGGATTGCATGTTTAAAACTCAATCAAGATGTAAATCCGTGTGATTTCTGAACTTTAGAATGTGTTAAGACACTGCATTGTTCCACTCTGTAAATTCTGCCTGGAGAATGTGGGGTATCAACCTTATTTGGGGTCATCTCTCATTACTGGTGATTTCCAAAACACTGTTCTTTTTAAAACTTGTACTATATGACAATATGACAACAATAAATTGGTTTACTTTTAATGTCAGAATGAATTTCAAATAGCAAAGTGTTACAGTACTTTATATCTGATTTACAATGTGTCAGTTGCCACCTTTACAACATATTTTTACAGTTGAATAAGATGATCCGGTTGTGTTGCCTAGCAACTGTTGGAGGCATGTGAGAAAACTTATTCCAATTTTACAAATTGGTAAATGTACAAGTTTTTCAATGCATTGTTGACAATAAATAAAAATATAAAATGAATATTATGGAGCGTTTTTATTTTTGCTACATATGTCTATCACATAAATGTGTAATGTGGAACATTATGTAAAATAATGCATCAGAAATACTATTCAAATACCTCAGACATGAAATCCACACTTGTTGAAAACAGGCTTTACAGATATCATTGACAGCACAGTGGAGGTTACTTTACAGCTTGGCGTGTTCCTCCGTGTGTGATACATTCATCCCAGTCCGGCCAGAAGCGCTCCTTCATTCGGTCGCAGTACTCAAACAGATTAGGAAGTTCATCTGCAAACATAACCTATGCAAGTGCATCTTAAAGGTCACATCTTAATTTTTTTTTTCTTGCCTCATTTCAAACAGTTCTCGAAAAATAATACCTTGTATCCACTATGACGTGCTGGCTCTAGTGTCCACCACGACGCGCTGGCTCTAGTGTCCATGACGATGTGCTGGCTCTAGTGTCAACGACGACGTGTTGGCTCTAGTGTCCACCACGACGTGCTGGCTCTAACGTCCACCATGACACGGTGGCTCTAGTGTCAACCATGACGCGCTGGCTCTAGTATCCACGACGACGTGCTGGCTCTAGTGTCCACGACGACGCACTGGCTCTAGTGTCAACAACGACGCGCTGGCTCTAGTGTCCACGACGACGCGCTGGCTCTAGTGTCCACAACGACGCGCTGGCTCTAGTGTCCACCACGACGTGCTGGCTCCAGTGTCCACCACGACGCGCTGGCTCTAGTGTCCACCACGACGCGGTGGCTCTAGTGTCCACCACAACACGCTGGCTCTAGTGTCCATCACGACGCGCTGGCTCTAGTGTCCACCACGACACGCTGGCTCTAGTATCCACTATAATATGCCCCCATATAATACCATAAGCGTTGCTCTGCCCCCATATAATATACCATAAGAGTTGCTCTGCCCCCATATAATATACCATAAGAGTTGCTATGCCCCCATATAATATACCATAAGAGTTGCTCTGCCCCCATATAATATACCATGAGTTGCTCTGCCCCCATATAACATCAGAGTTGCTCGGACCCTATATAATATACCATAAGAGTTGCTCTGCCCCCATATAATATACCATAAGAGTTGCTCTGCCCCCATATAATATACCATAAAAGTTGCTCTGCCCCCATATAATATACCATGAGTTGCTCTGCCCCCATATAATATACCATAAGAGTTGCTCTGCCCCCATATGATATACCATAAGAGTTGCTCTGCCCCCATATAATATACCATAAGAGTTGCTCTGCCCCCATATGACATACCATGAGTTGCTCTGCCCCCATATAATATACCATAAGAGTTGCTCTGCCCCCATATAATATACCATGAGTTGCTCTGCCTCATATAATATACCATAAGAGTTGCTCTGCCCCCATATAATATACCATGAGTTGCTCTGCCCCCATATAACATAAGAGTTGCTCTGCCCTTATATAATATACCATAAGAGTTGCTCTGCCCGCATATAATATACCATAAGAGTTGCTCTGCCCGCATATAATATACCATGAGTTGCTCTGCCCCATATAATATACCATAAAAGTAGCTCTGCCCCCATATAATATACCATAAGAGTTGCTCTGCCCGCATATAATATACCATGAGTTGCTCTGCCCCATATAATATACCATAAAAGTAGCTCTGCCCCCATATAATATACCATAAGAGTTGCTCTGCCCCCATATAATATACCATGAGTTGCTCTGCCCCCATATAACATAAGAGTTGCTCTGCCCTTATATAATATACCATAAGAGTTGCTCTGCCCGCATATAATATACCATAAGAGTTGCTCTGCCCGCATATAATATACCATGAGTTGCTCTGCCCCATATAATATACCATAAAAGTAGCTCTGCCCCCATATAATATACCATAAGAGTTGCTCTGCCCCCATAGGATATACCATAAGAGTTGCTCTGCCCCCATATAACATTATAACATACCATAAGAGTTGCTCTGCCCCCATATAACATACCATAAGAGTTGCTCTGCCCCCATATAATATACCATAAGAGTTGCTCTGCCCCCATATAACATACCATGAGTTGCTCAGTCCCCATATAATATACCATAAGAGTTGCTCTGCCCCCATAGGATATACCATAAGAGTTGCTCTGCCCCCATAAAACATACCATGAGTTGCTCAGTCCCCATATAATATACCATAAGAGTTGCTCTGCCCCCATATAATATACCATAAGAGTTGCTCTGCCCCCATATAATATACCATAAGAGTTGCTCTGCCCCCATATAATATAACATAAGAGTTGCTCTGCCCCCATATAACATACCATGAGTTGCTCTGCCCCCCATATAATATACACTGAGTTGCTCAATCCCTATATAATATACCATAAGAGTTGCTCTGCCCACATATAATATACCATAACTTGTTCTGCCCCCATATAATATACCATAAAAGTTGCTCTGCCCACATATAATACACCATACAAGTTGCTCTGCCTCCAGTAATATATGTTAAGTTGATGCCCTCATAATGTACCACAGTTAGTGGATCGGGTTGTAGGTTAATATGTTGCAGGTTCAAGTGTGCTAACAAATATGAGGAGGATTATGCAAAAATTAAGTCCAATGCATGGATCACATAATACTATTGAGAGTTGGGCCAATTCAAACTATACCTGTGCATTTGCTTGCATTATCAATCGATTTTGTGATTACAATTTGTTTATAAAACTTTAATATCTAGTGTTAGAGAAACAATTAACTTTAATTCTGGATTTTGTATCATTTTAAAACAGTTTTACGCAATCAATAACACAAGTCCAGATATGAAAAATGTATTACGTGGATTAAGTATATGCTTTGCTCAGCACACTTCAATGTTTTGACATCATAAAAAGCAGATATGCTTTTTGAAAACTTGAAATTGTGCATGTGCATGAGTCTAACTAAGAAGCTATGCCACACCTGTACATATAGATTCCACATACCTTTGAGAAATGGGCTGTAGGGAGAGGGAGAAGAGGAGTGCCACTTCACCTGGGCTAAGGAGCCAAACAGGGTACAATCTATCTCACTCGGCTCACCCCCCATAAAGAACTGTTTCTTGCCTGAAAAATAGAGACAAATTGTTAATTAATAAGTAGCTGATATCATCAAACATCAACGATACTAGCAGTGTAATACACAGGCACCAGGGGAGCATCAATTCATTCATCTGAACTAACAAAATCAGAGTATTCCAACTTCTTAAGCTGAAGATGGCTAAGGGTGGACTTACGTTAAAACTCATGAGCCCTGCAAACCGCCATACTTTAAATAACCCACCATCAGATATGACTTCTCAATCATAAAGCTAATGTTCAACAAGTGACAGACTACAAACTGAGCTGAGAGACATGCAGCTAACTAACCTAGGAAGGTTGACAACGCCCTCATGTCAGCCTTTCCGATCTCCCGGACGTCTTTCTGGCTGTGCCTGCCTATGCCCTGGCCCCAGGTCATCCAACGGAACTTGTACGAGATGATCATCACAACAATGTAGGGCAGCTTCATCAGTTTGGCCACGTAGTTCTTGTCTCCGTACACCCATCGCTCCAGCAAGCCACACCTTCAGTAATGTCACGCAATACACGTCAGACCCATATCAAGTTCAAAAACTACTCTGATATTCACGTGTGTTGTGAATTGTCAATGCCATAGCAATAAAAATTATATCCACAATTTTGTTCAGCACATTTATAAATAACATGTTATTGTCTAAGAAATGCATTACTCTTTATCTGGTCACAAAAATGGTTTTGGCATACATACCCCAGAACATTGCCATCCATAATTTCTCAATTACATCCAAAAAGATATATGTTCGAAATAAAGTTATTTCACCAATGACTCCTTGAAACAAACAAAACATACAAGGAAACAAAGACTTAGACACAGCTGTGCACTCCAGGAAACCAAGGACATACACATTCAGTCCGCTTGAACTACAAAAACATCTAACCACTAGAACAAGAATGCCATTCAAGGCAAAACTTGAAGGAAAGTGGACAAGGAGTCCAATGATTATTCATCTGTGTGTTTTCATTTACATTGTTACACAACTGATGACCAACAAGGAAATCTCCAAACTCACCAATGATGAGGTGAAGCAAAGAAGGTGGAGAAGACTTGGCCATGTTCAGAAAGTCATGGCCATGTCACACTGAAATGGCGACCACCGATGGCAATAAAAAGAAGAGACAGACCACTGGGCACCTGGAGAAGAGACAGACCACTGTGCACCTGGAGAAGAGACAGACCACTGGGCACCTGGAGAAGAGACAGACCACTGGGCACCTGGAGAAGAGACAGACCACTGGGCACCTGGAGAAGAGACAGACCACTGGGCACCTGGAGAAGAATGGTGGAAGAAGAAATGAAGCTGGCTGGGAACTCAGCTGGCACGGCCAACTGTGCTGGTTGGAGGAGATTTGTTGGCAGTTGAGTGAGAGTGAGTAAAACTTGAGTGAGAGTGAGTAAGACTTGAGTAAGACTTGAGTGAGTAAGACTTGAGTGAGAGTAAGACTTGAGTGAGAGTGAGCAACACTTGAGTGAGAGTGAGTAAGAGTTGAGTGAGAGTGAGTAAGACTTGAGTGAGAGTGAGTAAGACTTGAGTGGGAGTGAGCAACACTTGAGTGAGAGTAAGAGTTGAGTGAGAGTGAGTAAGACTTGAGTGAGAGTGAGCAACACTTGAGTGAAAGTGAGTAAGAGTTGAGTGACAGTGAGTAAGACTTCAGTGAAAGTAACACTTGAGTGAGACTGAGTAACACGAGACATACAACACTGTCAACTAAGATGTCTTGTCCTCACCAGTAGAGATCATCCTCAATCAGTTTCCTGAATGCGAGAGCCATGGCCCTATCCTCGGGACTGAGGGAGGCATTGAGATCAACAGAGAGCTCCTTGTTGAGGAAGTCAATACAGAGCTGAGAGTCTGCGACATCCACGCCATTGTATGTGATCCACGGAGACTTGCCCTTCGATGACATCGCATTGCGAAAGTCTGTCTATAGATGAAACATTGCAGAGAAATGACCTACAGTGTAGTATGTGGGTAAAAAAATACTTGCGATATTAAATGACAGACAGACAGTGAGGAACCTTGGCATCACCTGGACATGATGGAATGTTCTCATCAATCATTGAAAAAATGTACCAACCCAGGCTGCTACAAGTTAAAAACCCATTTAAAAATGTGCAGTAACGGTAATTGATTTTTTTACAGAATTGTAATTGTAATTTATATTTTTTATGTGATATAATTGTAATTGTAGGTGTCTTTTGAAGTGCTGTGGTTGTAACTGACATGTTCTGATGCTGTGTAATTGTTTACATCAATAACGCTGAAACTGCCATACAACAAATATTTGTTCTATCCTCAAAACTGGTTGTTAGCTCCTCTACTTTCAGTCCAATCACAGTGAAACCAATGGCACTTTCACTCCAATCACAGTGAAACCAATGGCACTTTCAGTCCAATCACAGTGAAACCAATGGCACTTTCACTCCAATCACAGTGAAACCAATGGCACTTTCACTCCAATCACAGTGAAACCAATGGCACTTTCAGTCCAATCACAGTGAAACCAATGGCACTTTTACTCCAATCACAGTGACACCAATGGCACGTTCACTCCAATCACAGTGACATCAATGGCACTTTCACTCCAATCACAGTGACACCAATGGCACTTTCACTCCAATCACAGTGACACCAATGGCACTTTCACTCCAATCACAGTGAAACCAATGGCACTTTAACTCCAATCACAGTGACGCCAATGGCACTTTCAGCATCACTGCATTGATTCAGGCCCATTTCATCTACTGTGGTTTTACAGCTAATTTTGAGACATATTCCCAGTTCACCTACTGTCCAGTTAAGGCCTACTCCCACTTTGCCTACTCTGAGATCACTTGGTCTACCTGCTACATGTAGGCGGTTTGGCGTCAACATGATCAAAAGTTAATGGGATGTGGCTTCTTTTAGCAATTCAGTACAAAGTTTTGCAGAAATCAGAGTTTTTCTTGAATAAAATATAAGTTCTATTTGGATTTCGTAAATGTTATTTATAAATAAATAATAATTAAGAGGACTAAGATTTAACTCGATAAAAAGCCCACTGCACTGACGTGCACACTTGTACTTGCCCACTGAACCCATCTGTTCACTAGGCAGTTCCCGATGAAGCGCCAACCTTGGTCAAGTTGCATGAGATGCTCTACCTACTTGGCTAATCTCCTGCATTTTTCAAATATCCCTAATCAGTGCAGATTATCAATTTCACAACAACTTATTGTGCCTAAAACAAAACTTGGACAAACTTGCTTTCTCTGTCACTGTGCCTAGGGTCAGGAATGAACTCCCCATCACTTTGAAACTATCTGAAATTATATCTTCTGGGAAAAAAAATAGAAGTTAATTATTATTATTATTACCTGGTAGGGTATCTTTGCCATCCTCAGGTATGTCTCCAGCTTGAGTGGGAAGGGTGATATGTTTGGTGCCCATTCACCCCGTCTGAACTGGTGCAGCAGTACAGTGTTTGGAGGGCAACTCTTCCTTTTGTCTTGACGTCTATGAAGAGGAAACACCATTACATAATCCACACCAATGCATATAATTTTTAGCTCCTTTCTTGATTCACATCTTTTGCTCATCCCATTTCCCAATTACCGGGTATTTAAAAAAAAATTCAAACTAATCCAGTATCCACTACAACATGCTTTTGCCGTTTTGTACATCTGTGCAAATGTGTCTGTTAGTTTTGGTGAAATTACCAGACAAACTAATACATTACTGTTTGGCAAATGTGTGGACTGGCTCTATATGCTATAACTACTGGCTCTATATACTATAACTACTGGCTCTATATACTATAACTACATAAAGCTACTCACACTTTCATAAGTTATCCAATCAGACTGCACATCTCTTGTTCAACTATTTACACTCCAGATACGAACATCAACAAACATCAACAAATCTGATTCGCACTGGGCAAAATGAATTGAAGAGCGAGCTTTATAGACAACTGGTTTAATAAATGATGAAATAGTGGTCATTACTAAGTACACTGTAAATAGTAACTTCCACACTGTATGAGTCCCAACAACAATGTATTTCCCCCATATCAATTCAAGCAGGTTTTATAGAACAAGCCAAGCCCATCCTCAGGGGTTTGAAAGGGGCAGTTTGGGTGCACACAATTAGCCAGAGATTTCTGGAATGATATCTGAAAAATATTACAGTTAAAAAAAAGGTTCGTTTGAGCTCCCTAAAACCCATCTGAGGACATCTTACATTATATTTCTTTTGTTTCTAACTAATCTGAGGTACTTTCTATAATTAACTGTTCCTTTAGTGAAGGCACAAGTCCTAGAGAAGCCAATGGTGGCACAACATTAGCACAGGCCAGGTACTTCACAAACATCTCACAGAGAAGACAAACATATCAACTTAGCAGTTCTAAACATCTTAAACATGCTAACATTATATTATGTTCACAACAAGTTGCCTGCATACTTCAATGGGCCACATTTTCAAGGAGGTTAAGTATAAAGGTTGCATGTAGTATCCAAATTGTGAGAACAAAATGTGAATTTTTAGTTACATATTATAGCTCTTAAAAGGAACATCAGGATTTTCTATTATTCAGTTAGTGAGAGGTCATAATTGCAACATGACTGAGAGCTCTGTCAAATGTGTGTTGTGTAACACGTGTGTTGTGTAACACGTGTGTTGTGTAACACGTGTGTTGTGTAACATGTGTGTCTCCTTAAAGAGAATGTACAATGTATTGCTTTGTCAACTGTTTTGTAGAAATGTTGATGGTAAATTTGGGCAAGTGTTACAAGTGACACACTTCTTCTTGCCCTTTTCAACATCAAGACTGTGGTTTATATTTTATGTTTGGCTATTTTTTGTGTGTTGTGTTGTTGTTGTTGAAATAAAGACCTGATTATATTTAAAAAAATAGTCTACAGCAATAAATATTCAAATATGAAGCATTGTTAATTTAGATTAGTTAGTTATATGAAACACCCAGTTAGCTGAGCAACAGTTAACCAATGAAATCGCTGTACATTATCTTTAATGAAGAGGATTACTTACATGAATGCATGAATGACATAGCCAGCAACAAGAGTGAGCGCTGTGCAGATTACACCAACAGTCCATGGGGAAGACAGCCACACAAACCTATGGAAACAGCAAAGACAATTTCCTATTTAAAGTTACGCCTGCTCCAAAGCAAATCCAAAAATTTTAATCCCAAATAATCATCTCCAGTCTTGTTTGGACATCAGAGGAGAGGAAGGCCACTGAAGAGGTGGAGTGACCACATCGGAAATTATACTAGGGCCAGGCTCCCGCTGCTGCCGTGTTGGTGACGGAGCGGTAGCCTTTGCAGTGAATAGAGAGGAGGGGGTGCAACCTCAGAGGAGGGCAGTGAGGTGTGCAACCTCCCAGAGGACAGCGAGGGGTGCAACCTCCCAGAGGACAGCGAGGGGTGCAACCTCCCAGAGGACAGCGAAGGGTGCAACCTCCCAGAGGACAGTGAGAGGTGTAACTTCCCAGAGGACAGCGATGGGTGCAACCTCCTGGAGGACAGTGAGGGGTGCAACTTCCCAGAGGATGACGAGGGGTGAACCTCCTGGAGGACGGCGAGGGATGCAACCTCCCGGAGGACAGCCAGGGTCAATATGGCCCATGTGTATAAGTCAGAGATGGACCAGTAATCATACTCAATAATCGTAAATGTGTTATTTTTAGTAATAGTACTCATACTCAATTACATAGATTCTGGTTGCATACATAATTAGCTAATTACGATGTCATCCGAGCATTTGGCTAATTAATAAAATAAGAGTGCACTTTTATCAGTTTATACGATGCAATTCGAATAAACTGTCAGACTGAAGAGTTCACGAAGGTGAGTCAGATAAGCGAGACTAACGCTGACCGCTCACGTATCACTACACTGGCTATTCTGCAGAACGCACCAACATTTCAAAACCAGTTGCTGGGCTGGGTCGAAATTGAGGGGTATCGACTTTGGGTCAAGGCTGGGTCCAATTATGTACTTGTAATTGATTACAGCAAAATGCTGTAATTGTAATTGACTTCGTTTTTTAAATTCTGCTGTAATTGAAATATGTTGTGTAATTTCATCAATTACAATCAATTACAGTATTTTTTTTATAACAAACTACCAGAAAAAAAAACTCTACAAAAATATAAATACTCTCTCACACCAACTGAAAATCAAGATCTTAATTATAACACCTGCAAGATCTGCTCGTAAAATCAAAGGAATATTCAGATATAACAAGTGCACCAACAAAATACCTCTGGTCTTCCTAAGCAATGTTTCATTGCAATCTGCCAGCAGACAGTTCACACCTGGCTTCCAAAGGGCTCCAAATATGCCAAAAGGCATCACCATTAGTTGTTTTCAAGGTATACCCCAATTGGCCATTGGTCTGTCTTTTCTTTGATTATGTTATCTTCTATCAGTGTACACAGTGAAGGGCCATGTGGTGGTTTCTGTTGATACAGTACTTAGATCATGTAACTAACACTGCCCAAGTCAGTAAATAAGCTCAATTGAGAGTGAGCTACAGCCCACAGGTTTATTAGGTAACAATACTGACTGACAAGAGACTCATGGTAGACAAACGAGGGTACAACCTCAAAACACAACTGCCAATTAAACCAATCTGGGTATATAACACAGTAGACAAAATGGGTGTACACCAAGGAGTATACACAAAACCCCTCGGGACGTATCTTGATGTGAACATTGCTAATGTACTGGAATTAATTATTTGTGGTTACATTTTATGAGTATCATGTTCGTCCGTCGAGTCGACGAGGACCACTCTAGTCATATGGGGGTAGTTGGGGCTGGATCTGGTGAGTGCGCAGATGGCTGACAAGGCCAATCCGTGCACGGAAGGTACGTTGGCAGTTGGGACAGGGAATGAGGGGGACGTCATCTTGAGGATTGCTGGGTCGCGCTTTCCTGGCTTGCCTCCTTTGCTCTGCTGCAGCGGTCCTGTTGGCCTCGCATATCTTGGAGCCTTTGTGGCGGTTTGTTCCCAGGAGTCGGGGGTGATGGCAAACGCTTTCAGGGATGTTTTTAGAGTGTCTTTGAAGCGGGCCTGTATATTAGCCGGAACGAGATTGAATTGCTAAATGCGTGGATTACGTGATCTGTATAATGATTTCACTTGAATGTGTAGTTAGATAACGTAATAATGCAACTTTTCACCAAGTGGGAAATAATTACACGTACATTAAGATATGTTTTGGGCTCCCGGAACGATGACTTATTGACGATCGGCGGCCATGTTTTGGCTGTTCCGTCTATTGAACATCACCCCTGACATTAGTGGGTTACTCATGGTGATCTCGGTCTGTAGAGATCTCGGCCTGCATGTAATGGTTGCTCCGTTGGGGGGGGGGGTGATTGATAGTATAGGTGTGTGTGGTCATCAATAGCCATTATTATATTTTAGTAATTTCCTTGTATATTTGACATATCCTGAATAATATTTAATGACTGCATAAGTTACCAGTTTAAATTAAAAACAATTTAAATGTGAGTAGTTAAACACAACCTAACTTATAAAAACAACACAAAGCAAGAATGTAAAAAGAAATCTGGATGTTTATTTTTTATAAAGCATGCATACATGTATTATTTCGTACAACAATTATGACAATTTTAAAACAATATAAAATCATACATCCATGATCCAAGGCAGTGGGAAGGCACAGGCTTATTTGATGGCGACCTGCACTCGCCATGTTGTAACACCGTCATTGGGTTTACATGGAATTTGTCTAGACAAAAATCATAGTAGCGCCACCTACTACATCTTCCATACCCTGGTAGTGTCATAAAAAAAACCAGTGGATCACAGTATATAGTATACTTGGTTACTAATACAAAACATGATCATGTGCCCCTAGTGATATCGATTTAGCTGCATTGGCATACCGATTTAGCTGCGTAGCACCAACAAATATAACATATTAGTCTGAATCTTTAATAAATACTAATACACCAGCTAGTATCCTACACGGAACACACTAATAACATACTCGTCTAAACATTAAACAAAACATGGTCTACATACAAATCACCAAAACGTACTAATTCCAAACTTAAATACATACTAACCAAAAAATAGCCTACATGGAACACACTAATATAACACACTTGTCTAATACAGACAAACTGTGTACTAAAATAACTATTAAAAATGAACTACACGCATTTGATGAGCTGCTTGCTTGTTTGTCGAATATCTCTGACCACCTGTCAACAAAAAATCCTGGCAGTAACTTGTCCAACCGTGCAAAACATCAATCACATCACACACAGCCACACACTCCACAGAGTCCACACACAGCCACACTCTCACACAAACACATGTACAACAGTTAGAGTGAACAGTTTAGTTGATTGAAATGAGTCATATAGAAAAAACATTGGAAAGGAATGATGATCAGAGAGAAAGAAGATAATATTTGCAGTTGATGAAACCCTGTACAATAGTAAGATAACATAACTGGAAAGATAAAAATGAATAGCATTATCAAATAACATAGACGCCTGCTGGCAGCAGTGCTGTTGTAGCTTCCAGCGTCTTAGTATTTGATTATTGCTACACCACCTTTATTCTTTAGTGTTACACAATGAACACTACAACTAAATTCTTTTTTAGGAGCGGCCTTTTAATTTGTTGTTGTGCCTAATGCAATTTATGAGTGAATTTAAAAGAATAAATTATGGAATAATTACTTATGTTAGATTCTGAACTTGATACACAATTTATAGTGGGCCTCTCTCATGTTGTGTACCTAAGGCGCCCGTGTAACTATGCATAGTTGTTATTTATGATAAATATTACATTAAATAAAATATGAAATATTACGTTAGAAGTGACTGTATGTGCTCTACAAATGTTGCATTTAATATGAAAACTGTGAAGAATGTTTTAATTTTTTTTCTAGAATTTCTTCTTTAATTCAGACACTGATACACATATAATGATACATATATAGGTCCATATAGTCAGCTAACCAAATAATGTTATATATATATATAACATGCATACTGTATGATTACACAAGGTCATTATGTATATAAAGTGACTTTACCCATTGTCTCCTTATCCTTATGATGTGTAAAACTGATTAAAAGTGGCCTAAAACACAATATTTTTAAAGAATGTTTGAACTTTTTTACTGGAACATATGCGGAATGATGTAAGGAACGCATTCAGGTACAAAAATGCTGTAAAAACCGTCGGCATAAAGCCCTAATAATTTAGGCCAGTTAAAGTTAGGGCATAATATTTTGGTTTAATTTTTAGATTTGATCGATATACGCGTTGACATGTTCCAATGATCATTGCTATTAGGAGAATGACGGTGATAATTTGCGTAAGCCCAAGAATCATCCGCGTGGAGTGCGGGACTAGGTGAGGCGAATATTTAATAAAACTAGTAAAAGGTGGTTATCAGTGGTACTAATTAAATACATGATAAACACAGAGTCGTGACATAAATAAATGCACCAGTTCTTACATTGTGTGTTTTCTAATACCAAAACTGTTACTAAATAAAATCAGGCGACAACACAAAATAATTTCTTTTTTGCTGATTTCCGACCCGCCATGTGGCGCCACTGTTATGTATATATAACATAAGTGTGTATAAAAACTTTAATAATACTTTGCAATGCATGCTATCTGAGACAGACATGCACTGAATGATATCATCCAAGTGATGTTTTAGAACCATATCACAAAAAAATCAAGAATATCTAATATTCTTTCTTCATCATCATCATCTGCGTTAGCCCAAGTTTGGGCTGTTTGGAGTAAACCACTTGAGACTTGAGAATCCCGTAACCCGTAGTGTCATTGGGGCACCACCGATGACCTTGAAACCAGCTGTCTCCACTTCTTCCTGTCGTTTGCCGCCCTTTGTCTGAGAAGTCCAGGCATGTCCACTCTTTGATGTTGTCCTCCCTTGTCCTCCCACCTCTCACCCTGTCTTCCTCGTCTTCTTGCTCCCCTAACGGTGCCTTCCAGGATGGACTTTATCATGCTGGATGTTCGTGAGACGTGCCCATACCATTTCAGCTTCCGTCTCTTTACCGTCGTTAGATCTTCATAGGGCCCGATGGCTTGTTTGATTCTGTTGTGGACCTCTTTGTTGGTAACATGGTCCTTGTATGAGATGCAAAGGATCTTTCGATAGCACCTCATTTTCATGGCTTGTACTCTTCTTTGTAGTTCGGCTGTAAGAGTCCATGTCTCGCATGCGTATAGAAATATTGACACGACAAGTGATCGCATCAGTCTGATTTTGGATCGAAGGATGATGTTTTTATCTTTCCATATTGGTTTCAGTCTTGTCATCGCTGCTGTTGTCTGGGCAATCCTTGTAATGATCTCAGATTTGGATCCCTCATCCGTAATAAACGAACCCAGGTATTGTGTCTAATCTTTGCCCATTCACTGTGATCTTCTTGTTGATGCCATTGGTGTTATTGGGCATTAGCTTGGTTTTCTCAGCACTAATTTCCATTCCGTAGGACGCAGATGTATTGTCGAGGCGGCTCACTAGGTCAGCCAACTCCTATTCAACCCCTTCTAAACCATCCATATCATCTGCAAAGCGTAATTTTTTTATTGTCCTGCCTCTGATGTTGACTGTTCCTACGTGATCTTCAAGGGCGTCAGTCATGATCCTCTCTGAAAATATGTTAAATAGAGTGGGTGATAGAAGGAAGCCCTGGCAGACTCCAATGGTGGTGCGAAACCATTCCCCCAGGGTGCCATTAATAAGGACTGCGCTGGTGGCCTTGTCATACGGATGTTCTATGGCTCGAACAAGGTTGACACCAATGTTGTATTTCCTCATGGTTTCCCATAAGGAAGTGTTTTTGGAAGTGTGATGACCATTGATTGGGTCCATGGAGTAGACCTCTCCTGTCTGCCAGATCTTATTGCAGATTGCTGTGAAGATGTTGGTCACAGCTTCTCCCCCAGTTTGTATTAATTTAGCTGCTATGTTGTCAACTGCAGCCTCCACTTCTTCACGAAAAATTGGGAAGTTATCCTCTTTGGTGTTCATAGGACAATCCAATAGTGCTGCATTTCCTTTGGTCTGGCTGTTGTATAACTCAGTGCAGTACTCTGTCCATCGGTTGATAATCTCCCTTTCTTCCGTGAGGCATTTTTCCTGACTCGTCTTGGATGGTGTTTATTCTTCCTTTCTTCTCTTTTATGACTTGGAATGTTCTTTTGCTATTGTTCTTGTTCAGGCTGTCTTCTATTTCGCTGCACTGTTCTTCTATCCATCTTTCTTTGGCTTCTTTCGTGCCTGTTCTCATTTCTTTGTTGATTTCCCTATATTTATCAGCTCCTCTGTTCATTACTCTTCTTTTGTCACACATGTCAAGTAGTTTGGTGGTGACCCAGGGTTACTTCTTATGACAGTGTCTGCCGAGGATCACACTGGCTGTATCAGTCATTGCATTGTTAAACTTGTTGGTCAATGTCTCTATGTCGGTGTTTTCTTCCTCTAGGGTGGCAAGAGGCACAAATTTCCCAATCATTGCTTGGAATGCTTCTGCAATTTTAGGGTCTTTCAACTTCTCTAGTGCGAACTTCATCCTTACTTGCTTTGGTTTGACAATCTTTTTCAGACGGAGATGTTCATCATCACCAAGTCATGATCACTTCCTATGCATGCGCCTGGAAAGCTCCGCGTCTTTGCAATATTTATGCCAGACCAGAATCGCTGTTTCAGCAATATGTAATGGATCTGATTGTGATGCTGGCCATTCGGAGAGTGCCATATGTGTTGGCCAGACCTAGTCTGTTGTAAGTAGCAAACTCCAGGAGCTTAAGGTCTCTTTTGTTGGTACACGTAGTTGCATTGCAGAAAGGCCCGCAGATGTCTTGCCAGTTCTCTTGTGTATCTTTGGCAACCTTTGCATTCCAATCTCCCTGCACAATTAGGGTATCCTTCTTGGGAGCCTGGTCAATGATTCTCTGCAGTTAATGAGTGACATGCTAAGATTTCACATAATTATGTAGGAAGATCTTTCATTTGTGCGAGGTTCAGGTTGTTGGTATAGATACATAAAAAGAGAACACGTATAAATAATGTTTATTAACAGTACCTACAAACATTTCACTATTTAAATCTTAAACTAATGTCTTTTTGATCAATCATCACTAGGTTTCATAAACTGCTTCTTGCGTTTCTTCTTAGTCTTCTTGGCTGATGCATTCCCATCTCCATCTTGGCTGGTATTACACTGTCCATCAGACTTCCGTTTCTTGGCAAACTTCTTGGAGATTGTCCCAACCAGTGAAGAATACCTGCAAGTATTGCAGTATTCATAACTACTTAGTAGGGTGTGGTTTGCTGTAATGTAATGGTGAGATACATGGGTGTGTGTTGCCTGCACATGTACCAACAAACAAACAAACAAACAAACAAACAAACACACTCAGTTGTGACATCAATAAGAAAACTTCCTAACCCAAACATGCTGATTATTCTTGTCAAATTTATAAATAAGGTAAAATCATGATATTTTATTGTAATGTATATTTATGTAGCAATACATGGGAGTTGCTATGCAGAATTCTTGTGAGAACCTTTCTCACCTCTCTGTCATCTCATCATCTGATACACCCATCTCCTGCTCTCGCTCCTCAGCATCAGCTAGACCCTTTTCCACATTGTTACTCCGCATCAATTTCTACAAGTGAAAAGTACAAATACGCTCAAGCACCAAGGCAAGAAGTGCCACATCTATTAATAATGCCTAAGATAAAGTGAGTGTTAATTGTTATTTATGTTATTCGCGAAAACAAAGTTTTGTGAGAGTTTACCATTTGTATTCGTGTTGTATAAATGTAATTCGCCATGGATTACATATAGTCAGTTATCAGACTGGTGGTTAATTAATACCAATATGTGAATATTAGTTACATACAGTTAGATCATGATTCTGCATAAATAGGTGTACAACTCATGCCACAGCATGAATCAAAGTTACAAAAACAGCAAACAATTATGTAAGAATAACAGGTTAATTATTACACCACAGTAAGTTACAAAAGAAGAGCATCTTAAGCTGGCCTTGCACTCACTATGACTCACATGAAACCATGTTAGCTTGAGGTTATGATGAATTTCATTATCATACATATTCTGGATTACCTCAATTTCTGGGTTGAACCTCTGGTATGACTGTCTTCCAAACTGTAAAGAATTTAGCTTGGCATAGCTAGATTCTATAACATACTGGCTCCTAAAAAACCACAGAAAATTTGCGTAAGTTTAACTTCAAATTAAATAATAACATATTTTTTAACATGATCGAATGCACACAGAATTGTTGGTGTGTGTGTTTGCTTGCTTGCGTGCGAATGTATTATTATTATAGTATTATTATGTATACCATCATTCATGGCCACTGGATTTTATATTGTGTTTTTCATGCAAGATACATATACTGCATTGCACTTAATAGAATCACTGGGCGAAAGCAGTCTGATTCTATTAAGTGGACGATTCACTTTTGCAGTGCTTTTTTTATACAGCGGTATTCCACCCCAACCAATATTTTTTATTCTACTAAATGGCTGATTCTGTTATCTGTTATTGTGTTATTCTTGTATTAGTAAAACAAAATAGATTTATGGTTTGGCTTCCAAAATTGAAAACTGAAAAAACATATTAATTTTAGCTGAGTGTTTTAGTGATTTTGACCAACAAAATGACTGGTAATAGTACTCACTCATCCTTTTCAAGGGTAGGTATGTCGATAACCCAGTGTTCGTCATCAATAATCCGTTGCTGATTTAATTCATTTTTTTCATATTCTTTCCGGGCAGCACTGCGCTGCATAAACTGAAGAAAAAAAACGCATTAATGGTACCCCAATCATAACTAATGCTTCGTTACTTTTCTGTGTAAACACTATTATGACATGGCCTTTGTGCTAAATCTAGTGTGATATACCGATTACAAATTGCTGGGCTCTTGACAAAACAATAAATTCCTTGTTCATGTGTCCTCTGTATCCCGTTGATTGGATGGCAATCTTATTATACACACACATGTGCTTCCACATAACAATAAAAATTTACAAACATCGAGCAAAAAATCTCTTATGCCTTGCTCCATGGCTACCATAGAATCAACGCTCATGTGCATCATCGCAATATAATGAACTTCAGGCATTGATTTTCATGGGAAATAATCAAGAGTATTTTTAAAACAATTATTTTGTTTATCTGTTTGTTATGGTAGCCTTGGAGCAAGATTTTTTTATTTTTTTGATAATGTGACTTGTGCTGGGTTTTTGTAAACTTCAGCTCATGCCGGTGCTTGAACTAAAATGAGGATATCCCGACAACCGCTGAAGTTGTTAATTAAATATGCTGTTAAAATTGCAGTGTTACAATTATTTGATTTTCAAATCATAATGCGTACATTAGTAGGGAATACTGACAAAAAATTTAAACGTCAACTTCACCAAGTTATAAAAATATAAATTTTTATTTACCATCAACCCAGAGAAGCAAATGTAGCCATGTTCAATAGTTTTGTCCCAAGGAACAATTATCCAATTCTGATGGTTACTTTTCACTATTATGCACATTCTCTTCCACATAAATGTGCTTAGCAATATGATCATACTAACAAAATACAATTGAAAAAAAAGGTCAAACTGATGCTGCCACGATCAACAACATAGTGAAACACAACAATTACAATGCTAAAATGGTGATGTCAAGTGGTTGCTTCATTATCGTGTCTCGTTCTGTTCGAGATTTGAACTCAATCGGGTTATAAATAGCTGAACGACAGCATTAAAAAATTGGGTGATTTTTGGCTGCTGTGTCTGAGAAAGGTTTAAAACTAATTATGATTATTAGTATTATTATTATCATATGACATCTGTATTAGGCACTTCAAAGAAAAATTAGATATCATGATAGAACATTGGTAATTGATTTAAATGAAAGGTGAAATGTAAATTAACCAAAAACTTATTATTTTATTAGTATATCTTTATTAGATCCAAAGATATTGCGATTGTAATATGGTAAAAAATTCGAAAAAAAATTGTATCGTGTTTTCTTTCAATCAATGTATGATTAAAATTGCATAACTTTTTTATTTTTGCATATATTTTAATATTTTTTCAGGAGTTGCAAGCACATTATGTAGGGTTATAAATATGCATAATCCAGTCATGTATCATTAAGAGTAAATCAGCTAATGCAATTAATAAGTCAATATTGGCTAATTAGTGCATGAAGTCAACTCACCAACACATGTCCATAACTTACATGATTATTAAGACATCTGTATAATTTGTTCAGGGTTTACAAATTCATTAAACAGGGTCATAAAACATACATCACACAGTCATTTCATAACCCTGTTGATGTAATTAATAAGTAAATATCATTATGAAGATATTTGTATAATTTCAAAACATTAAGTAGGTTCATAAATATACATTAGTCATTTATCATTAATAGTAACTCAATTAATAAATCAACAATGGCTAATCAGCATGCTATCTCAACAGACCAATACATTTCAATAAAAAACCAAAACTCCCGTGATTATGAAGATATTTGTGTAATTTTGGCAGAGCCTCGGCTTTCTTTCCCTGCCAAAGAACACTAAAAAAAGTCTTGCATGGTGACTATGGTAAAATAGTTATTGGAGAAATATATATATACTGGTTGGTGTTCCATAGAGAGTGCTAAATGTTTGTGTGAAAAAAACGTCATTGCATAAATATAACACAATGAATTATAATAATATTATATTCTGACATTTTGTCATTTCCTGCATGAACAGTTATTGCAGCAATTAATTAATTATTAACTTGTGATTTAGAATATCTCTTGCGCAGTTTTTTTTTCAATCATTGAAAAATTACATAATAATTTCATTATTCTACTAACTTAGCACAGCCAGGCCCAACAAGTTTAATCAATATCAATCAATCTTTTATGTTGGACAAAAGAATACATGCAATATGCATTATGTAAATATACTACTTGATATTATAATAATATAGATATACAAAATTAAAAAGTAAAAAATATATATAAAAATGTACCACTACTGATAATCATTAATAAAATTGGTTTTGCAAAACAAATATCAAACAAATATTGGCTTTGTATTATTTGTAATGAATTAAAATCATAGAAATAAGTCATGATCTTGGTTAAATCGATCTCGCTCGCCAACTTCAAGAATAAAAATTGGGTGAAATTTCACAAACTACGGAAACTCAAAAGCACCCCTGTGCATTTGCGTAATGGGAAAATATTTCATACACAGACTACCTAAGACCTCAAGAAGAAGTCACGAACATATGGATGGAATCATAAATAGCTTTGTTTGCTAAACTTACACCAGAAATACACCTGTCATCTAATCGATATATTTCATCTTGATTTGGGTTCAATTTTAATAAAAAAAACACAGACGATCATGAATACTATTGTCCAATCTGCTGCTGTAAGTCATGGAAAGGAATGGAAACAGTCGACAATACAGGATGTAAAACAAAAGGAGAACCCGGGTGCCGAGAATCGCCGCAGATAAACTGACACGATTTTTCGGCAGCGGATTTTGTTGAAGTGCCTAGCCCTAGCTGTATGGTAGATATATCAGGATAAGTTTGGCGGCTCTTTTCACAGTTATGCCAGAAACTGTACGATCGCCAAGACATGCCCCGCAAGCAGAAAGATCCGACAGGTAGAACAGAATTAGACGAGACCCAATCATCCTGTGATCACCCTAGGCGTATGCCTAGCCTAATGTAATATGGCAATGCTAAGCCAACACTAAGGCTAAGCCTAAGGCCTGGGCGATAATATGCCACCCAATACATACATGTAAAATCAGACATTCAATAAATTACACGTCAAGGTAACACGTCCAGAACATTGAACAACAATATATAATGTCATTGATGCTTATTGATTTACTAACTTTCATTCCAAGCAGATTTCTTGACAACGTTGTCTTCGTTTCTCGACTCTCAGCTGCCATGTTGTCACAGGCTATCAGCTATTATCGCCCAGCAAGTAGGAGGCGCTAGTGTCCAAGGTTGGAATCGAGGCTAAACTGCTCGTTCAAGGGCCGCGTATTGTTGTAGCAACAAGGAGAACGGGGCGCGTAATCATCGTGTTTAAATCTGTTTGATGTTTTTCCTTAATAAGGTTAATTTTGTTTTGAAAAAGTAAAGGTAGGAAGATCTGGAATGATGTTTCGATTACCCATAGTAAGCGCGGTGTTATGCGGTTAAGTTTAGAATACCTCGAGTCTGATAGTGATCTCGACTCAAGTCTCAACTCTTAAGAGTTAAGTGCCGGTTATACTCCAAACAGCCCAAACTTGGGCTAACGCAGGAGTTTGTGGTCGACTGTGCGCATGCGCTGTGGGTGGTACATACAACTAAAAGACTAGTATCTTTAATGTTGCTGAAAGGGTTTTTATCTGATAGTTTTATTTATTTTATGTATAGGATGTTAGATGAAAATTTTGAATAGGTTGGTAATGTGTATGGATACTGTCGCTGTCTTGCCACATGCACACATAGACAGTCTCCATACCCACACCATGGGCATGGATAAGTTTACTTAATTCTTGAAACAATTAATTATCAAAAACACAACTTTTCAGCATTCACTTCGAAACTTCAGCTTCTCGTTGTTTGTGCTTGACCGAATATTGTATTTGAATGCGTGCACTGCCAGACGTGTACCTTTGTCTTCAAACCACACTTGTGTGTCGTCATCCATTACCGCTAAAACACATAAAATTAACTTTACATAATATTAAGTCATTGTAGGAATTACATTTGGCATGATAAATGGCTGTTGTAACATTGTCATTGAATGTGTTTTGAAATGCTACAAGCGAACATTGGAAATTATGAAGACAATGTATTGCTTATAAAAAATTGTGTTATAAGTGAAAACAAACAACTGGCTAAATCATTTTAAATATACAGGTACTCATGAATGTTATGATATTGTAACAACACTTTTGATTCTGTCCATTGATTACTCTTCAACTGGAGAATATAAAGCAAGTCACAATGATTGACAACTATTGTAGTTGTAGGATCAGTGAGCATCACAATGACTGACATCTGTTGTCAGGGCTGGGTCCAATTACAAAAAATTATATCAATTACAATTACATTTAATTTTCAATTACAATTACAGTCATAATTGTCCAAATCAATTACAATTACACTGTTTCAATTACAGTTACATTATGCGGAACCAAATATATTCAGCATTTGTTAATTATGTATTTTTGCACGTTTTGCTGAATTTCAATATTTTGTAAACAATTGATAAACAAATATAACGGTAATGTTTGTACATTTTGTTGAATTGTGACTTTGAATTATACTAAATAAAAAGATAGCAGTTTAAAACATATCTTCGTTATATCAAAATACAATGCAGTATCCAGGCATAATCCTACAGGACATATTCCTTATGGACAAAATCACAAAATATGAAAAGTGAACAAAACCCAACAGGACAAAATACAATATTTATTTGTAGTTCTTCTCTAAGCATCCTTTCTAGTTTTATAGACATTTTTCTGTGTGCATTTGTTACATTTTTCTTCAGAAAATACTAATAATAGGGTATGATATGTTTACTTTGAGGTTGTAGCTCCTGCTCTAAGCTAACATTCTTAATTGGTCTGCCCTTTGCTTTGTGTTGGGAATGGGGAGAGAGGCCATATAAACGGTCCTTGCCACCTGACCTGTCACCAGTCCTCCACAACACAAGGGGTGTAATTGGCTTGCTAACTCTGCAATGTTTCACAGAGCTGATATTTTTTGAAGCAATATCAGGCTACAGGTCTTTCCATGTTGTTTGAATACCAGTTTAGCCTTTGTCTGACAATGTCTGTGCATTGTTTATTGCTTCCTGGCTGTTACAACTTATTGAAAAGGCTAATCGCTAAGGCTACCCACCACTAGCACCATGGACCAGTACCCACCAGACAGTGAATACTGTAACTTAAATATAAATATATAAGCAGGTGTTATTATTAGTCTTGATTTTCAACTCATGTGATTATTAAATTATATTTTTAGTGACAATTCGTTCAGGTAGTTTGTGATATAAAACGTACTGTAATTGATTGTAATTGAAATAAATTTTCAAGTATACAAAATATAACAATTACAATTACAGCAAAATTTCGCAACCATAATCAATTACAATTACAAAATTTTGCTGTAATCAATTACAGTTACAACTACAGTTACATAATTGGACCCAGCCCTGTCTGTTGTAGTTGTAATGTAGGATCAGTGAGTGTCACAATGGGTGACATATGTTGTAGTTGAAGGATCAGTGATTGTAACAATGAGTGACATGTTGTAGTTGTAGGATCAGTGGTTGTAACAATGAGTGACATATGTTGTAGTTGTAGGATCAGTGAGTGTCACAATGGGTGACATATGTTGTAGTTGTAGGATCAGTGGTTGTAACAATGAGTGACATATGTTGTAGTTGTAGGATCAGTGGTTGTAACAATGAGTGACATATGTTGTAGTTGTAGGATCAGTGGTTGTAACAATGAGTGACATATGTTGTAGTTGTAGGATCAGTGAGTGTCACACTGGGTGACATATGTTTGAGTTGTAGGATCAGTGATTGTAACAATGAGTGACATATGTTGTAGTTGTAGGATCAGTGGTTGTAACAATGATTGACATATGTTGTATTTGTAGGATCAATGAGCGTCACAATGACTGACATATGTAATAGTTGTAGGATCAGTGAGTGTCACAAAGATTGACATCTGTTGTAGTTGTAGGATCATTGAGTGTCACAAAGACTGACACCTGTTGTAGTTGTAGGATCAGTGAGTGTCACAATGATTGACATATGTTGTAGTTGTAGGATCAGTGTGCGTCACAATGACTGACATCTGTTGTAGTTGTAGGATCAGTGAGTGTCACAAACACTGACACCTGCTGTAGTTGTAGGATCATTGAGTGTCATAATGACTGACATCTGTTGTAGTTGTAGGATAAGTGAGTGTCATAATGACTGACATATGTTGTAGTTGTAGGATAAGTGAGTGTCACAATGGCTGACATCCAGGGGATGATGGACATGTACACGGAAGTGTGCAAGGAGGTTGGTGCCACCCGCAGCCACCTGGTGATGAGAGTGTTCAAGAGGGAGAAGAAACTGCAACTCAAGTAATGTATCATACAGTGTGCGTGTGTGTGTGTGTGTGTGTATGTGTGTGTGCATGCATACATGTGTCTGTGCGTGCATGCGTGTGTTTGTGTGTGTATGTGGATGTGTGCATATCACAGCGTGTAATGCCATGTCTGTGTATATGCAATGCACATGGTCACCTCTCATGAAACAGTGACATAATAGGTTATTTTGTTTATAACCCTTTTAAAATAGGCAATGAACATTTTGATTGTGTTTACCACATCCGTCTCGGTGAAACATTTCATTGGAAGAGTCTGATATGTAACCAATTGTTATGTTAAGGTGGCTGATTATCCTGAAAAAGTAATGAAACTTAAAATATTAGAGGTTGTTTGAAATCCATTAGGCCCCAATAACCCCAAAAATTGGGAGTCCTGTGCACTGTTATGAAACGGTGATGTTAACAGCAAGATTAGTAAAATACTGTACTCTGATCATAATCAGACATAAAGCAAGATTTCTCTGCTATTAAAATATAAAACATGTAGAAATATTGTAATTTGATATGTTCATATCATATAATGCATAATATGTCAAACAAGCATTAAAAATGGTCAAATTAATAATTTTATATAATTTATTAAGTCACAAAAAAAAAACATTTTAACAAACTTTCAACAATATTCAATATTTGACGCACAGGGGGTAATGTCACTTCAGTAAAACTTGGCAGAAATGTTCATTTATTATTTATCTCTATGAAAAAGGCAAACAAAATTGGGGGGTCACATGCAATTTTTTATAGCTAGCATAGTAACTGCTATGTCAGCAACAGTAAAACTAAAAAAGGTCAAAATGTGAATTTATTATTTATATCTACATACGTTGAAAAAATCATGAAGTGCCAGACAGAAATTGAGGTTTTGTTATCTTGAAACCACACTCCAATCAAAAAGTTAGGCTGCTTATCCGCAAGACAACGATGTGCTGACAGATGTGCATAAAGCTGGATCTCAGAGTAGTTGCATGGTCACCATAAGGAAGAGTGAGAGCACTTTGGATTAAACTAACTATAACAGCCTGAAACTGTTCTCTAGCAAGGCTGTGTGTTGTTCACGATGGATGCACTGCTACAGAAATCCACAGCCGACTGTGCGGCTGTACTTGGCTGGAAACAACAAGCTAGTGGTCAATTCAGACACGGTCATGCGACTGGACGACCTCGACGTTGTGCTTCTTTACAAGACCCTCACCAACAACACCTTTGTAACGAGTCTTGACCTGCGCTACAACAACATCACAGACGATGGCTCCAAGTACCTGGGCCTAATGATTGCGGTGTGTGCAGTCATCTCCCTTAAAGTTCATTCCTCAAATAAATGTTTTCAGTCATCTTGTTTTAGAACCATATCATGAAAAATCAAAACTATCTAATATCCATTATGACGTGCAAATGTGTTATTTAGTCTTGATGAAATCATTGGACAAATTATTAAATTATTTTTTACAGGGTGCCTGGTTATTTTCTAATATTCCCAAGAATTGTTCATTGTATAAATAATATTCATTAATCATATTATTCATGTTCTATGCCATATAGGAAGCAATTCACAATTTATTGGAGTGCATTGAAAATAAAAAATCAGTCTATGTTGTATTAAATAGCATCTAAGTTAATGAAGAAGTAATTATTTGGTCTCAGAAACATTTGAAGTTACATTCTTCTGTTTGTATCCTAACAATGTCTGCTTGTACTGTAACAGTGTCTGTTTGTATCCTAACAATGTCTGCTTGTACTGTAACAGTGTCTGTTTGTATCCTAACAATGTCTGCTTGTACTGTAACAGTGTCTGTTTGTATCCTAACAATGTCTGCTTGTACTGTAACAGTGTCTGTTTGTATCCTAACAATGTCTGCTTGTACTGTAACAGTGTCTGTTTGTATCCTAACAATGTCTGCTTGTACTGCAACAGTGTCTGTTTGTATCCTAACAATGTCTGCTTGTACTGCAACAGTGTCTGTTTGTATCCTAACAATGTCTGCTTGTACTGCAACAGTGTCTGTTTGTATCCTAACAATGTCTGCTTGTACTGCAACAGTGTCTGTTTGTATCCTAACAATGTCTGCTTGTACTGCAACAGTGTCTGTTTGTATCCTAACAATGTCTGCTTGTACTGTAACAGTGTCTGTTTGTATCCTAACAATGTCTGCTTGTACTGTAACAGTGTCTGTTTGTATCCTAACAATGTCTGCTTGTACTGTAACAGTGTCTGTTTGTATCCTAACAATGTCTGCTTGTACTGCAACAGTGTCTGTTTGTATCCTAACAATGTCTGCTTGTACTGCAACAGTGTCTGTTTGTATCCTAACAATGTCTGCTTGTACTGCAACAGTGTCTGTTTGTATCCTAACAATGTCTGCTTGTACTGTAACAGTGTCTGTTTGTATCCTAACAATGTCTGCTTGTACTGCAACAGTGTCTGTTTGTATCCTAACAATGTCTGCTTGTACTGCAACAGTGTATGTTTGTATCCTAACAATGTCTGCTTGTACTGTAACAGTGTCTGTTTGTATCCTAACAATGTCTGCTTGTACTGTAACAGTGTCTGTTTGTATCCTAACAATGTCTGCTTGTACTGTAACAGTGTCTGTTTGTATCCTAACAATGTCTGCTTGTACTGCAACAGTGTCTGTTTGTATCCTAACAATGTCTGCTTGTACTGCAACAGTGTCTGTTTGTATCCTAACAATGTCTGCTTGTACTGCAACAGTGTCTGTTTGTATCCTAACAATGTCTGCTTGTACTGTAACAGTGTCTGTTTGTATCCTAACAATGTCTGCTTGTACTGCAACAGTGTCTGTTTGTATCCTAACAATGTCTGCTTGTACTGCAACAGTGTCTGTTTGTATCCTAACAATGTCTGCTTGTACTGTAACAGTGTCTGTTTGTATCCTAACAATGTCTGCTTGTACTGCAACAGTGTCTGTTTGTATCCTAACAATGTCTGCTTGTACTGCAACAGTGTCTGTTTGTATCCTAACAATGTCTGCTTGTACTGCAACAGTGTCTGTTTGTATCCTAACAATGTCTGCTTGTACTGCAACAGTGTCTGTTTGTATCCTAACAATGTCTGCTTGTACTGCAACAGTGTCTGTTTGTATCCTAACAATGTCTGCTTGTACTGCAACAGTGTCTGTTTGTATCCTAACAATGTCTGCTTGTACTGTAACAGTGTCTGTTTGTATCCTAACAATGTCTGCTTGTACTGCAACAGTGTCTGTTTGTATCCTAACAATGTCTGCTTGTACTGTAACAGTGTCTGTTTGTATCCTAACAATGTCTGCTTGTACTGCAACAGTGTCTGTTTGTATCCTAACAATGTCTGCTTGTACTGCAACAGTGTCTGTTTGTATCCTAACAATGTCTGCTTGTACTGCAACAGTGTCTGTTTGTATCCTAACAATGTCTGCTTGTACTGCAACAGTGTCTGTTTGTATCCTAACAATGTCTGCTTGTACTGTAACAGTGTCTGTTTGTATCCTAACAATGTCTGCTTGTACTGTAACAGTGTCTGTTTGTATCCTAACAATGTCTGCTTGTACTGCAACAGTGTCTGTTTGTATCCTAACAATGTCTGCTTGTACTGCAACAGTGTCTGTTTGTATCCTAACAATGTCTGCTTGTACTGCAACAGTGTCTGTTTGTATCCTAACAATGTCTGCTTGTACTGCAACAGTGTCTGTTTGTATCCTAACAATGTCTGCTTGTACTGCAACAGTGTCTGTTTGTATCCTAACAATGTCTGCTTGTACTGCAACAGTGTCTGTTTGTATCCTAACAATGTCTGCTTGTACTGCAACAGTGTCTGTTTGTATCCTAACAATGTCTGCTTGTACTGCAACAGTGTCTGTTTGTATCCTAACAATGTCTGCTTGTACTGCAACAGTGTCTGTTTGTATCCTAACAATGTCTGCTTGTACTGCAACAGTGTCTGTTTGTATCCTAACAATGTCTGCTTGTACTGCAACAGTGTCTGTTTGTATCCTAACAATGTCTGCTTGTACTGCAACAGTGTCTGTTTGTATCCTAACAATGTCTGCTTGTACTGCAACAGTGTCTGTTTGTATCCTAACAATGTCTGCTTGTACTGCAACAGTGTCTGTTTGTATCCTAACAATGTCTGCTTGTACTGCAACAGTGTCTGTTTGTATCCTAACAATGTCTGCTTGTACTGCAACAGTGTCTGTTTGTATCCTAACAATGTCTGCTTGTACTGCAACAGTGTCTGTTTGTATCCTAACAATGTCTGCTTGTACTGCAACAGTGTCTGTTTGTATCCTAACAATGTCTGCTTGTACTGTAACAGTGTCTGTTTGTATCCTAACAATGTCTGCTTGTACTATAACAGCGTTTGTTTGTATAGGATTCACCGACACTGATAGAATTAAATCTGATGGGTAATTTCTTGACTGAGGAAGGTGCCAAGTTCATTTCCAAGGGTTTGCATGTAAGTATAAATTTGAAAAGTACAACAATTAAGATGAATTTACAAAGTAATTAGCCAGCATTCGACATAACTGCAGCCAATGGTCCAACTGTCAACCCTCAAGTCACATGCCTTCAACCCCCACAAGTCACATGCCCTCAGCCCCATAAGTCACAGACCATCAACCCCCACAAGTCACAGGCAATCAGCCCTCTCAATTCACAGGCCCTCAGCCATCTAGCTCAAGTAACAGGCCCTCAGCCCCCTCAAGTTATAGGCCCTCAGCTCCTTCAAGTCACAGGCCTCCTGGCTCACATGGTTTTTGGATCTATTTACCAATATTTATGTTGTGGAAGCACAGACACATGTTAATTTATTATGCAAACATACATAATTAAAATTCACAAAATATCCGTAGTGGCTTAATGTGCTGGGATTTTTTTTTTTTTTGACCTTAAAATGTTTAGAACTACAACTGGCCCCGGTGGTCATTGCTGTTGGTGCTTGTTTGCAAGGATCAGGCATCATTTTGTTCGGTTATGTATTTCACCTGTACTCCTCTGGCTTCAGCATAACCGGACCCTTACCACGCTACAGATTAGCTGCAATGTACTTGGAAATATTGGAGGAATGTACTTTGCTGAGTGCATTCAATTAAACAAAGGACTCATAGAGCTTGACATTGGTGACACAGACTTGGTGAGTTCTTTTGCTCATGGTGACATAGGTTTTGTTGATCAGTTTTCTGTTTGACCATGATGATGCAACTTGTGCAAATCAACTTTTTTTGTAGGTCCTTCAGACTACTAACACATAAATTATCAGTTCATGTTGACATTTATCATAGTGCAAAACCTTTATATTACATTCAGATGTTGCCATACCATACATGTAATACATGTAATACATGTAATACATGTAATACATTTTTATACATTGAAGCATCATAATGTATAATTGGTAATAATAATAATTATCTTTGCTGCAAATAATTATCCACCTGGATCCATGATGTAATTCTCTGTGAGCTGTAGAATATCGGTAGGTCAAGTGATTTTTCTTTGTTTTAGTCATTGTGTTTAGTCATTGTGTCTAGTCACTCATTGTAATTTCAGGGGACAGAGTCGGTGATTGCCATTGCGACGGTGCTTAACTTCAACAAGTGTCTGAAGGCACTGAACATCAGTCGGCCAATTCTGACGAGTTGTCAGGAGGAGACGACGGTGCACTACGCTCGCATGCTATGTGTGAGTGCAACAGGAGTTCAGACTGTACTCAGGCTCAGGCTGTGCTCAGGCTGTGCTCAGGCTCAGGCTGTGCTCAGGCTCAGGCTGTGCTCAGGCTAGGCGGTGGTCAGGCTAGGCTGTGGTCAGACTCAGGCTTTGTTCAGGTTTAGGCTGTGCACAGCTGTCCTTTCGTTTTTCACTGTCCACAGCCAGCAGTCATTTTCACCTGGGTTGTGTAGGCAATAGTTCTCTTGCACCACACATAGTTCTCTTGCACCACACATAGTTCTCTGGGATCACACACAGTTCTCTTGCACCACACATAGTTCTCTTGCACCACACATAGTTCTCTTGCACCACACAAAGTTCTCTTGCACCACACATAGTTCTCTTGCACCACACAAAGTTCTCTTGCACCACACATAGTTCTCTTGCACCACACACAGTTCTCTTGCACCACACACAGTTCTCTTGCACCACACATAGTTCTCTTGCACCACACAAAGTTCTCTGGGATCACACACAGTTCTCTTGCACCACACATAGTTCTCTTGCACCACACATAGTTCTCTTGCACCACACATAGTTCTCTTGCACCACACATAGTTCTCTTGCACCACACATAGTTCTCTTGCACCACACATAGTTCTCTGGGATCACACACAGTTCTCTTGCACCACACATAGTTCTCTTGCACCACACATAGTTCTCTTGCACCACACAAAGTTCTCTTGCACCACACATAGTTCTCTTGCACCACACAAAGTTCTCTTGCACCACACAAAGTTCTCTTGCACCACACATAGTTCTCTTGCACCACACATAGTTCTCTTGCACCACACATAGTTCTCTGGGATCACACACAGTTCTCTTGCACCACACATAGTTCTCTTGCACCACACACAGTTCTCTTGCACCACACATAGTTCTCTTGCACCACACATAGTTCTCTGGGATCACACAAAGTTCTCTTGCACCACACATAGTTCTCTTGCACCACACATAGTTCTCTTGCACCACACACAGTTCTCTTGCACCACACACAGTTCTCTTGCACCACACAAAGTTCTCTTGCACCACACAAAGTTCTCTTGCACCACACATAGTTCTCTTGCACCACACATAGTTCTCTGGGATCACACAAAGTTCTATTGCACCACACATAATTCTCTTGCACCACACACAGTTCTCTTGCACCACACACAGTTCTCTTGCACCACACACAGTTCTCTTGCACCACACATAGTTCTCTTGCACCACACATAGTTCTCTTGCACCACACAAAGTTCTCTGGGATCACACACAGTTCTCTTGCACCACACATAGTTCTCTTGCACCACACATAGTTCTCTTGCACCACACACAGTTCTCTTGCACCACACACAGTTCTCTTGCACCACACACAGTTCTCTTGCACCACACACAGTTCTCTTGCACCACACACAGTTCTCTTGCACCACACACAGTTCTCTTGCACCACACACAGTTCTCTTGCACCACACACAGTTCTCTTGCACCACACACAGTTCTCTTGCACCACACATTGCCCATTCAGGTGCATTAATGTCCTTGTGGACATTATCCATAGACGGTAATCATCTGGGTATTTCGCAGGTCCTTGGATTATTTCATCTTTCTCTCTGTCACTTTATTTTGAGTTATTCTCTTAATTCCTCTATTCACTCCATCCACAATTGTCATTATTTTTCATTCCCTCAATCTGTTTGATATCTGTGTTCTTCTCTGTCTTCTTGCACCTCGGCAAGTGTTTCCTCATCGATTATCCTTCCAAGTGTGTTCTTGTTGTCCACCTGTGCCCTGGAGACTGGATGATGGCGTTCATGGGATGCTACATCATGCATCTAAATCCTTGCAAATCCCAGCGTCACTTATGTATAATGACTTCTGACTTTCAACAGTAACCTTTAATTACTGAATAAAATAACATAAAATAAAACTGATTATTTCAAACTCCCTCAAGTTTGTTGATTATCAAGCCTATAGTGTGTGAATAATTTAAAGTAATATGTGCAGTTGGTGTGACAAAAGAGTGTAGGCATGTTAAGTTTCAGAAATGTCGCCGTACTGGCCATCAGGGAAATGCAACCCTTGCACAGCGTCCACATCCTCTAAAGTAGACAGATTTCTGCATATAGTTGCATCCTTTGTTTTTATTCACTTTTGTTTTATTGTCCTCTTGTTGGACCACCTTTCGTCACTTATTTTACTTCTGACCCACTGTCAACGTCATGAGTACTATACCAGGAATCAAGCATCACACAAAAATATTTTTTTGCTTCATTAAAAAACCGGGAGATTTGTTCTCCCATGTGGGACACTGGGAGATGTAATAAATGTCCGGGATTCTCCCAGTAATTCTGGGAGACTTAACATGTATGGTGTGCCTACTTAACATGTATGGTGTACCTACTTAACATGTATGGTGTGCCTAATTAACATAATTTCATTGAAACTAATAAAAAATTACAAACGAGCTGGCATGTTATAGTCAATAATAAGACATGTCACAGTCAATAGTATAATAAGACATGTTATAGTCAATAATAAGACATGAAAGAGTCTGAAACGAGACATTGATTTGAGAAAAGATTTAATTCTAGTTTCCTGTTGTGTGTTGTCAGATGAACAAGAAGCTGGAAGAGCTTCACATGATGAAACACGACATGACAGACTTTGGCTGTAACCGAATGATGGAGAGTCTGATGGACAATTTCACCCTCACTTACCTCAACCTCAGCTGGTAGGCCTGCAATCTTCATCTGACCTAAAGCTTGGGGTCAGACCTGCATAATGCAAACCCTTGATTGGTATACTAGAGCAGCAGTAATTATTCAGAGGGTTATTAAAAAAGAACAGTATTGATTTTTTCTTAAAAAACCTAACTGACATCTAGTAGCATACAAACTACAGCACCTTGGAGAGGGACAGTTGCACCAAATGTATAGCTTGCTCTGTGTCAAATTTCTATTTAATTAACGCAAATTAAAATAATATTAGCAAGGTTATTGCTTCATATCTGTCATATGTGCAAATATCTACTTGTTCATTGCTTTATATCCGTCTTGTGTACTGTAGCAACAGAATCACAAGTGACGGAGCAACAGCCATCGCAACGCTGCTAAAGCAAAACACGTCACTCAAGATCCTCGACATTGGCTTCAATCGCATTGGCAATGACGGAGCCTTGCCAATAGCTGAGGCTCTCTCTGGCATGAACACTAACTTAACACAGTATGTGTATACTGCCTATAAGCCTTCTTTTTAAGCAACATGGTTCTACATCCTGCATTATTGGAAATTCTTTGGTGATGTGGAGAAACATATGGGTGGTTATAAATTGTCAGATTACAAGGTGTGATTAAAAATAATTTGTTCTGAAATTTAATCAATTATGTACTAAAAAATAAATGCTATCATTACAGAGAAACAACCATATAAAATTTGTGTTATGTTTTGTGGCCACT
Source organism: Lamellibrachia columna (assembly GCA_963662155.1). Lineage (NCBI taxonomy): Eukaryota > Metazoa > Annelida > Polychaeta > Sabellida > Siboglinidae > Lamellibrachia > Lamellibrachia columna. The sequence continues at coordinate 51,943,108 of OY759267.1, forward strand.
CAGAGATCCTAACCTGGAAAATCCCACATGCATGACAACACCATTATTCTTCAGACTTGTTCATGTTCATAATGTTGTAATTTGTAACCTCTCATGTTTAACAACTTTTAATAAGATTGCCATCCAAGGCAAATGCCCAGATGGCAAGTGGACAAGGAAGCCATTGGCTTATCAAGAGTCCAATATTTTTCATCTATGTGTAACCCGCCCTGATGAGATATGTGTCAACTTTGTTATTAGGTCAACCACTCCTTGTTGTGTTTCAGTCTTTGTGACCCTGTCTCTTGTTGTGTTCCAGTCTTTGTCATCCTGTCTCTTGTTGTGTTCCAGTCTTTATGGCCCTGTCTCTTGTGTCCCAGTCTTTGTGACCCTGTCCATCATTGTGTTCCAGTCTTTGTCACCATGTTTCTTGTGTTCCATTTTTTGTCACCCTGTCCATTGTTGTGTTCCAGTCTTTGACACACTGTCTCTTGTGTTCCAGTCTTTGTGACCCTGTCCATTATTGTGTTCCAGTCTTTGTCACCCTGTCTCTTGTGTTCCAGTCTTTGTGGCCCTGTCCATTATTGTGTTCCAGTCTTTGTCACCCTGTCTCTTATTGTGTTTCAGTCTTGTAGTTGTGAGTAATGAGATCCGTGGCAAGGGTCTGTGCGCTCTGGCTGAGTGCATGTCGCTCAACACGACCCTCTCCAACATCTACCTGTGGGGCAATGAACACGAGGAGTCTGCCTGTCTGGTGAGTCAACAGACAACTGTGTCTATTAATATGTTCATTTACACCTTTACCTATCCCTTTGCAGAGTCTGTTGTTGGGGTGCTACTTCAGTCTCGGATGTTTTTCAAACAATGTTTCTCCATCCCACTCGAACTCTCGTCTCCTCCAGGCTCTCTGGAGCTCGGTCACGTCCACTCCTGGATGTTGTCGACCCAACTCTTCTTCTGTCTGCCTCGTCTATATCCTTCATTCGCTGTTACTTGCAGAATTGTTCTGAAGATGCCTGTTGATCTCATGACTTGACCAAACCATGTGTTCCACGATAGCACAAAGATATCTTTGTCTGACATCAGTTTTACTTTTACCATCATGAAACACTTGATGAGCTGTATTCTGTCAGCTTTTTCATTTCTTTCCATGTTCACATATCAGCAATATCATAAACTGTAAGAAAATTACTCAGTGGCTGCATATGCAAAAAATCTCATTGATATTATTGTCAGAAAACATTTGCTCTGTTCTCGAACATTAGAACAGTTCTGTTCTCTAACATTGTGTTAGTTCAAGGCAACATAGAAGAGTACTGCCAACAATCGCTATCTCACAATATTCCATATGCATGGATCATTCGTTGAGAGTGACTAGACATATGGAGTATACATGATGTCGTTTATAATCCCTGTAACGTTGGCATATTGTAGTAATTATCTCAGAATATCCTTTTAAATTGGAAAGTATAGTACATTTTATCATTCAACAAAGTTGCCCCCCAATTTTTAAGTTACTATGTATCATTGTCTGATCATTTGGTAAGTGCCATGAGATGACCATTGTTACTATAGTATTCTGTGTCCCAGGCCTATGCCAAACTGATAGACTGTGGCCGGATACTACTGGAAAATACTGACGTGAAACCATATGTTGTTGACGGCGTCACCTACCTGGCTGAACTGTCACATGGCATACGCAAGTGGTACTACTGGGGCCCTACCTACGGCAGTCAGGCACAACCAGACCTTGCCAAGTTTGTGCATGGAGGATATGCTCGTGCATAGACAACACCAAAACAATGGTGGTAAGCGCATGGATTCAAGACTGTTGCCAAATGTCTGGGAGCACATCCCATAGAAAGGTGCTGTGGATGTTTCTTAAAGTATTTTGTTTGCCATTCTCTGTTTCAACAGGAAGGTAAGTATTCATCACAGTCGCCACAAAGAAGGAGTATCGCTGACACAAATATAGCATAGCAAAACATGTATCAGTCAAATATTCTGTGGCATGCAAGTTGTCTCGGTCAAAACTGGCAGGGCTGATATGTCAAATATGATTATGCAGTATGTTCTGTATGTGTACATTAAGACTCCCTCCTCTAGGAGTTTTTGCCCAATGCAAATCAGGTTCACAGGTGTTCAGATCTGTCATGTGTGAGTTGCTTAAGTAATATATGCAGATACTTTTATAAAAGTACATACTTGTGTTAACATCATCAAAAGTACATACTTGTGTTAACATCATCAAAAGTACATACTTGTGTTAACATCATCAAAAGAATTTACTTTGATCATTCGATCAGGTAACTTGTGAAAGGATGAACAGCCATATGTCATATAAATTGTTCATGAAATATTCAAATTGATAAAACATAATGTTTACATATATATATATATATATATATATATATATATATATATATATATATATATATATATATATATATATATATATATAATGTTATATACAATCTATAAGTGTATGTTATCAATTTGAATATTTCGTGTGTTGGTGAGGCTCTATTTTATGGATGTCAGTTTATACTGACACGGTGGTGACAATCATATCCATATGTGTATATATTATTTAAAATGTCTTGTTCAGTAAATTTGTATTGTATTCAAAGAACGATTCATTACAATTTATTTTAGATTCCTGCTTCCACCACACATTAATGAGGCTGATACATGAGAATATAAACAAATTCCACAAACTACAAATTTGTAAAGCTTATTTAAACTAAATTTATGAAAATGGAACGGTTTTGTTTCTTCCTGAACAAAATAATGGCAAAGGAACTTTGTTGCAGTAATCTGGTTAACCAAAAAATATACAAAAGTATAATACATCTCTGTAATCAATAAAATAGGTAAGATTATTTTTTTTTGCACATTATTTTGATATTTGTACAACTTATTTCACAGCCATATGCTGTAATACGTGTACTTGTTATTTTATTACTTTTATTCACCACACAGTGGAGAGGACGAGAGCTCATTCATTAGAAGACTTGTGGCCAATATAGTGGAGAGGACGAGAGCTCATTCATTAGTAGACTTCTGGCCAATACAGTGGAGATGACGAGAGCTCATTCATTAGAAGACTTGTGGCCAATATAGTGGAGAAGATGAAAGATCATTCATTAGAAGACTTGGGGCCAATACAGTGGAGAGGACGACAACTCATTCATTAAAAGACTTGTGGCCAATATAGTGGAGAAGATGAAAGATCATTCATTAGAAGACTTCTGGCCAATACAGTGGAGAGGACGAGAGCTCATTCATTAGAAGACTTCTGGCCAATACAGTGGAGATGACGAGAGCTCATTCATTAGAAGACTTGTGGCCAATACAGTGAAGAGGACGAGAGCATATTCATTAGAAGACTTGTGGCCAATACAGTGGAGATGATGAGAGCTCATTCATTAGAAGACTTGTGGCCAATACAGTGGAGAGGACGAGAGCTCATTCATAGAAGACTTATGGCCAAAACAGTGGAGAGGATGAGAGCTCATTCATTAGAAGACTTGTGGTCAATACAGTGGAGAGGACGAGAGCTCATTCATTAGAAGACTTGTGGTCAATACAGTGGAGAGGACGAGAGCTCATTCATTAGAAGACTTGTGGCCAATACAGTGGAGAGGACGAGAACTCATTCATTAGAAGACTTGTGGTCAATATAGTGGAGAGGACGAGAACTCATTCATTAGAAGACTTGTGGCCAATACAGTGGAGAGGACGAGAACTCATTCATTAGAAGACTTGTGGCCAATACAGTGGAGATGACGAGAGCTCATTCATTAGAAGACTTGTGGCCAATACAGTGGACAGGACGAGAGCTCATTCATTAGAAGACTTGTGGTCAATACAGTGGAGAGGACAAGAGCACATTCATTAGAAGACTTGTGGCCAATACAGTGGAGAGGACGAGAGCTCATTCATTAGAAGACTTGTGGCCAATATAGTGGAGAGGACGAGAGCTCATTCATTAGAAGACTTGTGGTCAATATATAAGGGAATGATATTGTGTTCACTCTTATACTAATTATAAGAGTGTTTGTCTATTTTGGTGGCAAATCAGGCATCATTTTGATTTTTTTCTGTAATTTTGGAGACAAAGGACAAGGACTCATCCCACAGTTTACCAACATGACTTTTTTGATTCAGGACACCAAAATCACCATAAAACTGTTTGTTGTCACACTTTACTAAACAATGCCTACACAGTTTAATAAAGGGAAACAAGTCATGGTTTTGGCCTATGCACCTATAAGAGTTACTAAAATATAAACATTTATAACAACAATTAAAAGGTATGTTCATATATAGCGCAGTATCCAGTCCTTGGGACTGCTCAAAGCGCTTTACACTTCACCCCCTGGCAGACCTGTTCATTCCAATGCCATCTTGACTTCTCTGGGAAGCATTCAGCCATGCTGCAATTAATTGCCAAAGATTTCATTCCAATATCCATCTGTCTGTAGCCAGGTATTCATTTATACAGCTGAGTGAACTGTGGCAATGTGGGGTAAGCGAAATTGCCAAAGCTTTGAAATGGCAGCAAGAGGATTCCATCCTGGGTTCTCCCGATTAAGAGCCCAACGGTCTAACCTTTGTTTACTAAACTAGAATAAAATAGAATGTTTGTTTGAAACTGCATTGGTTCTGTGTATGTTGGCCTCACTTAATACGTAGTCTAGGTTACCCGATTTTCAGAGCTGCACATGCGCATATCGGTGGCACTGGTTAACATGTCGGCCCTCGGTCAACCAGAGAAATGACTGGAATCTCCCACTTTTAGAACACATTCTGAGTAAACCACATGTGTGACATACTTGATTTTACTTGCACATGGTTAGTTTGTATTGTCTCTTAGGTGCATAGCCCCAAAACTATGACTTTTGTTTCACTTTAAATTTTCTGAAATTGGCACTGGTCTATTGACACGATTGACATGTCTATATCAAGCAGAGATAATACTGTTTCAACTGCCCATGAACAGCCAACACCTCACCAAATGACCCACAGCCTCCATCACAGGTCTATTCTACTGACACCACCAGTCTATTAGCCTTTCATTCCCTGCCATGGTTCCCAGTAAACTGTCAATTGTCTATTCCTCCCTCCCATTTCCACCACCTCTGCAGGCCTGGAACTGTGTGAGTCGGTGTACGACTCTACATCATGTTCACTTGGTAGTTACAATAATGTACTACTGTAATTATTATATACGTTAATAATGTGTTTGTATACATTACATATTTTTTCTGCAAATAAAACAAATCATTAACATAAAGCCAAAACATTTGAAATTAATTCAAATGCATTTGCAAATGTGTAACCAAAACATTTGTATTTGCATTTGAATGCGACCCCAAAACATTTGCATTTGAGTGCATTCCTGGAAAATGACATTTGCATTTGACTCAAGTGAAACATTTGCATTCAAACGTGTTGACATGCATTTGCTCATGACATTTTTTTGTGATAATTTAAGTCATTACATGATGAAATTAATAATAAATATTTAATTAATTACACCATATTCTTGCTTCCAGTTGTGGCGGAAAATAGTGTGGAGTCAAGACAACTTTGCTGTTGTTACAAAGGGTCGTCTCAGTTGAGAATTCCAACCATTCGGCTACCACAGTCTCCACCATCCACATTCTGCTACCACAGGCTCCCATCCACATTATGCTACCACAGGCTCCACTGTCCACATTCTGCTACCACAGGCTCCACTGTCCACATTCTGCTACCACAGGCTCCACCATCCACATTCTGCTACCACAGGCTCCACCATCCACATTCTGCTACCACAGGCTCCATTGTCCACATTCTGCTACCACAGGCTCCACCATCCACATTCTGCTACCACAGGCTCCACCATCCACATTCTGCTACCACAGGCTCCGTCATCCACATTCTGGTACCACAGACTCCACCATCCACATTCTGCTACCACAGGCTCCACCGTCCACATTCTGCTACCACAGGCTCCACCATCCACATTCTGCTACCACAGGCTCCACCATCCACATTCTGCTACCACAGGCTCCACTGTCCACATTCTGCTGCCACAGGCTCCGTCATCCACATTCTGCTACCACAGGCTCCGTCATCCACATTCTGCTACCACAGGCTCCACCATCCACATTCTGCTACCACAGGCTCCGTCATCCACATTCTGCTACCACAGGCTCCACCATCCACATTCTGCTACCACAGGCTCCACCGTCCACATTCTGCTACCACAGGCTCCATCATCCACATTCTGCTACCACAGGCTCCACCGTCCACATTCTGCTACCACAGGCTCCACCATCCACATTCTGCTACCACAGGCTCCACCATCCACATTCTGCTACCACAGGCTCCACTGTCCACATTCTGCTGCTACAGGCTCCGTCATCCACATTCTGCTACCACAGGCTCCGTCATCCACATTCTGCTACCACAGGCTCCACCATCCACATTCTGCTACCACAGGCTCCGTCATCCACATTCTGCTACCACAGGCTCCACCATCCACATTCTGCTACCACAGGCTCCACCGTCCACATTCTGCTACCACAGGCTCCATCATCCACATTCTGCTACCACAGGCTCCACCATCCACATTCTGCTACCACAAACTCCACCATCCACATTCTGCTACCACAGGCTCCACTGTCCACATTCTGCTACCACAGGCTCCATCATCCACATTCTGCTACCACAGGTTCCACCATCCACATTATGCTACCACAGGCTCCATCATCCACATTCTGCTACCACAGGTTCCACCATCCACATTCTGCTACCACAGGCTCCACCATCCACATTCTGGTACCACAGGCTCCACCATCCACATTCTGCTACCACAGGCTCCACCATCCACATTCTGCTACCACAGGCTCCATCATCCACATTCTGCTACCACAGGCTCCACCATCCACATTCTGCTACCACAGGCTCCACCATCCACATTCTGCTACCACAGGCTCCAACGTCCACATTCTGCTACCACAGGCTCCATCATCCACATTCTGCTACCACAGGCTCCACCATCCACATTCTGCTACCACAGGCTCCACCATCCACATTCTGCTACCACAGGCTCCGTCATCCACATTCTGCTACCACAGGCTCCACCATCCACATTCTGCTACCACAGGCTCCGTCATCCACATTCTGCTACCACAGGCTCCATCATCCACATTCTGCTACCACAGGCTCCACCATCCACATTCTGGTACCACAAACTCCACCATCCACATTCTGCTACCACAGGCTCCACTGTCCACATTCTGCTACCACAGGCTCCATCATCCACATTCTGCTACCACAGGTTCCACCATCCACATTATGCTACCACAGGCTCCACCATCCACATTCTGCTACCACAGGCTCCACCATCCACATTCTGGTACCACAGGCTCCAACGTCCACATTCTGCTACCACAGGCTCCACCATCCACATTCTGCTACCACAGGCTCCACCATCCACATTATGTTATATAAATCACAAACATACGATACATGTCACAACTTTCTTATGGTAATGAAAAATAAATGCAATTACTGTAATCTTTATGCTGTGCATACTCATTTATTCAGGCTAAAACATAATAAAACATCTTACAAACAGGTTTAAAAATTCATGAGAAAGCAATATTCTTCAACTTTTCATTGCCATATGTTCATCACACACACATCACACAAGGCATCTGATGAATATCACTTCAGACGCATTTCTTTAAACATGATCCTGGTCCACTTTTGCAATAATTCATGCGTAAAAAATTTTTTTTATTCAAATATAATAGGTAAACAAAATCAACAGTCCTAGGTGGAATCACTTCTCTACCGGGACTTTTCTATCGACGGTGGCCGGTATGCAAAGAACTTCTTTGGCAGTACGATCCAGGCGACAATGAGCACAGCTCCGATTATGTACGTGTATATGACTGTGACCTCGCTGGGCAGGTAACATTTCTTCACAGACTCATTATTGTTGCTTATTGTGGCCTGCAACAAGCAAGAATCCAACAATTCTAATACACCACTATTAACTATTAAGTATTAAGTGATCATATTTATTTTTAAAGTTATTAATTACAGTGTAGTACTTAGCATTATCTCTTGGTTTTAATTTATTTAAATATGCCTGGCAGCTTTTGCACTGTAGAGTTCATGTAACCTGTTTTATTAAACAAACATTGGACTGGACCCATCCACACACTCTGACTTAACCTGGAGCCATCCACACACTCTGGTTTAGACTGGAGCCATCCACACACTCTGGCTTAACCTGGAGCCATCCACACACTCTGGTTTAGACTGGAGCCATCCACAAACTCTGGCTTAGACTGGAGCCATCCACACTCTGGCTTAGACTGGAACCATCCACACACTCTTGCTTAGACTGGAGCTATCCACACACTCTGGCTTAGACAGGGGGTTTAGATGCCAACAGCAGTCAGCTTTGAAAATGTATGTGTCACCAAAAAATGAAAACATAACCAAACACTTCTTTGATCTGTAATCATGTCAATATATAGTTTGTTTTATATTTAGTATTTCACTGTATATTATAAATACAACGAACTATACGTAAATTTAAGGTTGTGACTTTTTTCCTGCGACTTTATTTCCTACATTCATATAGACAACTGTTAAAAGAAAATATATCTAAACTACATACATCCTTCACAAAGTCTGTTAAACCAATAACAGCAGTACAGCAATAAACAGCAGTACAGCAATAAACAGCAGTACAGCAATAAACAGCAGTACAGCAAGCATAAATGCAGACATGAACTGCTGAGCTGCAGGTATCTCGTATCTACACAAACCAGGGCCTGCCATGGAGCACTGGATTTCCCATGTATTTGCCAGGTACAATAAGGCAGAAGACGTAGTTGTGGCTAAAAAAAGCCCCAGGGACTCACCAGGAGGAAGCTGGGAGTAGACTTGTATCGCCAGCTGAAGGATGCGAGCGTCCACTCAGGAGTGTGGTCAGCGTGCTCGCGGTAGCAGTAGTTATGTGTGTGTCCGCCAAATATGAGGCGGGGTTTGATCAGGTGAAGTATCTGAAATACCAATTATCAATTATTACATGCCTCATAAAAAATAAAAATACCGAGGTACATACTACACTACATTTCTTGTATATTATTATTTGATTTACATATATATTATTACTTTAGTTACATATGTTATATTATCATTAATAATAATAATAAAAATATTATTCTATTCTAATGTCAACATGTTATTTACATTTGGTTATATTTACCTAGTTTCCTTTAAAATAAAATTCTAATTCTAGTAGTAGTATTTTTTATCTGACATCAAAAAGAAACACAAGACAAGCCCTAATTTGCAATAGCAGAATTTCAATTTATGCAACACATGAAAATGTAAAACTGCCATCTAGTACAAATGCATCTACCTAGGCAGAGCAGAGGGGCCAAGGGAAATGGACACTCACTTTCTGGGACGCATCCTTTGAGAGGCAGTCCCACTTTGGCATGAAGCGATCAGCCTTCATGTGAGGTGGCGCAGAGTCTATCCCTGAACAATTACTGTCTGATTCACGATACATGGGAAAGTGCTGAAACAGACAATGATGACTTGGTTAGGTGTTCTCTTCTCTAACATTAGTCTCCTTAACCACCTATTAAACCACACTTCCCAGCTAATAGTGATACCAGGTTACTTTTGTTGGCATGTTTTCATCATGCAGAACTCAGTATGAAAAGTATTGAGATGCAACCCATGTTACAGCTGTGAGTGGTTGCTATGATCACTGTTACAGCTGTGAGTGGTTGCTATGATCACTGTTACAGCTGTGAGTGGTTGCTATGATCACTGTTACAGCTGTGAGTGGTTGCTATGATCACTGTTACAGCTGTGAGTGGTTGCTATGATCACTGTTACAGCTGTGAGTGGTTGCTATGATCACTGTTACAGCTGTGAGTGGTTGCTATATCACTGTTACAGCTGTGAGTGGTTGCTATATCACTGTTACAGCTGTGAATGTTTGCCATGATCACTGTTACAAAGACAAACCCATTAGCATACCAGACATGCGTGCAGTGCCGTGCACATGCACAACCTCTGTGATTGTCTCTCTCTCCTACATAGCATTCAACATAGCAATAAGCCAATAACATAGGCAGTAATAATGGATAAGATCACATTAAGTAATACACTGTAACGATTGACTGACCTTGAGTAGGATAGGTCACAATAAGTAAATTATACTGTCACAGTTGACTGACCTGGAGTAGGATGGGTCACAATAAGTAATATACTGTTATTGCTGACTGACCTTGAATAGCATGGGTCACAATAAGTAATATACTGTCACAGTTGACTGACCTGGAGTAGGATGGGTCACAATTAGTAATATAGTGTTATGGCTGACTGACCTTGAATAGCATGGGTCACAATAAGTAATATACTGTCACAGTTGACTGACCTGGTGTAGGATGGGTCACAATAATATATTGTCATGGTTGAGTGACCTGGGGTAGGATGGGTTACAATAAGTAAATACTGTCACAGTGGACTGACCTGGAATAGGATGGGTCACAATAAGTAAATACTGTCACAGTTGACTGACCTAGATTAGGATGGATCACAATAATATATTGTAATGGTTGACTGACCTGGAGTAGGATGGGTCACAATAAGTAATATATTGTCATGGTTGAGTGACCTGGAGTAGGATTGGTCACAATAAGTAATATAATGTCACGGTTGACTGACCTGGAGTAGGATGGGTCTTGTATAAGGAAAACTGTCATTTGTCTCACAAGATGGATCTTCATTTCCATCTTCATTTTTTTGCTGAAAATATAATCTACCATTACTAAACTTCAAAATATAACAATTTTACTACAGACACATACGTAGGAGGACTATGGGGGAGGGTTTAATCTTTGTGATAGTATCACGTTAGTGGTATAATTATTGCAATACTATTGCTATAGTTTCATAACTATCGCAATAGGCATGTGATGCTACTCTAATTGATGATTGTTGATGTCAGGATGACAATTAAATAGAATTATCCAACATCTAGTTGAACAAATATGTTTAATAATATTACTACAGTGGAACAAGTAGCCTTATGTCCTATCGACGATAACAATTGATAATTCAATTTTCTACTGACAGTATTGCATCTTCACATCAAATATTGCGATGCAGTTATACCCTTAGCAATAAGGCAAGTTGATAGACCATTGATATTTTCTCAGATTGCCATTAAACCAGTGCATGGTCCTAAAACTATACCTTCAGAAACCACACTTAACACTTTAATTGCTCCAATCGCCAACTATGAATTAATGTGGCAGGTGAATATCATGCTTACATAACATGCGAAGAGAACGTAATTTATGCGTGTTACTGGTATGCCCATCACATGATCTTGTGATAGTGGTGTTAATGATAGCCCTTTTACATGATCCTGTGATAGTGGTGTTAATGATAGGCCCCTTACATGATCCTGTGATACTGGTGTTAATGATAGGCCCCTTACATGATCCTGTGATGGTGGTGTTAAGGGCCACCACCTGCACACAGGTGGGGCCGGGGGGTTTATTCCCCCACTTTTGTGTATATCATTGTAAATACTCTAGCTAGCACTATATACATATAATTATGTATGCTTGTCTGCACATAGGTATTTTTTCCCTCTTTGTATGCTGTCGCTTTGTTTAAGAGCAGCAAGGTTTTTTTGGTAAAGACTGTCTTCGGCAGTTGCTAGCTACAGTAGAAAATATCAATAATGTTAAATCTTATCTGGTATTGTTTACTAATTGATCATACACATCAGCTTAATACCAGGCTTTGCACAATTTGTGGCAGACTTAGTCACTATTAGTGTGTGCACAGCGGCAATCCTTGATGGGTATGAATAAAATTGGATTGCCCGTTACCAACCTACCAAGTAGTTGGTGTATTTATACAAACAGAGAAAGGTCTGCACAAGCGTGTCCCCATTTCATTGTAAACACAAATACACCGGGAGTCGACGGGGTATCGAGCTGCGGAAAACACACGAAATGAATTTTTGGCCTATAGGATGAAAAGCCTTTTTGTGGGGCTGGGCAGCGAGCACCTAGCTGATTAGCTAGGTGTGTTTAACAAACAACCTGTTCCCATCTCTATCCTGCACACCCCTCTATCGGTAAGGCGCTTAATTAAGCGGGCCCAATTACACCAACCGATCATGTGACTTTTTCGGGAAATATTACTGGCCAGCGGTGCACACTGGGGAAATTTGCAGATAGCGAGCGGGACCATGTTTTGAATCACTTTTCTTCGCTGCGCCATACGAACATCTTCCGAGCTTCTGAATTTATTCCCACCCACCCTCCCGATGCATTTGTACTTCTGTGTCGATACGCTTTCTAAACTTGCATATAACGTGTCAACATGTCTAGATATCGAATTGATCTGAATGTTGTATGGGGGGTTTATTCCCCCACTTTTGTGTATATCATTGTAAATACTCTAGCTAGCACTATATACATATAATTATGTATGCTTGTCTGCACATAGGTATTTTTTCCCTCTTTGTATGCTGTCGCTTTGTTTAAGAGCAGCAAGGTTTTTTTTGGTAAAGACTGTCTTCGGCAGTTGCTAGCTACAGTAGAAAATATCAATAATGTTAAATCTTATTTGGTATTGTTTACTAATTGATCATACACATCAGCTTAATACCAGGCTGTGCACAATTTGTGGCAGACTTAGTAACTGTTAGTGTGTGCACAGCGGCAATCCTTGTTGGGTATGAATAAAATTGGATTGCCCGTTACCAACCTACCAAGTAGTTGGTGTATTTATACAAACAGAGAAAGGTCTGCACAAGCTTGTCCCCATTTCATTGTAAACACAAATACACCGGGAGTCGACGGGGTATCGAGCTGCGGAAAACACACGAAATGAATTTTTGGCCTATAGGATGAAAAGCCTTTTTGTGGGGCTGGGCAGCGAGCACCTAGCTGATTAGCTAGGTGTGTTAACAAACAACCTGTTCCCATCTCTATCCTGCACACCCCTCTATCGGTAAGGCGCTTAATTAAGCGGGCCCAATTACACCAACCGATCATGTGACTTTTTCGGGAAATATTACTGGCCAGCGGTGCACACTGGGGAAATTTGCAGATAGCGAGCGGGACCATGTTTTGAATCACTTTTCTTCGCTGCGCCATATGAACATCATCCGAGCTTCTGAATTTATTCCCACCCACCCTCCCGATGCATTTGTACTTCTGTGTCGATACGCTTTCTAAACTTGCATATAACGTGTCAACATGTCTAGATATCGAATTGATCTGAATGTTGTATGGGGGGTTTATTCCCCCACTTTTGTGTATATCATTGTAAATACTCTAGCTAGCACTACATACATATAATTATGTATGCTTGTCTGCACATAGGTATTTTTTCCCTCTTTGTATGCTGTCGCTTTGTTTAAGAGCAGCAAGGGTTTTTTGGTAAAGACTGTCTTCGGCAGTTGCTAGCTACAGTAGAAAATATCAATAATGTTAAATCTTATCTGGTATTGTTTACTAATTGATCATACACATCAGCTTAATACCAGGCTGTGCACAATTTGTGGCAGACTTAGTCACTATTAGTGTGTGCACAGCGGCAATCCTTGTTGGGTATGAATAAAATTGGATTGCCCGTTACCAACCTACCAAGTAGTTGGTGTATTTATACAAACAGAGAAAGGTCTGCACAAGCGTGTCCCCATTTCATTGTAAACACAAATACACCGTGAGTCGACGGGGTATCGAGCTGTGGAAAACACACGAAATGAATTTTTGGCCTATAGGATGAAAAGCCTTTTTGTGGGGCTGGGCAGCGAGCACCTAGCTGATTAGCTAGGTGTGTTTAACAAACAACCTGTTCCCATCTCTATCCTGCACACCCCTCTATCGGTAAGGCGCTTAATTAAGCGGGCCCAATTACACCAACCGATCATGTGACTTTTTCGGGAAATATTACTGGCCAGCGGTGCACGCTGGGGAAATTTGCAGATAGCGAGCGGGACCTTGTTTTGAATCAATTTTCTTCGCTGCGCCATACGAACATCATCCGAGCTTCTGAATTTATTCCCACCCACCCTCCCGATGCATTTGTACTTCTGTGTCGATACGCTTTCTAAACTTGCATATTACGTGTCAACATGTCTAGATATCGAATTGATCTGAATGTTGTATGGGGGGTTTATTCCCCCACTTTTGTGTATATCATTGTAAATACTCTAGCTAGCACTATATACATATAATTATGTATGCTTGTCTGCACATAGGTATTTTTTCCCTCTTTGTATGCTGTCGCTTTGTTTAAGAGCAGCAAGGGTTTTTTGGTAAAGACTGTCTTCGGCAGTTGCTAGCTACAGTAGAAAATATCAATGATGTTAAATCTTATCTGGTATTGTTTACTAATTGATCATACACATCAGCTTAATACCAGGCAATCCTTGTTGGGTATGAATAAAATTGGATTGCCCGTTACCAACCTACCAAGTAGTTGGTGTATTTATACAAACAGAGAAAGGTCTGCACAAGCGTGTCCCCATTTCATTGTAAACACAAATACACCGGGAGTCGACGGGGTATCGAGCTGCGGAAAACACACGAAAGGCCCCTTACATGATCCAGTGATAGTGGTGTTAATGATTGGTCCCTTACATGATCCTGTGATAGTCTGCCCCAATAAACAATGTCCACAGGTACTGGACATTGTTGACAGTGGGTCACAAATATACTGTTATTCATAAACAGATAATAGTGAAATTATATAAAAACATTTTTGGTTCATTAAAACACATTTGGCTGTCAAAACGTTAGAATAGATATAGTTTGTACCAGACACGGGGCAATTAACTTTATAAGTTAATTAATTAAATTACAATTAACTAAGACATTTTCAAATTAAATTGAATTAACCTCACACATTGTTCAGGTGAATTAAATTAGATTAACCTCCCAAATGCTTCAATTGAATTAACAATTAATTTTAATTAAATTAACAATTAAATCATGTGTTGGTAGAAATGTTTACACAGTTAAAACAGTTCTAATATCACAAGATTTGTAACAGAAAATGTTTTGTAACTTTGTTGGAAAAAATTTGCTCATATAACATTTACATGCCAAGACATTTCTTCATAGGGCATTTTACGACATTTTAAAAGTTGTAGATACTCTGTAAAAAAAATATTTTTATTTTCTGAAAGGCCTGAAAAGTTGTGGCTGAAGATTTGCAGGTGTGGGGTTTCCTCCTATATTCAACCACCAAATTAACAACACCACATAATAACAACCACATACATAATTTATATGCACTAAGTTGTTATTTATGCAGTGTTTCGGTGTTCATTACAATTGGCATGCTTTTGACTCGAGTTTGTAATGTAAAAAGATCCCAAACTGAAGCTATATTACCTTTCTTTACTTTCCCTATTAACGATTATATCTACACACGGAAAAATAATTTCACTTGGATGCAAGTTGTCAGCCCCAAATGTAGACTTTAAACAGAGATCTGCATGATTAGCCATCAACTCATCATCCTACCAGAGGACATTCTATTGTCTAGGCCTTCGCTCCAATTCACAGGTGCCTGAATGGTCAGCCCCAGTTGGTACAGTGTCTATGTGCTCTGCCATGTTCTCCCTCCACAAGCCTTAACCTGATCTCTCTACCAGGCTAGTGGCTGGAATAGTGTCTGCAGGCCTTCTTGAAATTCTGGGTAAAATGGCTGTGAACTATCCAGTTAATACCAACTGTTAATTAAGCACTTAATTGTCAGTTAATTGGGAATTTGTCAATGCAATTAAATTAACCCATTTTGGTAAAGTTAATAAATTAAATTAAATTAGCCTTTCTAGAAAAGTTTACTAATTAAATTAAATTAAATTGAGTTAATTCAATTAACAATTGAAATTAACCCAATGTAATGGAGTATCTTTCACTGAGTACTCTGTACAATTAATGTATTCATGTCTTAATAAAACTGTAATGCATACACATCATGTATTTTTATGTTGTATACCACCTGAAATAATTGATTCTCCCTTGGCTCAAGAACAGAATCAAGGAAGTAGCTATAACGGGCCTAGTTTCAATTTCTAATTAGTTGCTCCCATAACAGTAGCCATAACGGGAAAAAAATTTAGCCATAATGGGAAGTAGCCATAACAGGAAGTAGCCATAATGGGCCTAACTTAGTTTACAACATTATCTTACACTAAAAGCCATCAGACTTTGTGCCTTTTATCAGCCAGAGTTACCTGAGCGCAGTCGAGAGAAGCACTGATGATGTGCAAGCGTTCAGCTGCGTCCCGGCACATGTCACACTGATCCCCCTCAAACGCCATGCTATTGAGTGTCACAAATATGTTGTCCTTAATGCGGATCATCTTCGCTGACTCTACAGAGTAAGCCCTGTAGAACCTCCGCAGCTTGTCATCTTCTATCCTGTCAGAAAGACAGAAAGTTGAAAGTTGTGTTGGTTAAATTTGTTACCACGGCAACAGTTTGTTTTCTACTCCTATACCCGTGATCCAAAAATCACTTTTACACTGTACTTTTACACTGTACTTTTACACTGTACTTTTACACTGTACTTTTACACTGTACTTTTACACTGTACTTTTACACTGTACTTTTACACTGTACTTTTACACTGTACTTTTACACTGTACTTTTACACTGTACTTTTACACTGTACTTACCAAATGTATGTTTGCTAAAATGTATTCTTTCTAGGATTTAGTATTTGTCACGTGTGGGCCCTCACTTTTTATCAATAGGCAAAATTATTTTACAAAACAACTGATAAATTTCCACAAAATTAAACTTCTGACTAATCTTTCAACATCGCAATCATTTCTACCTCCCCAAAGCTTAGTCAAACATGAAAAGACTAAGAGAATATAACCTATTTTTTTAGTTTTAAACTTGAAATGTGTTGTATATATAATTTGTTGCACTGTTTATGTGCAGCCATGTTAATGTAGCAGGACATTGAGAAATATACCACTTACATTGAATAAATTCATACATTTTGTGCAATGTTGTGGCAGTAAGACGCTAAGGAATATACCACTTACATTGAATAAATGCCTACATTGGGTGCAATGTTGTTGTGGCAGTAAGACGCTAAGGAATATACCACTTACATTGAATAAATGCCTACATTGGGTGCAATGTTGTTGTGGCAGTAAGACGCTAAGGAATATACCACTTACATTGAATAAATGCCTACATTGGGTGCAATGTTGTTGTGGCAGTACAACATTAAGGAATATACCACTTACACTGAAAAAAACTATATTGTGTGCAATGTTGTTGTGGCAGTAAAACACTAAGGAATATACCACCTACAGTGAAGAAAACCTACATTGTGTGCAATGTTGTTGTGGCAGTAAAACACTAAGGAATATACCACTTACATTGAATGAAAGCCTACATCGTGATTTCCAACAAGTATGTGCATGTTGTTGTGTAGACCCCGACGAAACATTTTACTAAATCTCGCCATATGGTAATTGAATTCTCTGTCATTGCACCATTTGCCTTCATCAAACAGGTCCCCTGCAACAAAACACACACTCCTAGAGCACCTTCTAACAGCCGTTCTCAACCTTTTTGCCTCCAAGGCCCCCCGTGTCCATTTACAAATTACAGGGACCCCCCTCTCCCAGGGATCCCCCTCTCTCCACATAATATATGGCATCCCCTCCGCCTTTTCGTCACAGTGATGTCAAGTTATTGCTTTAAAAAATTATGTATTTATTAAACATTAAAAGTTGTTGCTAGTGCCAGTACACTGCTTGTTAACTATTACTAATCAAACAAATAAATTTAAAGGAAATAAATGTCACAGTATATCAATATGTCAGCTTGGTCTGATCTCAGTGTAATTTAATATGGTTAGGCATTTAAGCTTTACTTATTCAATGACAACCATGTTAAACTGCTTGTTAAACATGACACAAATCAGTTGGTATTTCAAAACATACATTTCAAAATAAATACACTAATACAGAATACAATTACTGTGGACTGCCTAACTACAAGCTCTAGTCACTCAATGTGAGGACTGCTGCTGGTGCCTGCCAATAATACAATTATTGTGGACTGTTCTCCTGGTAGCCTAACTACAAGCTCTAGTCACTCAATGTGAGGACTGCTGCTGGTGCCTGCCAATAATACAATTACTGTGGACTGTTCTCGTGGGACCAGAATGCTTCCAATTGGACATCATTGAAACAAGCTCTCATGATGCCATCAGGTAATAAGTTAATGAGCTCTTCCAAGAGTATGGATACGGGAAGTGGTTCGACTAAAAGACTAGTATCTTTAATGTTAGTCAAAAGGTTTTTTAATTAATATTTTACTTATTTTATTTTTTATTTATTTATTTTGGGTTGGTGTGTAGGATGCAGGTTGAACATTTTAATAGGTTTAGTTGGGTGTATGGAAACTGTCACTGTCGTGTCTCACACTTCATAGACAGTCTCCACACCCACAACATAGAATAAGTTTGTTGCCGTATTTTATAGGCAGTTTAGGTGAGGTCACTGAGGAGGTGTGGTGAAGGGGAGTTTTATGATAGCTTCTTGAAACGCTTTGGGGTTTTTTATGTTGGTAATTTTTGGTGGGATCATATTCCATATGCGAATTGCTCGGGGATAAAATGAAAAGACCATTGCATTTATATGACACCTGGGGGCTACGTATTGTCCACGGGTTCCAGAGCGGGTTAGTAGGCCTGGAGGGGGGGGTGATCTCAATAATGTTATTTAGAGTTTTGTAGAAGGTTGTGGCTTGTTTAATGATACGTCTTTGTTCAAGGGTTGGTCATCCAAGGGCAGTAATTAAATCTGTTGGATTCGTGTTCCGTCTGTAATCATTGTTAACAAATCTGGTAGCACAGCGTTGTACTCTATCAAGGCTTTTAATTTGTGATATGATGTGAGGATTCCATATGTGTGATGAATACTCAAGTTTTGGCCAGATTAGCATGTTATAGGCTGTTTGTTTATCTTCGGGATGAAGGATATTCCTTATCAGGAGAGGCTTGAGAGATTGAAACTTCCCACACTTGCATATAGACGAATACATGATGATATGATTGAGGTTTATAAATTGCTTCAAGGGAAATATGACAGTGATGTATCGAACATTGTCAAGCTGCACAAAGGCAGTGATACGAAGGAAGGAACACGGGGGTCATAGTTTGAAAGTGTTTCTAGAATGTGCTCTATAAACGCTTCTCACTTAGAGTTAAAAAATTATAGAATGAATTACTGGAAGAAGTTGTAACTGTTCCAAGTGTCAACTCGTTTAAAAACCACCTAGATAGACATTGGAGTACTGAAGAATTTCTCTACAATTACAAAGCTGCCTTGCCAGGAAGTCGTAGAGCATTCCAAGGGAAAGTAGACGATCTGACCACCAAGGCCACTGCCTAAGGTCAGGAAGAACCTAAGTAAACCTAAGTAAATAACAATAAAATAGACTGCTGAAATCCTTCTCAGAATTTTTTTATAAATGGTCTTTTCCATTTTTGTGCACCCGGTATACCCATTGTCCTTTATCGTATCATTCTTGCATAGATAATCTGTACCAATGTCTACATATACAGCAAATTTCAGATATGTAACTTGTAAACCTCTCAAGTTAGAAGCACTTTAAAACAGATAAAAATTACGGGTGCGTTTTTAGGCACTTACCCCCATTCACATTATAGGGTGTTACAGACACAACTTGCAGGTAAATGCTTAGTTCTTTTGCAGAAGTGCTCAGGTATAGCCACTTAGTCGTTGGTTATAATTTTTTGCAAATTCTGAGACATCAACTTTCGAAAATTCCTGAAAATTGGTTGATTTGACACAGAATGACCCTTTATAGAAAATTATACCTTAATACCATATATCAGGATAGCATAGAGACAATTTATTTATTATATTTATATATATATGTGCCAGAAAAGGTTGATGTTTACCTAAAACAAAGACGGCTTCTGGGTTGAACAGTGTGAGGGCTGTCTGAAACGACCTCTCCATCTGCCATTCTCTGAAAGGACATGTCAGATGAAATTTATGGATCAATTATAATCAATAATGTTTTATCAATTAATAGCATTTACTATTCAGATTTCACAAAAAAAGATAAACAATGTAAAACAAATAATAACAATTTATTTTTATGTCTCACAGAAATTGCTACACACATTTTCATAGCTTATGGTTTATTAAAACGTAAATTAAATTTTTTTTTACACATATTGGTGGTGTATTGACATGTTTCGGTGAATGGTGGCGTTACCTTTTAGGTTACTAAAGTATATAGAGTAGGAATTTTTTAGCAAGTATTGTATGCCGGTGCTACAACTAGGCAGTGTATGCAACTAGGCAGTGTGTCGAATATCGGCGGTGATGGGTTCATGTTTTAATGTGCAGGTGGCGATGCCATGAATTGTCTTGTGTTGTAGGAATATTACTACATGTACTGCATTACTATGTCGAAATGTGGACTCTGGGAGCATTATGTCCAGGCGGCTTTGTATGAGGCTCAGCCACAGGCTTGGCATCGTAATAGTATGCCATTAGGCATACCCTTAATAAAGGTCATTCATTTGGCCTTTACATCTGGCTTGCGTTGTTGATTGTATAAATGTAGACCTACTTGATGACACCCAACTTCAAAAAAACATCAATTTCTAGCTTTAGCAAAACATAAAGAATGACCAAAATGTGACCAGTTACAGAGAGGTGTTCACGTAAGGAAGGTATTTATTGAATGGCAATGATATTGGCATGAAAGTTACAGAGAGATGTTCATGTAAGAAAGGTATTTATTGAAAGGCAATGATATTTGCATGAAAGTTCTGACAGAAAGGTGCATATATGATTAGCAATTAGATAAGTGCATAACAAACTGTTGAGCTCCTTGTGATTGGCTCGTTTCAAAACAAGATACCACGCCAACCAATGAGCTGCACTTTAACCTCGCTCACAAGATCACAATCATATTACATCATAACTGTCATGTACATATGAAGGTTTTCAGGGCAAAACGCTATTAACGCCAATTCGGGCGACATTTCTGAAATGTGTGTAATTTCATATTTGAAATCTGCAATAAATTATAATATTTCAGCTACCATTTTCTTTGATGTTGGATTCTTAAGATATTCCAATATCACTCTGAGGATGAAACACAGAAGTGGCTTTTTCTCAAAAACAAAAAACGATTTATCACGTTGTCCGGAAATCCTTCATATATGTTAATTTTTTTTGGCTTAGTTTGAATTAGGTCAGGGCGCGGGTCAGTATTGGCTTCACTGTGATAATGTCATCACCTATCAAATTTATTTGCTACAACAACAAGACACAAGGCATACCTGCGTAACCGGTCAAACCAATGTCCTTCCCGTGATCCCAGCAAGTGCGTGTCAGCCATGAACATTGCCTTGAGGGGCACGCCTGTAGTAGGTGTGATGTGTGAGTCAGCTTTGTCTGCCTCCAACTGGGGCCAGTGGCATTGCAACAACACAAAGTAGTAGACTAGGAACTCATTGTAGATGAACAGAGACAAGATAGCCACCAGCACCATCCAGATGTTGCGCTTGTGCATGAAAACAGTGGCCATTGTTTGTTGATGTGTCCGGCAGATCACATCAACTCATCTTGACTTGGAAGTAATCCAACTGCACCTATCAGAGAAATGCGAAAAATCTTCATCTAGTATCTCAGTTATAGTTTTTAAATTGCTTGATTCATATAATTGTTTGATGAGAATCATGGGTCATAAAACAACAGTAAACATTAGGGCAATGTACTTGTTTCCTGGGTCATAAAACAACAGTAAACATTAGGGCAATGTACTTGTTTCCTGGGTCATAAAACAACAGTAAACATTAGGGCAATGTACTTGTTTCCTGGGTCATAAAACAACAGTAAACATTAGGGCAATGTACTTGTTTCCTGGGTCATAAAACAACAGTAAACATTAGGGCAATGTACTTGTTTCCTGCATGATTTTACCATCGTTGTTAAGTTCCCTGAGTGTAAACATTAGGGCAATGTACTTGTTTCCTGCATGATTTTACCATCGTTGTTAAGTTCCCTGAGTGTAAACATTAGGGCAATGTACTTGTTTCCTGCATGATTTTACCATCGTTGTTAAGTTCCCTGAGTGTAGAGCAGATTTGATCCTTTACTTGCTAATCGGCAATCTACATTTTATGTAAGGAAATATATCTACTGACTCATTGAATCATTCAATCGAAACCATCTGACCATTGAATTAGCAACTGTATTTTAGCTAAGTGTATGCTGTAAAACCATTATTGTAGTCTCTATTAAAATGTTAGATTATCTGCTCTTGTGATGCACACACACACATGTATATTATATATATATATATATATATATATATATATATATATATATATATATATATGGGGTTTCTATAGCACAGACAAAATAGTCGCTGCATCATAAACTGGGTTTACTATACACTGTAACACAATTGGGGGGAATGTACTCACCGATAACACAATGGGGGATAGTGTACTCACTGATAACACAATGTGGGGTAATGTACTCACTGATAACACAATGGGGGGTAATGTACTCACTGATAACACAATGGGGGACAATCCACAAGACCTCAAGACTTATCTCCTGGTTTTGTAATAAATGTCAGGCAACCAAGTCTTTGCCAGATACTGTCATTTATTTTGTAAATATAGTGGCACAATATATTAGTAACCTTTTAACTACACGACTCCTTGTCATTCAGACAGTTTTCCAAGACATGTTTTGGCACAATATAGTAACTAGCATGTTTTTTCACAACTGCCTTGCTAAAGGCACTATCGACTGTGTTTATTGATATACCCAGCACTTGGAGAGTGAACAGGGATGGTCATCGGAGACTAGACGTGTTGCAGTGGGGCTCCAAGTTTTTGGGCTCGTTTGAAGAAATGAAAGGCGAAAGGTGAAATGTTTTGGGAAGAAGCTCAACAGTAATTGATGGCGGCTTGGTGACGGTCAGAGTGAGTGTGTTTGGACAAATGGTCATTGTGAATTTTGACAGAAACTATTTTGGTAGGGCAACGCCTTGAAACTCTGCTGTTGATTCCGCTTCGGTGCCCGATTCGTGGCAGACATTGTGCAATGATACTGCGTAACATCGGTCATTGACTGCGAAGGGTTATTGTTAAATTTTCACACTGCCAAATACACCCGCCGCGTCTGAACAATCCATGCAATAATGGGACCTAAAAGAAAACAGAGTGCTAATGCCAACATATCCATACCTAATCCAGGGGACGACGTTCTCAATACTGACCAGTTTAAGTCAATAGTACTGGAACTACTGTCTGACGAGGATGTGTTATTAAAAATGAAAAAGATTGTACCCAAAAGGGTTGGTCGATAAAACTGACTCCATGAACAAGAAAATAGATGATCTAACTGCAAGTATTGAATTGAGGGATGCTAGAATAAATGAACTAGAACAACAAGTTAACTGCCTGGAGACGGATTTGGATGGTTTGGAGCAATACTCCCGTAGAACCAATGTTCAATTCCAAGGAATCCCAGATATTGCAAATGGGGAGAATATTGAGGCAAAAATCATGGTCATCGTAAACAACCAGATTGGCATTACTCCCCCGTTTGAAACTGATGAAATAGTGCGGTGTCATCGCATGGGAAGAACGCCAAACAAGTGCAGCATACTTGTGAAGTTTCACAGCAAGTGTTGCTGCAAAGCAATAATCCGGATGTGCGGAAAACTGAAGGGAAACAACTGCCGCGTTTTCATCAATGAGGATTTAATGGCGCAGCGTTCTGAGCTCGCCTTCCATGCTAGAACTCTGCAGAAAAAGGGCAAACTTACTGATACCTGGACTTACAATGATAAGATCCTTGTGAAAGATCTCCAAAACAAGATTGCCCTTATCTCAACAAGATTGGACTTGGACCACTATTAAAGACCTAGTGACAGAATCCGTTGAAACATGCGCCGCAGTAATATGGTCTGTTATTGCTTCCACTACGGTGCTCACTTCGAAGTAGATACTGTATAACGATTTCTGTGTAACACCGTTCAGCGACATCGAAGGGTACACAAATACCGGTTTACGCTGCATGTTAATGGCCACTGGTGCATATGAAAAGGGACACTACATATATGCATGTAATGAAGTAATATACAGGGTTTTTTTTTGTATATGTGTGCAACACGTATTTATAATTTAATTGGAATATGATATATGAAAAAATATTCATGTGAGAATGATATACCAAATCATAATTATTACTTTCTGCATAACTCTGTACAGATAGTTCAGATGAACTATACTGTATAGAAATGCACACTGCATATTATATAATTTATTATTATTATTTGATTTCATTGCATATATGATCTCATTCTATAATGCATCTAAATCTGCCTTTAACCACTTTGCCACTGCCTAATGCAGAAATGATGTTAAAATAACACTCCCATCTGGGAGCCATTTCAAATGAACATGGTTAAAACCATATTCATATGTTTTCTTCTTTTTATGTTATGCTATCCTAGGCATTCTCATACCGATATCAGGTTTAATAGAATTGTAAAACTTAAACCATTTTACATGGTAAAGTTTTCCCTAACATGCTTTCATTTATATTTCTTTAGCTTTGTTTTCAAAGCAAATTAAATTTAAGCCATTGTATAGGATAAGATATTAAATAATATACCTTCACTTGTTTAGTAATAACAACTGTAACTATTATACTATGACACTAACATTCATATATTACAATGACATTAGATGATAATATTCTTGTGAATTATGGTGGTTTTGAAACCAACTCCTTGTGTAAAATTGTAAAGTTGGGCGAATATAATGATGATCATGACAATCTAAAAGTAATTCGTCATATATTGAAAACGATAAACTGAGTGATCTCCTGGTTTCTAAAAAAACTCTCACTATTCTCGGCACTAATATAGAGAGCATCATTGCAAAATTTTATTAGCTGAATTTATTTTTAAAAGATTTAGAAACAAATGGCTTTTGATTTGGTGCCATATGCATTCAAGAAAGTTGGTTAAGCAAAAATTATGATATATCTCTTTTTCACTTGAGTAATTATTATTGCATCTCTGACTCACAAGGCAAAACAATAATAATTTATCTAAACAAAAAATTTAAATACAATATAAAAAATATACATACAAAAACAGATTCCTGGGAATGTCAATTTATTGAAATAACAGGGCAATTGCCTTCAAAAAATATAATACTTGGAAATGTCTACAGACCTCCAAAAAACACTAATATAGACAATAAGAAATTAATTGACAAATTTACTATTATTTTAGCATTGTTTGAGAACTGTAATAGTGAATTAATAATTGCTGGAGACTATAATATTGATCTTTTAAAAGTAAATGAGAAAGATGTAATCGGAGATTTTTTTAATATTTTAACTACTCATAGCGTCTACCCTAAAATTACTCTACCTACCAGATTTTCTAATCAAAATGGAACATTAATAAATAACTTCTTTTGTAGACTTTCTTCTCCCACTTTAAACTCCATTTCAGGTATCCTATTTTAAAAGTTTTTTGATTACCAACCTTATTTTATATGTCTCAACCATATTTTGCATCACGAACCGCTGCCAAAATACATAAAAGTAGCAAAGTATTGACTTGACGCTTATGAAAACATGTTATGTGACTTAATAAGGCAAGACGTTCCAAACAAACTAAATAAAGATCCTAATGCTAACCCAAGCACAAATATTTATATTTTATGTCATATTTTTTTATAAATTTAAAAGTTAATATTTTCCTGTAGTTGTAAAAACAAAGAAACATAAGAAATGTAAATGGATTACTCTAGGTATCCTACGTTTCATAAAATATTGGGACAACCTTTATAAACAACTCCTAATAATATCACATGAATTACAGGATTATTTATCATTAAAAAATAAACTACATGATTATGACACTATATTGAAAAAAAATATACTATGCATCCCGTTTTAATGCATGTAAGACTGATTCAAGAAAAGCGTGGTCCACATTAAATGAGATATTAAATAAATCAAAAAACACGAGAACTTTCCCAGATTATTTTACTGCTGATGCTAATCAAGTGTCTGATCAATTTACCATTGTGAATAAATTTAATGAATATTTTACCAATATTGGGTCAGAACTTGCAAATCAAATAAATAAGTCTGAAAATAAATATTTCAAAGACAACCTAAATACTAAACATGACTCTGTATTCACATTTCACTAAATAAACAATATGGATATAGTAAAACTTATTGATCGTCTTCATGCAAAATGTAGTAGTGGCAATGATGGTATATCTACTAAATTATTGAAACTCATAAAAGATGCATTAGTTAAACTGCTAAAGTTAATAATAAACCAGACTTTTGTTAATGGAACATTTCCTGATAGCTTAAAATAGCGAAAGTCATTCCTATATTTAAAAAAGATAAGGAAACACACCAGTGCAATTCGTAGCATTATTTGGATGGCACAATTACCCACTAAGACAATATTTGATATCTGCCCTTTGTGTACCTCAAGTGATGCAGTGGTAAGGAATGAACATTTAGGGATCAAGATTAACATGAGGTCAGAATGTCATACAAGGTCATAATAATAAGGGTCCAGAAGTAAAAGGATTACCAATTATTTTAGCATCAAATGAAACTGACTCCATTGATTATTCGATAAGACAAACCACAAGGGCACATGTGCAGAAAACATCTAAGCTGAGACCATGACATAGACAGTCACCTGGTACAATCAGAGTAATTAACTCATCGAGACTACAAGACACAGAGACTAATTACTTGGCAAGCTTACTCTTATTTTACCAGATGACAGACAGGCAGGTGACACCATGATAGGCATAGTTAAATGTCCCAGTAGGGGGGTAGTTCCATCATGTCCAAAACTAACTTGTATATTTTGCACTTGTAATGCCATCCGGTATAGGAACTAATAACTTAAGATCTAAAACTGACCCGCACTAACCGCTTTAGATGTGTATTCTGTGACATAACATCTGCACATTGGCATTAAGAAACAAAAGGAAGAAATGTGCTCCAAATAATTGATTATGAATAAGTTTATCATCTAATAGACTATAGTAATAGTGGGTGATATTGTCCGAAAACAATGTTTGTACAGTGTCACATGATGTTTCAGTTTTCATTACAAAACATTATTTTATATTTGCATGGTTATTGTCAAGTAATTGATATACCAGGTATTGGCTGCTGCACCAGTTGCTATACATAATATAATAATATGCTGTTTTCACAAACAAAAATCAGAAGAAACTTGTGTGCAAGACCGCCAAAAGTTATTTCATCACTGCAGCGCAAGCAAACAAATTGTTAGAAAAGTAATTTTTTTTAAACTTAGATTATCAAATGACACAAATACGCTTTCACAAACAGGCAGTAGCCAACCTAATCGTGATGCAAATAAAATTCAATATATATACATCATATATCTAGAAGGGCAAACCGCAACAACAGTTATTGATTGGGACAGGGCAAGTCAAAGGTCACGACTGACTCGGCGCAAGGCTAGGGTACGGCTATGAGAAATTTACTGCATTTTAATATTGTTCCAAATATATTACGAATTAGTTTTCGCTGGTCCGGATCATCGCCTTTCACTAAAAATGCAGGTTTTTCGCCAGTTTATCTTGCCTAGTACCGCCGAACAATGTGTCATTGACACTGACGGGATCATGCCTCAGGCTCAGTACGAATGTAGGCACATTGGCAAGTTTGCTGGTAGAACATGTTGGCAATGTAATTGTGGATTTTTAGATGATTTCAATAGGCGGAAGGATTTTTGGCAATTTTTTCGCAACACGGCACGTGTGCGTAGTAATTCATGCAGAAATTGGTAAAAATTGACGGGCATGGCACGTTCAGACATTTTAAATGAGTTACAAGTACGAGACTTTGACTAAACTCAATCAGCAATGCATGTCAATGTCAATGAGATGATGGCAACGGCATGTAAGAAGTTTCAGAATTTTTTATGGTCCCGTTTTCTTATAATCGTGCAAAACGTTAACGTGGTCGCCAATGGGAAACGTAACAGGAGGCTGAACCCTGACAGTGACAGACACCGACATTGCCGGTCAACAGGTGACTGAAAGTGGAACAGCTGTCACCAAGCCGCTATAACTTATTATCACTCCGAGAACCCACAACACTACAAATAGCAAATCTGTTTACAGAAAAATGTATGCCAATAAAACATCAAGTTGCCAGCACAAACCAGCCAATCGAAATGCAATACAAACCGATATTAAATAAAAACTTTGTTGCCAAACTTCTAGAACGGAAACAGAGGTAACGCCGGAAGCGACACAGGCGTGACCAATAATACATTCGCCTGTTCCTGAGCGCTGCCGGACTACAGAACACTTTTTGGCGCTGTCTGTCACATAACCTGAATGTTTGACTGTATGTATATTACTTAGCCCTTATTCCAATTCTAAAAAAAACATGTTTTATGTGATATCATAATCACATGGGCTATTACAACTAATATTAACTCTGCAGTTAAATAGCCTAAATTGGTTTTGTTTATTTCCAACGTAAATGTTGACTCAAGTTAAATTAAACTTTAAGTTTATGCCTCCATTTAAATTAATTACTGTGTATGCCACCTTATCGTGTTCATTTTCTATGAAAACAAAGTAGTTATATTATGATTTAATTGTTTTATTAATGAAAAAAAGGTTTATACACCATAGATCATGTGTACTGTTTAAATGTAAAATTACCCTAGGTAATTCTATATAACTTGGTGATATCACTTCAAATTTGCAAAATTGCAACAGTAGATTTGGAGGTCTCCAAAATGGGGTGGGCCCATTGGGTACCACCGATAACCTTACAACCAGCTGTCTCCACTTCTGCCTCTCGTCTGCTGCTCTCAGGAGATCTTCATAGGGCCCGATGGCTTGTTGGATTCAGTTGTGGACCTCTTTGTTGGTTACATGGTCCTTGTACGAGATGCAAAGGAACTTTCAATAGCACTCATTTCCATGGCTTGTACTCTTCTTTGTACTTTGGCTGTAAGAGTCTCGCATGCATATAGAAATATTGACATGGCAAGTGATCGCATCAGTTGATTTTGGAAATAAAGGGTGACATTTTTATCTTTCCATATTGGTTTCAGTCTTGTCAGCATTGCTGTTGTCTGGGCAATCCTTGAAATGATCTCAAGTTTGGATCCGTCGACTGTGACAACTGAACCCAGGTACTTGAAGTTGGACACTGTTTTTAATCTTTTACCCCTTACATTGATCTTCTTGTTGATGCCATTGATGTTGTTGGTCATTAGCTTATTTTCCTCAGCACTAATTCCATTCCGTAGGATGTTTTGTCGAGGTGGCTCACTAGGTTGACTGGCTCCTGTTCATCTCCTGCTAAGCCATCGATATCATTTGCAAAGCGAAATTTTTTTTACTGTCCTGCCTCCAATGCCGACTGTTCCTAAGTGATCTTCAAGGGCGTCAGTCATGATCCTCTCCAAAAATATGTTAAAGTGGGTGAGAGAAGACAGCCCAGGCGGGCTCCAATGGTGGTGCGAAACCATTCCCCCAAGTTGCCATTCATGAGGACAGCGCTGGTAGCCTTGTCAGAAAGATGTTCTATGACTCGAACGAGGTTGACACCAATGTTGTATTTCCTCATGGTTGCCCATAAGGCTGCATGCCTTACCCTGTCAAATGCCTTCCTGAAGTCAATAAAGACATGGTAGAGATTTTGTTGGTGTTGTATGTACTTTTCACAGAGGATTCCAAGGATGAAGATTTGCTCTGTAGTACTGTGTCGTTCTTGAAAGCCAGCCTGTTCTTCAGCGATGTTCTCCACTTGTGGCTTGAGCCTGTTAAGGATGACCTTCAACAATACTTTGCTTGGGTAGCTGATGAGGCTGATTGTTCGGTAGTTTTGACACAATTGTAGGTTGCCTGTTTTTGGAAGTGTGATGACCATTGATTGGGTCCATGGAGTAGGCCAATATCCTGTCTGCCAGATCTTATTGAAGATTGCTGTGAGGATGTTAGTCACAGCTTCTCCCCCAGCTTGTATTAATTCAGCTGGTATGTTACCAACTCCAGCTGTTGGAACGTAGATTTGTCAGTTCATCCAATGCCATGTGCAGATGTTCGCTGAATCATTTGTACTTTGTCTTACTTGCCGTCTTGGTCAACATGTTTCTGGGAACTAGGTGCGCCTGCACCCAAACTTCAAGAGCATTTCCAGAAATGCCTATCATTATCCATCTGACCAACGACTACAGTTAAGTTAAGTTCCTGTATGCAAGCTCCATAAATTCCAGCAAACAATCCCATTGGTTAACAGAGCAGAGTTTTAACAGGTCGATATGCGAGGGATACTGATGGCAGTGAGGGTGAGACTATGCACCTAAGAGCTACAATCAAGAATATCATGCCAGTGGTGCACTCAGAGATTTTGGTGAAATTTCTTAAATCTTGCTTGATGACTATACAACCAATAAGCAAACAGACCCTCAATTAGTTCTTTTAAATCGATGCAGCTGTGACATCCACCAAGATGCGTCATGTGCCTTCAACCAGATCGAAGGGCCAATGGGTATACACCAACGCAAACTCTCAATCAACCGAGCTGCTAAGTCAGTACAGGATAAGTTTAGTAAACAAAGGCCAAAATATGTTGCCTATGAAATAAAGATGCTGCTTGTTCAACAAGGTTTCCTAGTAAACCAATGGTGTGATATTCTTGACTGTATTGCAAATGGTTATAGGTGCATAGGCCCGAAACCATGACTTTTGTTTCCCTTTGAAATCAACGTTAGGTTTTTAAAAAAATGCACATAATTCTCCTGCCCTGCATCTTCTTTAGTAGTTTGCTCAACATTGTAAAGTAGGCTGTGGATTGTTTCTAGCAACAGTGGCATCTTTCTTACTTTCCATAACTATTTGGTGCTCAGTGCTCCTCATTGGCGGGGCACTATGGGCATGCATATCCATCCACTAGTCTGTGTCCTCCCTATTGCATCATCCAAATTAACCACTTTCTTTAGAGAAGGATGTGTTGTAACAGCGCAGAGACGCGGATATAAAGAAACACACCACACTTGGAAAAGTTACTTGTCTGAAATACACTTTGAGGATGCCTGTGCACCATGTGTCAGTTTGAAGATGCCTGTGCACCATGTGTCAGTTTGAAGATGCCTGTGCACAATGTGTCAGTTTGAGGATGCCTGTGCACCATGTGTCAGTTTGAAGATGCCTGTCCACCATATGTCAGTTTGAAGATACCTATCCACCATGTGTCAGTTTGAGGATGCCTGTGCACCATGTCACTTTTGAGGATGCCTGTGCACCATGTGTCAGTTTGAGGATGCCTGTGCACCATGTGTCAGTTTGAGGATCCTTAATCTGAGAATTCCTGCATCACTTGACCTAAAACAGTTGTATTGTGCACCATGTCAAAACATCCAGTGTCATATAAATGCTGTCTCAGATGTGTTGTACATTTTCTGTGGTTCAATAATTGTCCCCACAGCGATGCAGTTTGTCAATAAATTGGTGCATAATTCTAACATCCATTTTGCTATATGGAACATGTTGGGACTTGGGTTGGGTCAAATTGTTCCATATAACCAATGTTTCTCATATGCTTGAGCACGTAAAACAGGGCAGAACTGGGATTTAAAGTAGTTCTTTTTAAGAAGTTGGTTTCATTGGCGTTATGTAACCTATCCATCAGACAAACACGATGACTATGGCGGTTGTGCCTTGCATTGATCACCTCAGGTCGTCCAGTTCATGACCCGATCATTTGTGACTCCAGTGGCTGCTGTGACAAGGACAGCAATGATAACACTTTTGTTGGGGTGGAATGTTATTCCTGCGACGCCTGCACATGAATTCCACGAGGCCCTGAACCAACAAAGCTGCACAAGATTGTTGACTTCATTATTGCTGACTGTATTGAGGCACGACACAGAGCCATGTAATGATGTGTTAACAAAGGTTTGGTCACGACATTAGCCAATCATAATAAATATAATAAGTTAAGTAGCAGGTCATGAAAATGGGCAGTTCGAGTGCAACTCGAGTCAGCCCCTGCGACTCAAATCAATAAGTCTGATTATTCAACAGGTTACAGGTATACAATGATTTTATCACTTATAAATCACAACAATACACAAATGACACTAAAGAGAAATATGCATGTTAATTATGTAGAAAGAAACGGCAACATATGTAACAAAGAAGTATTTAATACAGTATTACTGTACTAACACATTCTGTTTTTGCCAGTGAATATGGCATATTGAGTTTATTAATTACACTTACAGGTCTGTATATGAAACCAATTCCTATACCAGAACGAACTAATGAAATAGATAAACACATAAACACTCAGCCACTTTATTACTTTGACAATTCAAAATCACAAACATACATCATTTTCCCACCATCCTTGAGTAGAACCGTCTGCCTTAAAACTCCATCCTCAATTGATTTAACCTATCGCAAATCCGGTTTATTGATGTCCAAATATGTAATGTGTGAATAGTTTATGTAACAACTGCAATCGATTTAATAAAAAATGCCATTTTTTTCAAATCATCGAAAGAATTGACTTCAGTCGTTATATCTGGCAATGATCAAAATAGTGAATGTCCAAAATGGTAATACGGTGCGAGTCGATGCCGATCATGTGCGCGACTTCATTCCTCTCGCCAATCACATGACAAAGTTAAAAAAATTCACCAAGGGTGAAAATTTTGATTTTTCAGCATTTTAAATTTTCATTTCACTTAATGCTTGAACAAACATTAAGTAACTTAATGGTTTGTCTGATGATTTCACAAAAAACTACATACAAAAGTTTCACAAACGAGCTAGCATGTTGCAGTGGATACTAGGTAGGTTTGGATTTTTGCTAATTTAATTTGAAATGAGACTAGCCAAAAAATGTAATTGAGAATGGACTTTTAATCCCAACAGCGTGTCTTAATAACTACTTAATAACTATCAAAATCGGCAAGCATTATTTCCAGAGGCAGAGAAATGCTGATGGGCTTCCTCAGTTTTATTAGCAATATGTTTTGCATCAGTGTATACACCAAGCTTGCTGAATCGGATATTACTTTTAGTAAGTGACAAACACGGCAACTGCCCACTACCAGCTCATCAAGAATATTGAAACAATGGCAAACCACAGTTTGCAAAATGTCAATAAACTGTATTTCCATGCAGACCATTTATAGCAGATGCTTCACTGGGAAACTTTCTTCTCAATCTAAACAAACAGAAATAAACATTACTGCACAATATAATCAACTACATAAGTTCATTAATCATTTATGCATTAGAAAAAATAGACAAATATTTATTCATACAAAATACACACAGCTTAATGTTTTTAAAGTTAGCCTTGTATGGGTCAAGTTAGTATACTTTCATACTTTATTGCATGATAAATCACATCATTAATGGGTCACATGAGTTACCCTTTTCTACCAGTAAATTAAAAACCCAGAATGAATATCAATTAAATGAGCAGAAAACCTAATTGAAAAGACAAGTAAATTAGTAACGATACTCTTATCAATTCAATGTGAAGAAATTTGCTGTACAATAACTGTTACGCGTAAAATAAATTGGGGATTTTAATAAGACATGACAGTAAATCTCTGTAACTAGAACAGTTAATCAAGGCAACCATCTAGCTTCTAGCTGCTACAGACTTTTTAGTATATTTCTTAAACAATCATCTGAATAAGAGTGACATTCACATGTAGCACTACAACATGTAATCTCCCCTAACTAAACTAGGGATACATTACAGTAGCAAATTATTTATTGTAGAGTACTAAATGTTGCTTAAATGTTAGTTTGTTACTTTCAACTGTAACAAATATGCATATGACATCGATTGATCGATCGTCACTTCAGTTAGAAACTCACTGCAATTAAACAAAACAACAGTTGATTTTGAAAGGCAAATGCAATCATATTTATAATTATGCCCAAATCTGCATATAATAAATGATGCCAAGATGGGGTATGCAGAAAGCTAGGTCTTTTATACAATTTCATTGTGCTTTACCCTTTTCAACTGCCCAAACATTAGCTGCGGCGAAGCGAAGTCATGTTGACAGTTTGCATAGCCCATGCCAATGCCAACGCCTGAACCAAAGGCGACTGGCCAGGGTCTTCCTGCAAACAACATGCATAAAACCACTAACACACGCCATAATACATACCACATACATGGGCACATAACACATCAGTCTTCCACTGAGATTTTAAATGTGCTTTTTTAAAATCTTACCAGCTTTAAAAAAAACTGTAAAGGGATAACACCACATCTGATTTCCTAAATTCAACAGTACTCAAACGCACTGTTGAACACTAGATATCTGCAAGAAAGATATACATTTAGAAGGTGCGTAGTCAACATCAAAAGATATAACAAGATTTAGCAAGCTTGCCATCCAAGACAAAACACTCAGATGGCAAGTGGACAAGGAAGCCATTGGCATATCTACAAAACTTCAAATTGATCTCCTCTTAATCCTTTAGAGACACAGAGATAAGGAAAACGATACTCACGTCTGAAGAAAATGACCGAAAACACTATTCCAAGGCCAATCCCACTGGCTACAAACAATGATAAAGTCTTTGTTATATAACATGCAACATAGACTAGTTTTTAATCAATGCAAGAGAATATTCACAATATTTAGGACCAGGGTCATATACAAATTTGAATTTTAAAAAGTTCAATATTTGCACTTGCCAAGTTAACATAGTTGTACTGATGCGTATTATTTTCTGCCAATGTCTCTGATTTAAATACATATTAAAGTAAGTGAGCAATGGAAGGAAAAGTGAATTGCTATAATTGCAATTTAAATGACTTAAATGACTGAACTGCAATTTACATCTGGCATATTGTATTTGAAATGTTTGAAAATATGCCACCATTTATATTGACGTATTGAACAGAAGTGCATTGTGATATTTTGTGGGATGTGGTGTACATTTACCATGGCAAACCATGCTAGTAAATGTAACTTCTTGTAATATTGTAGGAACAGTTTATTACAGTATTTTATTTGAAAGTAAATATGTACTGCATACAGTGGTGTATATTTGGGGGGCATTGGGCCATGCTCCCCCCTTTTGCTTACATTTTTTGGTATATAACATGATGGTGAACATACTTTTGGGAAATAAGTCATCGTTTTGGGCCTATGCACTATAAGATAGTAGTGTAGTAGTTGCCAGCTTCTGTCTCGTAAGACAACGCTTGTGTTTGCTGTATCATGTCGGTTGATTGCGAGAATGACACCTCACATGCTTGATCTCCTGGTGAATCTGGAATGCTGTGTATAGCAAAACCGCCAGTAAGACTGGTTCGCCAGGTAGGTTGTTCTCCAGCAACTGTTTTCCAGTGTATAGGATCGATGCCATAATCTGTCAGGTCTCTTTTTATTCACATCTTTGTATTGCAAATTGGGTCGGCCAACTGGTTGTTTGCCTCCAGTTAACTCCCCATACATAATTTGTTTAGGAAGGTGGTCAATGGGCATATGGTGTATGTGACCAAGCCAACGTAGCCATCTCTGTTTTAGAATGCTGCTTAGTGGAGTTGAGTTGTAGGATTTCCAGGCTGGTAATTTTGTCTTGCCATTTCACGCCAACGATAGTACGTAGGCAGCGTAGGTGGAAACAGTTTATTTTCAGTTCCTGTTTACAGTAGGTAGTCCAGGTCTCTGCACCATACAAAAGGATGCTGAGCACGCATGCATGATACACATTCAGTTTTGTACGTAGTGTCAGGCTCTTGTTGGACCAAACTCTTTTTGAGAGTCTTCCAAAGGATGTGGCAGCGTTGCCTAGTCGCGTGTTAAGTTCCTTGTAAAGCGTGAAGTTGTTGGACACGATGGAGCCTAAGTATGGGAAGTTCTCCACAGTTTCGTGTGCTTCATCATTGAGAGTGATTTTGGCTACCTGAGTCCCATGGCTCATGATGACGGTCTTTTTGACAATAATTTTCAGGCTAAACACTGAGCAAGTATTGGAAAAACTGTCTATGATAGACTGCAGCTGTTCATCGGAATGAGAGCAGAAGGCAGCGTCATCTACATAGAGGGCCTCGCACACATGTAACGTTTTTTTTGGGTCTAAGCTTTCAGGCGTGGTGTAGAGAATAAATTGGAATCAAATCTGGTTCTCAGGGTTAGCAAGGTTAGCATTTTGCTTTGCTTCTCAATGTTAGAGAGAAGCATATCCTGAAAAGAGTTGGGGCTAGAACACAACCCTGCTTCACACCATTTACAATGGGAAAGGGTTCTGATATCATTCCATCGACTTGGGCAGCACTTTGCATATCTTCATGGAATGATTTGGTAACTCTTATGCACCTATAAGATGCGAGAGTCAGTATCGGCCCTCATCTCGATTCATGCTGTCTTTAGTTTTTCTTATCCATAACGCTTCTTTGATGCATCTAGTTCTCCAGTCTGACTCTGTCTACAAATTTGGCCCACCTTCCAGTCTACAATATGACTCTGTTAAGTCATGTGATCTATGATAGCTGACTCTTTTTCCAATGTTTTTCTGCCGCACCAAAGTGATACATCTGCGTAGAATGACTAACATGTTGCCATCCAGTGATAGTTGTCTGAAGAAGATTGCTGATAGCAGAAACGTCATGGGAAGAAAAAGGTAAACTGACTGTGAAATAAGTAAAAATATTATTCATTTGAACCATCCAGTCTGATGAACATCTTCACCCATACACAGCACCTTACTTCCATGGGCTGCACCATACTGTTATACAACCATACGTTACAAGTGCTTGTAGTCTGGTAACATTCACTCACCAAATAAAAATCGATTTGTAAACACAATCCTATGCTTGCCAATAGGATATGGCCATGATGTTGGCCTTTGTTTACTAAACTTATCCTGTTCTGACTTAGCAGCTCGCTTGATTGATAGTTTGCGATGCTTCTGTAAACATACCTCATTACGCTGGTGAAACTGTTACCATTCATATGCCATAAAAAAAAAAATCTGAAGAGACTTGCACAAGAGATCCATATTCTAAATCTCCAAGGCAGTTATTTCATCGGTGCAGTGTAAACAAATTGTTAAAAAGAGTATTTTTAGTGAAAAACTTACATTCATTGAACAATAAATACATGCAATATCCAATGAGCGGGCATTTTATATGACAGGATGGTCACATACCTAGCCGAGCAAAACCGTAATAACAGCAGTGTTTTGATAATCAATAGTAACAGAGTCCCCAGCGCAATGAAACCAGCCTTTATGTTTCACAGCAGTAGCCTTGCTTTGTCGATTTCTTGGAACTGCCAGATGTTTGTTGGTCATGTCAGCCCAACATAATTGAGATTTGACAATAATCTCCCACTTTTAGAACAAATTCTGAGAAGACCGATAGCATCATATTCTTCATTGTAGATGCAAATGGTTAGTTTTTTTAGGCACATTGCCCAAAAAGCATGATTTTGCTTTTGTTTAAGAAGTCAAGTCATCAAATAGGTCCATTAAATGTTTTAACTAGGTCCATTAAATATTTTAATGCTTGAATGAGTTGAACTTGATTGCACCATAAGTTGTTAGACTTTTAAGTTGTTTTGAGTGAATTCCTTACGAAAATCAAATGACAGAAATACATTTCTCAAAGTGAAGCTAGTGCTGGAAGTTGCTTTTAAAAGAGTGTCTTCGGAAAGCCTCACTGACACTGTACGGTATTATGCAATAATACACAATGCATGGGGCTGTTTGATTACTTTCCTGTACATTTTCATCAGGTAAAGTTAAATACATGGCATATTTACAGAGTGCACTAACGTGTCGCTACAGTAGTTTTCTTCGAAAAAGTTAACTTTGCCATACGTTTATATTCCCACGAGTGTCATACGATTTTATAGCTGACTGATTTTACATTATACATTTGACGAATGACTGAGGTATCTATCGTGAGATCTAGCGAGATCTTTAAATGAGGCAAAATCTGGCATGGAACAAAACTACGCCGGTGATTAATATGAATGTAACACTGAAGCATGAAGTAAAAAGACCACAGCTTGCACAGGTCAGGGGTGGCGATAATGCCAAGTTTGGGGCTGACATGCACTGGTCTGATGTAGACGTCGGCATCTCGTTTAGACTCCCATCTAATTTTTATGGAGAAAAAATAAGTCTGAGCTTGTAAAATAAGCAAACAATGTAACCTGCTAACCGATTTTGATGCCAGTGTCCGACAAACATCGGTCCCACTTCTTGCCAAGTTCATCTTCTGACCTTACTTTACCAGCAGCCGCCATGATTAGTCTAGCCTCAGTTACCCCCAGACAGCGTATGCTTACAGCTAGCCTTGATTATCCAGGCTCTGTGCTGTGGCGCCACCGTTTGTCACACACATCATCGCCTGGAGCCGGGCACGGACCACAGTCACTTTTCCCATAAACGACCATTATAACGTTCTTGCGTCTACACTGAAAATTTATCCTACAATTTTTTTTTAAATTCACAGAAAATGACAGACCCACTAAGACACCTGGTGTGTAAAATTCGTGAAAATTACATACCTCCTTTTCGCACAAATTGCTTCAACGCATGATGCCCGTGCATTTCTGCCATGAAATTCCCCGGTTTCCCAAATATGAGTACATCCTGCTTAACAGCCACTGTGTCCTTACGCAACTGGTATACCTACTGACAAATGGCATCATTTCAAAGCTTAGATGCTACTGTGCACAAAAACATCACTTCCACTCACTCATCAACACAATTTCTGCTCTCACAAATAAATCCTATCTGCACAATGAATTTTTTCCTTGGGATTCTTTATGTAATGGCGGATGGATTCTGACTGTGGTCCGTGCCCAGCCGGTTTCACGAGACGACGTGAGTCCGATTTACGACGTCGTAAGTCGAATCGGTCGTAAAGTTACGCTAAAAGCGTTTCATTACGACCAGTGAAATACTGAAAAAATCTGCAAAACTGAGGCAGGTCAACAAAGAATTGTACAATCCAAAAACAGTATTCATCGTTCCAGACCAAACCAAACTAGAAAGCGAAGCTGACAGGGCTTTGCGACCTCAGTTAAAAGAAACGAGCAAAAAACCCAAACAGCAGGTACAAAATCAGAGCATTAACATCCCACCAAACCAAACATAGTAAAAAAAAATCAATTTCAAAAAAGAAGACACTTGTAAATATGTACACAATACTATTCTTTAAAATGGAAAGGAGAGTTTACCTCTAAAAATATACTCTTAATGAATAAGAAACAAATTTACACAACTTGAAGTTCTTATATCGGAGGAAGATCCAGATATTATTACCATGGCTGAAACATAGTTATCCTCAGACACTGCTGACTCAGAATTCACACCGCCACATTATACATGTTTTAGAAAAGACCGAAACATACATTTTGACACACCAGGCACATACACATTGGAAGACAGGGAGGAGTTCTGCTATTAATAAAAGATAATTTAAACCCAACATTATTCGTACCTGGCAATACAGATGTTGAAATCTTATGGGTTACAATATCCTACTACACCCTAGCTAATATACAGTGCCAAGTTGGAGTATGCTACAGATCAGAAGAAGATCAGGCGCACATGCTACAAAAGATAAACAATTAAATAAATACAATTGAACATTTTATTTGTCTCCTTCTTGGCGATTTTAATTTTAGAAAAATGTACTGGTCCAAAGGAGAGGGAAACAGCCAACTCAATGGCACGTTGGAAGCTCACGGATTGGTACAACACGTGGTGGAACCCACACACAAGAAGGGCCATACTTTGGACGTTGTCATCACACGGGACATTAGTTCCTTGTTGATTGGGATGCCAACAGTTTCTGAGCCATGTCTTGGAGACACAAAGGGTAACCCTTCCATCTGGCTGTGTGTTTTAGAATTAACTTAACGAAGCCAGACAGCGTTCGCCAGACGGTCACTTTCAGGAAGGTTCGGGACATTTGTATTGCCGAATTTATCAAGGACTTAGCGCAAATTTTGAACGGAACCGATAAGCCGCTAAACGAATTTGTACACGCCTATACTACGGGAATCGAAGCGGTTATCGACCAACACGCTCCCGTCCAAAGAAAGTCGATAACACTTGAGACCAAACACGCAATGCCAATGGTATTCAGACACGCGCGTCGGCGAGCAGAGGAGGTATGGCGGCGAACCAAACTTACCGTTCATCGACAGCTGTTCAGGGAGCAATGCAACGCAATCAACAAACTAATGATCAGTGCCAAGAAAACATTCTTTTCTGCAAAAATCAGAGACTGCGGCAAAGATCAGAAACAATTGTTCAAATTAACGAGTCATTTGATGGGTAACACGGGACATGTAATCTTACCAATCCATGAATCGGCCGATCAGTTAGCGACTATTTTCGGTGACTTTTACACTGACAAAGTCGCTATCATCCGACGAAACATCAACATCGGCAACCCAAGTGACATCCACGAAACAACTCTGGACGACGACGTCATGTTTGACGGAATCCCGCTTCAAAGGTTTCTGCCAGCCACCCATGACGAAGTGAAGCGAATAATTGTTGGACCTCTAGAAGACAGTGCTGGAAATATAGTATCACAGGGGTTTTTAATGGCGGAAGACCTAAATGGTTACTTCAGTTCTGTGTTTACCAAAGAAGATATTAGTTCATTACCAGTTGCTGATGCTAAATTTCAGGAGGCTAAATCTGACTATTTAGGTCCGTTAGTTGTAACTCCAGAATTGGTAGCTAAGAAAATAAAGGCAATGAAGGATAACAAATCACCGGGAGTGGATGGGATTCCTCCAAAATTACTAATGGAAACAGTAGAACAAATCAGTATACCACTTGCAAGAGTATTCAACTTGTCATTAAAAGAGGGAGTTGTTCCGTTTGAATGGAAAGAAGCAAACATCATACCATTATTTAAAAAGGGTTCGAGAAATAAGTAAGAAAATTACAGACCAGTGAGTTTAACTTCAGTGATTTGTAAATTATTAGAAAG
Organism: Lamellibrachia columna; assembly: GCA_963662155.1. Classification (NCBI taxonomy): domain Eukaryota; kingdom Metazoa; phylum Annelida; class Polychaeta; order Sabellida; family Siboglinidae; genus Lamellibrachia; species Lamellibrachia columna. The sequence goes on from OY759267.1 coordinate 51,984,281, forward strand.
GTTAATTAAAGACCATATGGTGGACTTCCTCGTTAAGCATAAATTATTAAATTCATCTCAACATGGATTCCTTAAAGCGAGGTCATGCTTAACAAATAAATATGTTATGTTTTTTGGAAGAAATCACTAAGTGGATAGACGTGGGATCGCCAGTAGATATTATCTACTTAGATTTTCAGAAAGCTTTTGACAAAGTGCCACATCAAAGATTACTACTTAAATTAAAAACCCATTGTATCAGGGATAGCATAACTGACTGGATAGAACAATGGCTGACTGACAGAAGACAACGAGTTGTAGTAGATGGAGAAGTTTCAAATTGGAAATCGGTTTTGAGTGGGGTACCTCAGGGATCAGTATTAGGACCTATATTATTCTTAATATATATCAATGACTTGGACGACAGTATAACTAGTAACGTACTGAAATTTGCGGATGACACAAAACTGTTTAGAAAGGTTAATACTGATGGTGATAAACAACATTTACAAAACGATCTAGACAGATTAGTGAAATGGTCTGAGAAATGGCAGATGCTGTTCAATTTTGGGAAATGTAAATGCCTACATACAGGACATGGGAACTTGAATGTAAACTATAAAATGGGAGATACTGTTCTGGGTACTACTGTAAAAGAAAAGGACTTAGGAGTTACAATAAGCGCTGATATGAAAGTTTCAGAGCAGTGTGGTATTGCAGCTTCAAAGGGTAATCAAATTCTTGGATTGATTAGAAAAAACATAACATACAAGGGAAAAAAGTTAATTATACCTCTTTATAAAGCAATAGTTAGACCTCATTTAGAATACTGTATACAAGCATGGAGACCATATCGTAAGAAGGATATAGATATGCTTGAACGCATACAAAGGAGAGCAACTAAAATGATTCCAGAACTTAGAGACCTTAGTTATGAAGAACGCCTGAAAGAATGTGGTTTAACAACTCTAGAGACAAGGAGGTTAAGAGGAGATCAGATTGAAGTTTTTAAGATATTGAATGGGTATGAAAATATTGATAGAAATATGTTTTTCTCACTCAAGAAGGATAGCAGAACTAGAGGACATGAGGTAAAATTAGTAAAGGATCAATGTAGATTGGACATCAGGAAGCACTCGTTCTCACAGAGGACAATAAATGAATGGAACAAATTGTCTACAGATTGTGTAACTGCTAGCAGCGTGAATATGTTTAAAAACAAGGTTGACACATATCTCAGGAGGGCGGGTTATAAGTAGATGAACATTGTTGGACTCTCGATAAGCCAATGGCTTCCTTGTCCACTTGCCATCTGGGCCTTTGGCTTGGATGGCAAATCTTGTTAAATCTTGTTAATCAAAAATTCGCCCAACTAGTCATGTTACTTAGACCCGATCCCTACGTGGCTTCTGGGGCAGTGTCTGGATCATTTCGTGCTGTTGCTTACAGCCATTATCAATAAATCGTTGGCAACGCCAATGGTACCCGCATGCTTTAAATGTGCAGTTGCGAAACCATTGCCTAAAAGGCCAGGCCTCTGAATAATTATCAACCTGTGTCAAACGTACCATTTGTATAAAAACTTCTCGAGAAAGTGGTTGAACACCGTCTAAAAGATCACCTGGACATCAACAATCTACACTATTTTCACCGGCGTACCGAAATAATTACTCAACCGAGACAGCTCTTGTGAAAGTCCAGAACGACATCGCAGACGCTCTTGATCAAAAACGTATAGTTGTCTTGGTCATGCTTGATCTGTTCAGTGCGTTTGATGTTATCGACCATGGCATTATGCTAACGCGTCTTCAACACTCATTTGGTGTGACTGCAGAAGCCCTGGATTGGATGCGATCCTACATTTGCGGCAGAATTCAATGTGTCTCTGTCGGCCCCGCAACTTCGTTTAATGCACAGCTATGTTGCACTGTGCCAAGGGGATCTGTGTTGGGACCGAAACTTTACTGCATATACCCTAAACCAGGTGGTGGTATAGTGAAGAAACATAATCTTTGCTACAACTGTTATGCAGACGACACATAAATATACGTGTCCATCAAGCCTAACGAGAACTGGGCCAGTGTAAGGTCAGCCATTGAAGCCTGTGTGGCGGATGTTGGCGGGTGGATGAATAGAAACATGCTAAAACTGAAACAAGAAAAAAGCGAACTCGTGTTTTCATCCAAACACCGAATTCGTCGGGTGAACGACTTGTCCCTCACGATCGGAGGCAGACTATTACATGCTGTGCAATCCATGAGAAATATTGGAGTTATTATGGATAGCGGCTTCGCGATGGAGAAACAAGTGAGTGCGATCTCCAAGTCCTGTTTCTACCACATCCGAAATATTGGCAAAGTCAAATGACGCATGTAAGATTCTAGTCCAGGCACTGCAGGCAGGCGCTAGTAACATCTCGTCTGGCTATGGAAATGCGCTACTGCAAGGTTTGTCTCAGGTGCTAATTGAACGATTGCAGCATATACAGAACTGTGCTGCTTGCCTAATCACCAGGTCACGCAATGAGTATTTCAGCTCAATTTTTACCACAGAAGATATCAGCTCACTTCCAGTTCCAGACGAAAAATATAAAATGAGGGATGCTGTACTAGGTAGAACCACACAAGAAAAGGACTTAGGAGTAACATTTAGTGCTGACATGTAAGTTTCGAAGCAATGTGGAATTGCTGCTTCGAAAGGAAATTAAATTCTAGGGCTAATTAGGAGAACTAACACATATAATGAGAAACAGCTAATTGTACCCCTGTACAAAGCAATAGTTAGACCACATTTGGAATATTGTATTCAAGCATGGAGGCCGTATCATAAAAAGTACATAGAAAAGCTAGAAAGAATACAATGAAGAGCAACTAAAATGATTCCAGAATTGAGAGACCTTAGTTACGAAAGTTGCTTATTACAATGTGGTTTGACAACAGTAGAGACCAGGAGACTAAAAGGAGACCAAATAGAAGTGTTTAAAATAGTGAACGGTTATGAGGATGTTGATAGGAATATGTTCTTCAAATTTAAAGAAGGCAGTAGAACCAGAGGACACAAAGCAGCATTAGTTAAGGAGCAGTATAGGTTGGATATGAGAAAGTACTCTTTCTCACAGAGGGTGATAAATGAATGGAACAAACTGCCAAATGATTGTGTTAATGGTAGTAGTGTGAATATGTTTATCATTAAACAACTGAACACTCTCAGCTCTTTCAAGAGATACTTAAAAACACATCTCTTTAAACTGGCATACGACTGACGTTATTGAGTCACGCTCTCGTTTTAATGACATTGCTATATACCAATGACTTATCCGTAATGTTTTATTCGTGTGTGTACTATAGGTGTAATATATGTGTTTATTTATTTGTTATGTTTAAATCAACTCATTTACACTATCTACTTTTAAAATAATCTATATTTTATATATAGGAGGAGTATTTCAAGAAACTACTAAATCCGGAGGGAAAATGTAAGATAGAGATACCACATTCTGTAAGGAGAGAGCTGGAGGTGAGGACAATAACAGAAAAAGAGATTGAGAAATCTGTAAAGAAGATGAAAACTGGAAAGGCTGTAGGAGTGAACGGTACCAGCCTGTATATATACGGGTTGGGAACACTGGCACTGACAGAGAGACAGGAGGAGAAGATACAGAAAAACAAATGGGTCCGAAGAATATGCAAAGTAACCCAAGAAGATAGAAGGAAGATGAAGGAATTGACAGAAGATATTGGCATGAAAAAACACCAAAAGATGAAAGTAGCCGGAAGCAGAATGAGATGGGCAGGACATGTGCAAAGAATGGGTGAAGACAGACTGTCAAAAAGAGCATGGAAAGCAGAAGAGTGTGGTAGAAGAGGAAGAGCAAAGCTGCGATGGAAAGACTATGTCAAACGAGATCTTGAAAGGGCAGGTACGAATGGACAAGAGTGGAAGACCATCGCAGAAGACAGAGGGAAATGGAGAGAGTTAACAATGAAAGTGGAAGAAGCTACCAAGTAACTTGGACCACACACCGAAAGGGAAAGAAGAAAGAATGACCACTAAAAATTCTGAAATTTGTTTACAGCAACTGCCATCATCTCATTGACATGCTCACCAGTCACCAAGTTTTGTCAAAATCACATACCTCCAGCTCTTTTTAAAACACCCCAATGTGCGATGCCTGTAAATTTTTACAAAAATAACCGTGTATTCATGCGCCCACATGGCCCATAGCAGAAAAATTCCCATAAATCCCTCCGCCTGTTAAACTCTAAATAAATCTCACAGACAATAGCTTCTACAAAGAAACATGTGAATATGCCTGCTCAATTGCACTTATGTCACACCATATGAATCGTTTAGATTCACATATCACAATTTAATATGCCCTACATTAAAGATGGCAGTAGAACCAGAGGACACAAAGCAGCATTAGTTAAGGAGCAGTGTAGGTTGGACAGTACTCTTTCTCACAGAGGGTGATAAATGAATGGAACAAACTGCCAAATGATTGTGTTAATGCTAGTAGTGTGAATATGTTTAAAAATATAATTGACAGATATTTGATAAGGGCGGGCTACACATAGATGAGAAAATTGTTGGACTCTCCATAAGCCAATGGCTTCCTTGTCCACTTGCTATCTGGAACTTGTTGTTTGGAATGGCAGTCTTGTTAAAAGAGCGAACACATAACACCTGTGTTATGTGAGCTACATTGGCTTCCGGTGAAATACCGGCTCCGCTTTAAGGTTAACACCTTCACGTATAAAGTGCTCAACGGATTGGCACTGGCATACATGAGTGACATTGTGCAGAAACACCAACCAACGCGTAGTTTAAGATCAACGGAGAAGTCACTTCTCGTCGTACCTGTGCCACGGACTGCAACTTATGGCGAACGTTGTTTCAGAATGACTTGCCTGAGAACAATAAACAACTGAACACTCTCAGCTCTTTCAAGAGATACTTAAAAACACATCTCTCTAAACTGGCATACGACTGACGTTATTGAGTCACGCTCTCGTTTTAATGACATTGCTATATACCAATGACTTATCCGTAATGTTTTATTCGTGTGTGTACTATAAGTATAATATCTGTGTTTATTTATTTGTTATGGTTAAATCAACTCCTTTACACTATCTACTTTTAAAATAATATATATTTCATGGTTTTATTTAATTTATGCAGTTTTATGTAAATTATGTATTTTATAGTTTTATTTAATTTATGCAGTTTCTTGTAAAGTGCCTAAGAACATTTTATCTTAATTTGATTTGGGCGCTATATAAATTCCAATATAGTAATAATAATAACTAGAGAAGTTTCATTGATACTCTTAATGACAATGTACAGATGGTTGATAAACCAACTAGAGGTAACAACATCCTCGACCTTGTGTGCATTTCAGACCCCACTTGTATAGATAAACTTGAAGTAGAGCCTAGTAGAGGAATGTTTTGCTCTAAGCGATCGCCAAAAGTATAAAGGTACTACTAAGACGTCCAGTTGTTCGAATAACATCACAATCGAGATAAATTTACTCGTACTCAAAAGCTAATTATGAGGCAATAAACAAAGAAACAAAAAACATAGATTGGACCAAAGAATACAATAATAAATCTATGAATGAAATGTGGGAACATTTCAAGCAGTGGTACACCAAACTAGTGGAGAAACATGTCCCTTTCAAACAGATAAAGCAGGGTTCAAGACTAAAGCCTCCATGGGTAAGATACACATCTGTGCAAAAGGCAAAAAAGTAAACATGCTAAACAAGTAGTGGCAAATAAAAGTGGGCTTTCAGCCGAGTTTATAAAATATGAATTAAAGAAAGAAAAACTACAGACTGTCTTAAAGGAGGCAAAATTGCACTATGAAAAAAAAATGGTCGACCAAATAAATGTTAATGATAAAAGATTCTGGAACTACACTAGACACTTTACCAAATAAATGTCAACAATTCGTGATCTTACCTTTGAAGGGTAAAACTTCTCAGACGATCAAACTAAAGCAAACATATTAAACAATTATTTCATATCTTTTCTTACAGACAAGCCAGAATTACTGCACTCTCTACCAACTTTAGATACCGATGTAAAATATACACTACTAAATTTAGAAATTTTACCAACCAAAGTAAGGATGAAGTTAATAAAACTGAAACCAGACAAAGCTAGTGGTCCAGACCTACTAAACGTAAATGTTCTAAGAAATTGCTTAGATTTTTATATTCCTCTAGCCTATATATTTAATAAATCCATACAAACAAGCCAAATACCACAGGATTGGAGGGATGCTAATTTAACACCAATCCACAAAAAAGGTCCACAAAACAAGTGCAATAATTACAGAACAGTGTCACTCACCAGCCAAGTGATTAAACAACTTGAAAGAATAATACAAGACAATTTGCTTAAACTAGCTGACACAGACAATACTTAAACTAGCTGACACAAACAATACTTAAACTAGGTGACACAAACAATACTTAAACTAGCTGACACAAACAATACTTAAACTAGCTGACACAAACAATACTTAAACTAGCTGACTCAAACAATACTTAAACTAGCTGACACAAACAATACTTAAACTAGCTGACACAAACAATACTTAAACTAGCTGACACAAACAATACTTAAACTAGCTGACACAAACAATACTTAAACTAGTTGACACAAACAATACTTAAACTAGCTGACACAAACAATACTTAAACTAGCTGACACAAACAATACTATCAGTTGTGACCAACATGGTTTCCCAAAAAAAATTTCGTTCGCTACTCAACTGTTAGAATGTCTACAAGACTGGACAAATACAGATAACAGTGCTGAAACTGATGTAATTTACTTAGATTTTTCAAATGCCTTTGATACTGTACCCCATAAACGATTGATTTATAAATTAAGACAATATGGTATTAAAGGCAAAGTGCTATTATGAATCTAATCTTTCCTAGAAGGTAGAGGGTGGTCCTAAGAATTGGTCATTCATCTTGGAAAAATGTCAGAAGTGGGGTTCCACAAGGCTCAATTCTAGGGCCATTACTATTTTTGTTATATGTAAATGATCTACCCGACTCAGTCAAGGCAACGGCCAAAATGTTTGCTGATGACACAAAACTCTACTTAAATGTTTCTACATTAGCTGACTGTGAAGCTCTCCAAAATGATCTTAACAAACTTGCAGTTTGGTAAAAAAATTGGCTATTAAACTTCAATGCCACTAAATGTTTAGTTCTCAAAATAAGACAACACCTCAACTATGCATACACATTAAATGGAGAAATTTTAGAAGTTGTTGGAGAACAAAAAGATCTAGGAATTACCATATGCGATAACCTAAAACCAAGCACCCATGTAAAATATATTACAACTAAGGCAAATCAAAACATAGGACGAATTAAACGATGCTTTGAAAGTAGATCGGAAAAGATAATAATGACCTTATATGAAACAATGATATGACCAGTGCTGGAATATGCATCGCCAACTTGGAACCCCTTCTATAGATAAGATATAGATGAATTTGAGAAAGTTCAGAAGAGAGCGCTGAAACTCAGCATAACACCTGTCGAATCAGTTCCCATGGAACAGAGACGACTTGAGGTGGACCTCTGTGAGGTATACAAATATCTCACTGGCCTAAATAGGAATAACCCTGAGCATTTTTTCTACAAATGTTGCAGCAATCTGAGGGGCCATAGCTTAAAGCTAAGAAAGACATAATCCTGCACAGAGATCCATAAACACTTTTTCACAAATCATGTCGTCGATCACTGGAATAAACTTCCTGAAGAAGTCGTAACAGCTTCTTCCCTGAACACCTTCAAGAAGAAATTGAGGTATCTAACCACCAGCTAAAAGAGACTATATAACCAAGTATACCAAGTAAATCGACAACTACAATACTCAGTAGCCTAGGTGTAATGAAAAACATATCCGTGATGTCATGTTTATACTTGTTGCCCAAGTTAAGGTCATTTTTTATCTATTTAATACAATGTGCCATTAAATACCTTCACCAAAGATATTGATATTCAAAATCATTAACAATTATTTCATCGATTAAGTGCAACCAATTTGTTAGAAAAGTTGTTTTTGAATGAAATATTTACAATTATCAAACAACAAAAACATGCCATGTCGCCTTGACACAAAATTGCTATGCTTGGTCGAACGATTTCACCAAAAGATGCCAGTCCACAACATTATTAACTTCGAGAAACCTCACAGCATGTCAAGACGTAAAAAAGCATTGTATGCACATCACTCGATCCTTGTTCACTTTCCACGATAATTATTACTTTATGAAAATGATTTAGTTTGACCTATTCTGATGTATCACGAAGACAGTTATATTGAATAGTGTTATGTTTACACATCTGAGGCCAGTTTCATGAGATGGCATAAGTCGTTCCAATTTGTTTAATCAATAATTTTTATTCCAAATTAGTCCTATATGTTCCTTTGTACTAGGGTATCATTACATTTCTGTCTTGATATGTGTAAAATTTGGCCCAAGGACTGGATTTTTTTCATTTCAGTCTTGTCTAGTGAGTAGATTGCTCACTAATTGTGCTAAATATATTATTCAATATATTTGTTAACTAATTTATATACAATGTTATCATAAAAGTGGATATTTTAGTAAATGTAGCAGGGCTGGGGTGAATAAAAAAATTAATTGGAATTATTCAATTCAATTAAAAAAAATTAATTTGAATTTGAATTAAAAGGTTTTCACCAGGCAAAATGTGAATATGAATTGAAAGATTTTGAGTAAGTTGAATTGGAATTGAAAGAAAAAAATGAATTGTACCTCATTTTCTTGTCTTAGTGTGAATTCAAAAATGAATTGGAATTATTCAATTCAATATTTTAAATTTGAATTGAAAGATTTTCACCATGCAGAATTTGAATTGAAAGATTTTGAGTAAGTTGAATTGGAATTGAAAGAAAATGAATTGAAACTCATTTTCTTGTGTTAGTGTGATCTGGTTTTATTTCCAATGTGGTCCTCAATCCAACTCCTGCATTGTTTCAATGAGCAGGTATTTCTGAAACCATAAAATGTTCAGCCAACTGGTCTTTTCATGTTGTTTGAATAATGGCAAACCTGATATTTTATAAACTTTCAAAATATCAGGTTTGCTTGCATGTTATTTCAACTGCTAGTAATTGTAAATGATGTACAAAAGCTGATCTTGACACGACAGACTAGTTACTTTCCAGCCTGTATAGTAGTTCAAAGGAAATCTGGCTAGAGTTGATTGAATGATAATAAACACATCCAACGCTATGGATGTGTAGACCAGCATCTGGAATATACAAAGCAATCACATCAATTATTTATGGAAAGTTTTGACAGATTGAGCATGCATATACTTTAAATCAAAATGGTATTACTGTAAAAGTAATTCAACATTTAATCATGTGGAACACGGTTAAATGTTAATGATAATGCCAGACAATTTATTGTGTGCCAGTGAATTGGAACTACCTATGTTGTTACCTTGTATCATCCACTGATGCATACACATTGCAGTAAAACAATACTGAAACTTAATCTTTGTTTACCTTCTCTTCACTGTTTTTAATGCTCTCTAAAGTCATACTGTATTTTTTTATGTTGCAGTTCATCAACTTGTCTATTAGACTTGTCTGTTAGACTTGTCACCTCCAATTTCAGACAGCTCACCTCCCCTGGCAAATTGTCCATTTTAGATTGGCAGAAGTCTGCATATAAACATAGAAAACATAGAAATATATGTACAGTGTATATATGTACAGCTGTATGTATGAATATATATATATATTGATGGTGCTTACTCCGTTTACATTATAGGGCATTACAGACACAACTTGTATGCAAATCTTTAGTTTTTTGCAGAAGTGCTCAGGTACAGCTACTTATTCATTTGTAAAAATTTAAGCAAATTCAGAGACATCAACTTTTTGACTATTGATTTGACATGGAATGACCCATATACAACATTGAAATTAAAAGCTGTACTCTATCTGAAGTACAGGGTTGGCATGACAGAAACCATGCAGCAGAAATAGTTTTTGCCCATTCGGCAGAAATACCTTTCTCCCCTAGTTTCTGCCTTTATGGCAGAAACTGCCAAAATGGTCAATTGTTTTCCTGTCAATATCAACATTCCTGTTTCACATGTGATGCCTGCCCAACTGGTTACCTTCACCCTACCCCCCCAACCATTCTCCCACTTCATCCATACAAATTCTCTGGTTCACCAAATACCCCCACTCCTAAAGCCAGTACAGTATTACCGTGCCCTGCCGAACAGGTCGATGGTCATCAAAGGCAACCCTCGCAAAGGCACCAAGACTTTGAAGGAAAGAATCACTGTCGTGTTGGCCTGTTCAGCAGCATGTGAGAAGCTGACACAACCCATCAGCGGGAAAGCAGCAAACCCGAGGTGCTTCCAAGGCACTCCTTCCATTGACGTATCGTGTTCAGCGAGTGGTTTTAGTGCCTGAACAGCAAAACGAAGGCCCAGAAGTGCAACATTTTGATGTTCGTAGACAACTGCGGGGCTCATCCAGATGTGAAATTGTCCAACATCAAGCTTGTCTTCTTGCCGCCCAACACGACTTCCCGTCTGCAGCCACGTGATGCCGGCATTATTGTAACACTGAAGGCACACTACCGGAAGCGTCTTGTGTGCCATGTTCTTGCTGAGATTGACTCGGCGAACACGGCCACAGAACTCAGTAAGCGGGTCGATGTGATGGACGCCATCGGCTGGTTGTGGCTGGCTTGGTGCAGTGTGACTGGGAGCACCAACAGCAAGTGCTTTGCCCGGTGTGAATTTGTGGAGGAAGTGGTGGGAGGTCAGGTGGATGCTTATCCCTTGGAGCATCAAGGTGACGAGTACAAGGAGTTGTTGGGTGATGTGTCTTGGGAAACATACATCACCATGGATGATGCCACAATAGACATGGCTGGTCACGACTGGGAAGCTGTCCTCCTGGCGAAGGCAAAAGGGTAGACAGCGGAGGAGTACAGTGACAGTGGTGATGAGAAGCCAGAAATGTGGCCACTCATCACACTCCAAGATGCGCTGCAGCATATCAAAGACATTGTGAACCTTGCATTGAATGAGAATGGCGCACGAATGCTGGAGGCAGCATTGACAGTGCAGAACTTGCTGCAGGGACACTGCATTAGGCAGGCCGTTCTGGCCAAGCAGAAAGAGATCAGACTGTTTTAAGCCACAGTGAACTGTCACAAGGCTGGTGGATGTGTCATGATATTTAATTTTGTGGTGACTTTATTTATTGAATATTTGTGGTGGTTCTGTTGAATTGCTGGTGTTGATTTTCTATTTGTGGTGGTATGTACTGTTGATTTTTTGGTGGTGATATCCTATTGATTTTTTGTAAATAAAATTTGTGTGATTTCTAAAATGTTTTTGTTTTCTTATTTGTAGTAATGTACCTCAGTTATATCCTTATTGTGCAGCCTGTTTATGTATTACTAAGTTAATTAATAACATGTGTCATCTGCACAGAAGTCTACCGTATACGTGTAGTACTGAACCCTCCACTCCAGCCTGTCCCTCTGATGATGGGACACCTGCCATGTAGGGACGCTTGCTTGGATACAGAAGCATCCATTGAAGGCAGGTACTATTGTACAAGGCTTCAACATATGGCTCATTGAAAGGGTCCCTGCAGTCATCACTACCACCATCAGCTACCATGCAAAATCAGCTCCATTTCCAAAGACATTATTCACAACATGTGCTATCAGTATGTTCCCAGTCACATGGTGACAAGCTATAGCTCATTCAGGTGTGAGTAGTGGCTTCACTACTGCCTGCCAGCTACTCTCAACACCAGCCTCTTCAGCTGGCATTGAGAGAATTTTCAGTAACTTTAGCTACATCCACAGCAAATTTAGGAATCATCAGGACATAGAGAAGGCATCAAAGTTAGTATTCTGCTATAAAATGTTGCAAGGTGCCAATGATGTGGACTACTGATGAGTGTGACGAGTGATGTTGATGAAACAGTACATGACTAGTCTACGGACAATGAGTTGATGTGTAAATGAAGGACATTTTGATTATACTGTAATCAAGGTTGATATTAGTTAGTATATCAATATCATCATCAAACTTCCAAAGTGTACGATTGATATCAGTAGCCATTAGGGGATTTTTAATAGACATTGTGCAAATGTTTTCATGTGTGATGTTTGTTGTTTATTGTGAGTAGGGCAGGACAAATGCATATCGCATGTAGATAACTACAGAAAGAGACTGACAACATATCTTATAAAAAAAGAACGTATTTGCATGTGTATTGGCATGTGTTTTCTACTGCTGCCATTTCTGCTGGGCAGAAACTGTTTCTGCCCAGCAGAAATACTTTCTCCCCTGTTTCTGCCATGTCCAGAAGGAAACCAACTGAAGTACAATCATGGTTCATCCAGTCTCTGTACATCCAGTCTCTGTATGTCCAGTTTCTATGTCCAGTCTGTTATCATGACCTGTGAATAACTCATATTTGGATTAAACTTATGCATTAATCCCACCAAAACAATCCAAATATATGGGGGGGGTAAATGCATAATCAACTGTGGACTCTCACAGTGATGGTCTACAACCCATCAAATGTTGCTATGCCACTGTACTTTTTAGTATTCTTGTCACTATAAATAATTATTGATGACAACAACACAATTATCAAATAATTATTGATGACAACGACACAACAACCAAAGATCTGATAGACAAGAAACGAGTTGCCTTTTTGGATTGTTAAACCACCAAAACTGCAACACACGTAAAGCAAAACACCAACGCCTGCGTGTCGACGTACAGAAAAAGAACCAATGATGGATAGCAAAGGCCGCAGAAATACAGGAGCTTGCCAACAACCACAGGACACGTGATTTCTTCACTGACACCAGAGCCATACCGCGCCTCTGCGCTCAAAAGATGGCTCCACTCTTGTCAAAGACAAGGAAGCCATCCTAAATCATTGGAAAGAACATTTCTCTGAACTACTCAGTCGTAACTCCCGAGTTGAACCTAATACAATCTACATTATTGCTCAGACACCGATTAAGACAGAGCTCAATGAACTGCCACTTCTTGAAGAGGTGCGCAAGCCATTGTTCAAATGAAGAAAAACAAGGCCTCCAGTAGTGACGCCTTCCTCAGCAAAATATACAAGCATGGAAGAGAAAACTGAACCCACCACCTACATCAACTCTTTCTGAAGATCTGGAATATTGAGGAAATACCCTAGGATTTAAAGGATGCCTTGATCATCACCATCTTTAAAAAGGGTGACAGAGCTAACTGTGGCAACTTCCGAGGGAGCTCTCTACTATCAGTTGCCGGAAACATTCTTGCCAAAGTCCTGCTCAACTGACTACAACCACTATCGGAGAGCATCTTGCCTGAAACACAATGCGGCCACACATGGCATCGCAGACATGATTTTTGCTGCTCGTCAAGTGCAGGAAAAATGTCATGAACAAAGACGTGACCTATACTTTGCCTTTATTGATCTAACTAAGGCATTTGACTCTGTGAACAAAGATGTTTTATGGGGTTGCCTTGCGCATATTGGATGTCTTCCTAAATGTGTCTATGTTACTCGAAAACTACATGAGAATATGAAAGGACGTGCATTGCATGGTGGTGATCAATTGGAACCCTTTAATATCAATACTAGTGTGAAACAGGGCTGTGTAATTGCGCCCACACTCTTTTCCTCTAAATTTTTGGCTACCTTCCTATCACAATCGAAGATCGATCTAGCTAAGGGAATGGACATTACATATCGTACCGATGGTGGCGTGTTCAAGCTAAGCCATCTCAGGGCTAAATCGAAAGTGAAAACAGTAACCATTGTTGATCTTCAGTACGTGGACGACTGTGTAGTTGTCGCTCACTGAGCACAAGAGATGCCCTTGTAGAAGCCCTTGTAGATGCCCTTGTAGATACATACAAGCTCTTCGGACTCTCAGTCAATGCCACAAAGACAAACATTCTACATCAACCGGCACAACCATCAGCTACAACACCACCACCACCAGGGTTGGAAAAAATCATGATTTAAAAAAAAAAAATCTGATTTTTTTAATTTAAATCGGATTTATAATAATAATAATAATGTTTTATTTCAGGCAAGAGCCCATAATATTATAAATACATACAGGTTAAAAAAAAACATACATATACACACATGATGAACAATAGAGGTACATGTAGTGAGAAAAATATATATATAAATATACATACATGACATGTAGTAAAATATATATATAAGATAAGTAAGGATAAAAATATATTTGTATAAAAGTACAAACATCATGAATTAAAAGCATACAATTGATCAATCCAATGTTTAATCAATGGACTTCGATAATAAATAAAAGTGTGAAGATAATTCACAAAAAGTATATTGTCGGATTTTTCCAACCGGCATAAAAGGCTAAAAATTGATGAGCGAATACGTTCATTAAAGGATTTAACATAATTAGTAGCGAACATATGGCTTGCACTACAGTGGGGTGACAGGTGGTGTATAATTCTAAAACTGTTGTTATAAGCGACAGTAATACCTTTCAGACTCTGCTATTTTAAATGACACCAAAGACTTGAGGTGTACATTGAACCACAGTATGAATTAAATAAAGTTGTTTTAATGGAATTGTTGCATAAGTAAAATTTTCTGGCTAAAGCATTTGCCTGAGCATAGATACATCTTTTCTGCCTGGCAATATCGTCATCATCAGTAAGATTATTGTATATAATATGGCCAAGGTATTTACATTTCTCAGTGTAAGGTAGTGTATGGTTATTGATAACAACAGGATGAATATTTTTCTTGTCCCTAGGTTTGTTATCAATAACCATACAGGCAGATTTTTTGGCATTGTACGTTATATCAAACATATTGCCATACTTGGCACAACAATCGGTGAGTTTTCTCAACCCCGCAACACTAGGTGAAAAAACACAAAGGTCATCGGCATACATCATACGATTCATTATGGTTCCTGCATAAAGACAGCCAATTTGTAATTTATTCAAATTTACACTTAAGTCATCCATGTAAACGTTAAAAAGATGTGGAGAAAGGATTCCACCCTGCTTAACACCGTTTGAAACGGTAACAAATTCTGAGAAGCTACAAAAACACCATCTGACAGTGAATTTCTGGGTTCTGTACCAGTAATAAAGAATGCGAACAATAAAAGAAGGACATCCCCGGTCAATTAGTTTGGTGAATAGCTTACTATGATTGACTTTGTCAAAGGCCTTAGAGGCATCCAGCATGGTAACATACATAGATGAGCCATTCGCTATGTAGTGTCAAAAGAGTTCTTTTAATAAAAATTCATATTTTTATTTCAGTTGAGTGCTGCTTTTTAAATCCAAATTGGTTTACACATGTAGATAAAAAAGTAGAAACCCTGGATAATATCAAGGATTCAAATAATTTACTAGCAATTGTGGCTAGAGCAATGGGTCGGTAGTTGTTGTTATCAGACAGGTCACCCGCCTTATTTTTAATTATGGGGGCTATGATTGGATTTATTTGATCTTTTTGATTTTTTTGAAATCTGGTATACAGATATTTATATAGATGTTTAAATTTGTAAACTCTTTCAAACATGTTCTATTCAAATCGATTTGGGTTCTTGTCTTAACAGAGGGTACATGATTTTTGCTTATATAAAGACATTATGTCCACAATGTCCACAAGGCCTCACCTCCTGTAGTTGCATAATCTGTCTTGGACAAAGAAAGCATGCTCTGTGTCTGTGGCTGTGAGCAGTGCTAATTATTGTTTGCCTATAGGGTGGATTAGTACCTGTCCAGGGCTCTGTGTACTCTAAGGGTCTCTAACCAGAATACAAACTGGTACAGTATTAAACAACTGAGTCAACATACTGAATTGGTAACAACTAGCACAAGCTATAAGTGGACTTTAACTCAGGGCTTCTGTGTTGAGAAGATACTTCATTTGGAAGACAAGTTTGTGTGGCTTCACTGCATGCAGAAAGGGAATAGCTCAAACATACACAATGTCATAAAATATTTGACTATCAGGCTATCTGGCGACAATACAGCTACACAAGTGTGCGCACTTTGTGTTTTGTATTAAAAAACATACAAATCTTTGTTGATCTCGATGCTTGTAAACAATTATTTGTGTTAAATTCATATAAATCAGCGATTAAAAAAACCAGAAGTAAAAAAAATCATAAATCAATTATTTTTTATATTTTTTTGGAGTGATTTAAATCATGATTTAAATCAATGATTTAAATCAAATGATTTAAATCAAACAACCCTGACCACCACCAAACACTATCATAGTAAAAGGTACTGCTCTTGATAATGTTGACCATTTTGCATACCAGAAAACACAATAATAACTAAGTCAAAAACGGCCATAACTACTAAATTTAAATATAACAACGATACAAGCAACCAACAAATTCAATGAATACTTTGTCAATGTAGGGTCAAACCTAGCAAGTAAAATGCCAGATGAAAATACTAGTTACAGTGCACTTCTAAAAGGAAATTAAGAGCACGACCAAGATGAAACACTAGCAATGATCCTCAACGAAAAAACAATAAGGCACCAGGACATGATGATATAAGTATAAATGTTTTGACAAAAGTAGCTCCATATATTGTTCAGCCTTTGACACATATTATCAATAGCTCTTTTCAGTCCGGTATTGTTCCTAATGAGACGACAATAACAAAAGTAACTCCTATACTCAAAAGTGGAGGCAATGATATTGTCTCTAACTACAGACCACTCTCTGTGTTACCAGTGGTTTCTAAGGTTCGTGAGAAACTATTTTATAAAAGATTAATAGAATACATTAACATGAACATTGTCCTTTTTGATGGCTAATATGGTTTTGAAAAAATTGTCTACACCTTTAGCACAGAAAACATCACTGAATCATTGGATGAAGACGAATATACATTTACGGTATTAATTGACCCACATAAAGCTTTTGATACCTTAAATCATAGAACAGTGCTAAAAATTCTATGGTATAATATGGGCTCAGTGTTAAGCTGGGTTGAAAGTTACATATTAGGTCGATACCAATATGTACATTATAATGATAAAAGTTCAACAAAATTATGTATATAACGTGTGGACCTTTACTGGTTTTACTGTATCTTAATTATATAGGGGGCCTCTATTACTGGAGGCCTGTTGGGACAAATGACTGCCCCCACCTTTGCTAATTTTAATTTGTCATTTACTATCTGTGTTTTTCGATGACCATGTGTTAGCGATTAAGCTATGTCATCGATATAAAGGTATTATTCTACGTTGGTACACTTAGTAAATGACCTTTACCAACAATTACTCTTTGAGTTTTCATTTAGCAAACGAGCTCAGGGTTCTGCCATTAAGACTCAGCATGATATAAATAGCCAATGTGTCTGAAATATACTGTTTGCTGATGGTACCAATGTGTTCTATCATGACAAAGACTTATTGAATGCTCAAAATATTATAAATTCAGATTTAAAAGTCCTTGCATTGTTGCTTAGAATTAATAAACTATCTCTTCATCTTGACAAAACTAATTATATGCTTTTTAAACTGCACACATCTGCACTCAGGGTTGAAAAAAAATCATGATTTAAAAAAAAAATCGTATTTTTTATATTTAAATAAGATTTATTTATTTTTAAATCTGGTATATAGACATTTGTATAGATGTTTATATTTATAAACTCTTTCAAACATGTTCTATTCAAATCGATTTGGGTACTTGTCTTAACAGCGGGTACATGATTTTTGCATATATAGCACCTCACCATCTGTAGTTGAATAATTTGTCTTGGAAAGGAAAGCATATTGTGTGTCTGTTGCTGTAGTAGTGATAATTATTGTTTGCTGAGAGGGTAGATTAGCACCTGTCCAGGGCTCTGTGTACTCTAAGGGTCTCCAACCAGACTGCAAACTGGTACAGTATTAAAAGATTGTAGCCCAGACTGTTTCACTTGAGTCAACATACTGAATTGGTAACAACTAGCACAGCTACACAAGCTCTAAGTGGACTTTAACTCAGGGCTTCTGACTTAAAAAAGATACTTTCTCTTGAAGACAAGTTTGTGTGGCTTCACTGCATTCAGAAAATGATATAAATCAAACAACCCTGTGCACACTAGGGGTCATGATGGTTTACACCTGCACACTATGGGTCATGATGGTTTACACCTGTACTCTAGGGTCATGATAGTTTACACCTGCACACTAGGGGTCATGATGGTTTTTTACACCTGCACACTAGGGGGTCATGATGGTTTACACCTGCACACTAGGGGTCATGATAGTTTACACCTGCACACTAGGGGTCATGATGGTTTTTTTACACCTGCACACTGGGGGTCATACTGAAGCTGTTGATCACCCTTGTGCACTAGTTGTGCAGTGAAGTGAGCCAACTGTGAATAAAGCGATCTCAATTATATGCAAAATGGTCATGCATGACTGTATACAGTCATTGCTATTTCAATGTGTTGCGAACAGTTGCATTGAATCACAGCTTCAATAACAGTCTTCAACCGTGGGTCGTAGCATTGGCATTGAAACTTATCAAGAGGACATCCCAAGAGGACATCCAATTCCCAAAAACATCATATATTCCAGGTTTGTTCACGTCTGTTTGTTCACCAGAATATATATATATATATGTTCCCACTACGTATATATATAAATAAATATATATATATATATATATTATGGGATCATGCAAATACGAGTTATTGACATTAAAACAGGATTATAATTTTCTTGACATTAACTCAACTGGATTAGTAGTCATATGAACGACAAAATAACAGCTGTGACCAACTAGGAGATGCGTGATGAACTTTTCAGGCAACTCATAAATTCAAGTCCGAGAGCTATTGCCCAACATTTTGTTGATGGGTGTATTGCCTTCGACTGGCAGCTGGGGTTACTAAATCTTAACTGATGGATCGACCAGTGACACCCTGTAGTGCCGCAACTACCATTAAGCCAGGGTCTCCCAATCTTTTTCTCCCCACGTACCCCTTGAGTCCTCATATGACTGGCCATGTACCCTCATCATATGTACATATAATATATATTTATTGGCGTAACAGTAAAAACTAACTTCACTGATAACACGTTATTATAGAGGTAAATATCTTCACATGAGTAATTGCAGTTAGACAACCTATTCATAAGCACATGCTCACTCCAAACCAAGGCTTCAATTCTGTGTACAGTTTTGGACGGGTATACTCAGAAGCCACCTCTTCACACACAGTCCGGTACAACATTTGTTTTCTTAAATGCAGAACAATGCCGATCGATGATCCTTGCTCACAGATATGTACGTAGTTGGAACAAAAACAATGTCCTCTCGTGCACACCAGTCACAGAAGGATAAGACACGTTCATTTTAGACCAGATGTTCTTCAGAGGAAGAGTTGTGGTGTCGCTCAGTCATCCTGCACATAACTTGGGAGAAAGCAAACAGGATGACTAACAAGTTTCACAGCCAGCTAACTCAGATATGGGAAGTAGATTTAACAAGATTTAACAAGATTTGCCATCCAAGCCAAAGGCCCAGATGGCAAGTGGACAAGGAAGCCATTGGCTTATCGAGAGTCCAACAATGTTCATCTACTTATAGCCCGCCCTCCTGAGATATGTGTCAACCTTGTTTTTAAACATATTCACGCTGCTAGCAGTTACACAATCTGTAGACAATTTGTTCCATTCATTTATTGTCCTCTGTGAGAACGAGTGCTTCCTGATGTCCAATCTACATTGATCCTTTACTAATTTTACCTCATGTCCTCTAGTTCTGCTATCCTTCTTGAGTGAGAAAAACATATTTCTATCAATATTTTCATACCCATTCAATATCTTAAAAACTTCAATCTGATCTCCTCTTAACCTCCTTGTCTCTAGAGTTGTTAAACCACATTCTTTCAGGCGTTCTTCATAACTAAGGTCTCTCAGTTCTGGAATCATTTTAGTTGCTCTCCTTTGTATGCATTCAAGCGTATCTATATCCTTCTTACGATATGGTCTCCATGCTTGTATACAGTATTCTAAATGAGGTCTAACTATTGCTTTATAAAGAGGTATAATTAACTTTTTTCCCTTGTATGTTATGTTTCTTCTAATCAATCCAAGAATTTGATTACCCTTTGAAGCTGCAATACCACACTGCTCTGAAACTTTCATATCAGCGCTTATTGTAACTCCTAAGTCCTTTTCTTTTACAGTAGTACCCAGAACAGTATCTCCCATTTTATAGTTTACATTCAAGTTCCTATGTCCTGTATGTAGGCATTTACATTTCCCAAAATTGAACAACATCTGCCATTTCTCAGACCATTTCACTAATCTGTCTAGATCGTTTTGTAAATGTTGTTTATCACCATCAGTATTAACCTTTCTAAACAGTTTTGTGTCATCTGCAAATTTCAGTACGTTACTAGTTATACTGTCGTCCAAGTCATTGATATAAATTAAAAATAATATAGGTCCTAATACTGATCCTTGAGATACCCCACTCAAAACCGATTTCCAATTTGAAACTTCTCCATCTACTACAACTCGTTGTCTTCTGTCAGTCAGCCATTGTTCTATCCAGTCAGTTATGCTATCCCCGATACCATGGGCTTTTAATTTAAGTAGTAATCTTTGATGTGGCACTTTGTCAAAAGCTTTCTGAAAATCTAAGTAGATAATATCTACTGGCGATCCCACGTCTATCCACTTAGTGATTTCTTCCAAAAAACATAACATATTTGTTAAGCATGACCTCGCTTTAAGGAATCCATGTTGAGATGAATTTAATAATTTATGCTTAACGAGGAATTCCACCATATGGTCTTTAATTAACCTTTCTAATAATTTACAAATCACTGACGTTAAACTCACTGGTCTGTAATTCTCTGACTTATTTCTCGAACCCTTTTTAAATAATGGTATGATGTTTGCTTCTTTCCATTCAAACGGAACATCTCCCTCTTTTAATGACAAGTTGAATACTCTTGCAAGTGGTATACTGATTTGTTCTACTGTTTCCATTAGTAATTTTGGAGGAATCCCATCCACTCCCGGTGATTTGTTATCCTTCATTGCCTTTATTTTCTTAGCTACCAATTCTGGAGTTACAACTAACGGACCTAAATAGTCAGATTTAGCCCCCTGAAATTTAGCATCAGCAACTGGTAATGAACTAATATCTTCTTTGGTAAACACTGAACTGAAGTAACCATTTAGGTCTTCCGCCATTAAAAACCCCTGATATTATATTTCCAGCACTGTCTTCTAGAGGTCCAACCTTGTCTTGTACGTTTTGTTTACTCCTGACATATGCATAAAAACTCTTGCTGTCATTTTTTATGTTACATACTAGTTTTTGCTCATAGCTTCTTTTAGATTGTCTGATTTCAGTTGTAGCTGCATTAAGTGCCTCTTTGTATTTTGCAGTCTTCGTCCTTTCTGGTACGCCTATAAACCCTCCACATAGTTTGTTTTAGCATTATTTTTCTAATAGCCTCTTTTGACAAGTGTTTCTTTCTACACCGTTTTCCTTGTTTTTGGAAGGGAACTAATTTATCGATGATACTCTCAATTTCATATTTTAGAATATTCCAACATTCAATTGCGGTCTTATTCATCAGCATGTTATTCCAATCTAGCTTTGCTAAGTATTTTCTCATATCTTTGTAGTTACCTTTGTGGAAGTTTCTCTTGTACGTTTTCTTATTTTTACTTTCTGATTTTACATTGATGTCAAAATGTATTTGATTATGGTCACTATTACCCAATGGTTCAAATATTTTTACATTGTCCACTAATTCTTTTTGTGATGACAAAACTACATCTAATACATTTTCTCCCCTGGTTGGTTCTAGTACGTGCTGAGTAAGAAAGCTATCCTGGATTAAAAATAGAAATTGTTGGTCCTCAATCCCTGTGCTCTCTAGAGAATTCCATTGTATGTGTCCATGGTTAAAATCTCCCATTATGATACATTCCCCTTTACTAACTTCCTTTATAGCGTTTTTTATTTTTGTGTTGTCCTCTTCGTTTATGTTTGGACTTCGGTAAACTAATCCAATAGTTAATTTTGAATTTCCTGAAACAATTTTGCACCAAACAGCTTCATCGCAATCTGCTTCCCTTTCTAGTTTTATTTCATAAGCCTGAATAGATTCTTTAACATATAAAATAACTCCCCCGCCCCTTCTTCCTATTCGATCTTTCCTAAACATTACATATCCTGTCAGTCCTAATTCAGCATCTGTTATATCTATGTTGGCCCATGATTCAGTTATACCAATTATGTGAGGGTCAATATCTTCTACCATAATGTTTAATTCGTTTTTCTTATTTACTATGCTCCTTGCATTTAAACATACGCATCTATAACCTTTTTCAGAGATGTTTTTCGGATGATTTGATATTGGTTTATCTGTGCTAGTGGCCTCTTGTTCTGCTTGAGACACCTCTAGGTAACCCCCCTGCACTTCTAGTTTAAAGAATGTTTACTTCCAAAAATATTTGTCATTGTACCCAAGTCACTATCTACTGCTGCTGAAAGTTTGTCCGCGAATACTGCCGCCCCCTTTCCACTTAAATGAAGCCCATCCTTCATGTACATATCAGCCCTCCCAACAAAACTTCCCCATAAATCCACCTTCCTCTTCCCTACATAACTTCTGGACTAACATGTTAATTGCCATCCCCCGACAATTTCGATATTTGTGACCCCTCCTGCCCATTACAGGTAAAATCCCTGACAGTATTACCTGCTCAACCCGCGTCTGTTTTAGTGTTCTGACCAACTGCCTATATTTCCTAACTATGGCAGTTGTACCCTCCCTCTCTACGTTATTTGTCCCTACGTGTACTAAAACAGATCCACCCTTACCCGAGCCTACGATGTTTTTTACCCTCTCAGTTATCGCCTCTATTTTGGCTCCAGGCAAGCAGACCACCACATCATCTCCCTTGTTTAAGACTCTGTCGGTCTTCCTAACTATCGAATCCCCCACAAACACCCTCGCTCTCTTCCTCACCCCCTCTATCACTGCTGCAGAATAACTCTTCCGTTCGATCCCCTCCATCACATTCTGTCCTGACCCCTTCCCTCCTGTCTCCTTCGCTCCTGTCTCCCCCACTTCCCACTCCTTTGCTCTTGTCTCTCCCACTTCCCTCTCCTTCACTCCGGTTGTTTTCCCTCCCGTCTCCCCCACTCCCTTCTCCTTCCCTCCTGTCTCCCCCACTCCCTTCTCCTTCCCTCCTGTCTCCCCTACTCCCCTCTCCTTCGCTCCGGTTGTCTTCCCTCCTTCACTTTATCATCTACTGTTCCCCCACCGGAACTACTGGCACAACCCCCCTGTTCCCTTCCCACCATTGCCACAACGAGCAGCCTCAGCTCTTCCAGTAGAAATGGAAAACCTCCGTGTGAGAGACAGAAGAAGAAGATTTGTGTTTATTTGACCAATTTAACATTTCAAAAGATACACACATACATTCATGTTAACAAAACAATAATACCTAGTATAAGTTTGTAATGTTACTATGAACGTGGTGTGTATTAAGATGTATAAGGTAATGGTAATAGGGTGAGGAGACTCCTCTAAGACTAACTAGTCGCTAACGAGGAGCCACCTATAAATTGGAACATTTATAATTTAGTAAATTAAATTAGTTGGCCTAACAAGTTATAATCTTTTATAGAGAAAAAATCAAAATAAATCAAATTAATAGAGTTCGTCCAACAAGTGGAAATCTTGCAAATATAAGGAAAACGAAATGTCATGCACGTATGCATGCGTGCGTGTATGCCTTTAAAATGTGTATTCTCTTTGTGAAGTTGTGAATATGTGCGTTCGTTGAGTGTGTGCGTGTGTTTAGTGCATGTTTTGTCATTATTGGTTCTGCCTACATGTGTAACAATTTGCTATATTGCACGAGGTTTGATAGTTTTGTATGTATTGATGTTTGGCGTAGTTCGCAAACCCATTTAGACTATGTGTGATGATTTTTTCTATTACCAGGGCTGGTGTATTGTTTAAAGTATTAGGCAGATTGTGTCTCAGGCATTGCTTAGCAAATTCATGTTGTGTTCTAAATGTATGTAATTCATGTTGTCTTCGTGTGTTGTGGGTGTGGATGTTTGCATTTGGTGTCAACTGCCAATTTTGCAGGTACGATGGTAATTGGTTGTGCATAAATTTATAATAGAACTTGAGTTCTTGTAATCTTAGTAAATCTGTGATTTTTAATTAATTTAATCTTTTGAAAAGCGGATCCGTGTGCAAGTTGTATCTACTCGTTGTTAATATTCTAACAGCCTTCTTTTGTACTTTGTATATTCTTTCACATTGAGAGCCCCATGCCATGATGCAATAGTTCATATGTGGTAGGACTAGAGTGTTATATATAAATTTTTTTTTATTTTGGGGTAATATATGTTTGAGCTTATTTAACACTCCAATTGTTCTGGAACACTTATTTGAAGTGATTTCAGAATGTTTCCTCCATTTTAAATTTGTGTCCAGAGTTAGACCTAGGAAGTTGAATTCATTAACTTTTGTAATGTTTGTGTTACTGATTTGGAGCGTAGGTGCATTTACTTGTTTATTTGGCATGTGGAAAAGCATATATCTAGATTTGTTATGTTTAGTGA
Organism: Lamellibrachia columna; assembly: GCA_963662155.1. Taxonomy (NCBI): domain Eukaryota; kingdom Metazoa; phylum Annelida; class Polychaeta; order Sabellida; family Siboglinidae; genus Lamellibrachia; species Lamellibrachia columna. The sequence continues at coordinate 52,008,989 of OY759267.1, forward strand.
CAGTTTGTTAATTTCAAGCCATTCGTTTATTTTACCAAGTTCATCATTAATTAGGGAACCAGCATGTGTTGTTAGCATTTCAAAAAAATCACTACATGCTTCGTTTTCATTTATCTTTAGCAGATTTAAATTAGTCTCCAGCCAATATTACTTCGTTTTTATTTTCTATGTTTGTCATGAGTACTGTGAGTTCATTTATAAACTGTCTAATTTGGTCATGTAACATTCTGGGAGGCCGGTAGATGTTGCCTATGATGATTTCTTTGGGTATAGCCCTCCGTCGGTTACTTTAATAGTCTGTCCCTCCCAATATTCATACTCATTTAGATTAATCAGTACTTCATATTTGAATCTTGTGTCTATGTAAATTACTAAACCACCCTTTTCACTGCAACTTTTCCCTTGAATGATACAGTTGTAGCCAGGCAATTGTATTTGCGATAGGTCACTATTGTCTGTTATCCAATTTTGCAGGTACGATGGTAATTGGTTGTGCATAAATTTATAATAGAACTTGAGTTCTTGTAATCTTAGTAAATCTGTGATTTTTAATTAATTTAATCTTTTGAAAAGCGGATCCGTGTGCAAGTTGTATCTACTCGTTGTTAATATTCTAACAGCCTTCTTTTGTACTTTGTATATTCTTTCACATTGAGAGCCCCATGCCATGATGCAATAGTTCATATGTGGTAGGACTAGAGTGTTATATATAAATTTTTTTTTATTTTGGGGTAATATATGTTTGAGCTTATTTAACACTCCAATTGTTCTGGAACACTTATTTGAAGTGATTTCAGAATGTTTCCTCCATTTTAAATTTGTGTCCAGAGTTAGACCTAGGAAGTTGAATTCATTAACTTTTGTAATGTTTGTGTTACTGATTTGGAGCGTAGGTGCATTTACTTGTTTATTTGGCATGTGGAAAAGCATATATCTAGATTTGTTATGTTTAGTGACAGTTTGTTAATTTCAAGCCATTCGTTTATTTTACCAAGTTCATCATTAATTAGGGAACCAGCATGTGTTGTTAGCATTTCAAAAAAATCACTACATGCTTCGTTTTCATTTATCTTTAGCAGATTTAAATTAGTCTCCAGCCAATATTACTTCGTTTTTATTTTCTATGTTTGTCATGAGTACTGTGAGTTCATTTATAAACTGTCTAATTTGGTCATGTAACATTCTGGGAGGCCGGTAGATGTTGCCTATGATGATTTCTTTGGGTATAGCCCTCCGTCGGTTACTTTAATAGTCTGTCCCTCCCAATATTCATACTCATTTAGATTAATCAGTACTTCATATTTGAATCTTGTGTCTATGTAAATTACTAAACCACCCTTTTCACTGCAACTTTTCCCTTGAATGATACAGTTGTAGCCAGGCAATTGTATTTGCGATAGGTCACTATTGTCTGTTATCCAACTTTCTTGTAAGCATATTACATTGAATTTAAAATTAATAGTATTGAGTTCTTCGATAAATATTACCAATTCATTGAATTTTGCATATATAGATTGTATGTTCGAGCTGAAAATACTTAAACGGTCTTTATATTCATCTGCTAAAATGTTTAAATTGTCAGTGTCATAATATGAAGAGTGCTGTATTTCTTGAGTTCTGACATTTTCATTATACATTTTTTTATCAAGAATGTGTTTTAAACTATTTTCTTCAATACCACCAAGATGTAAGAGGTATGACTGATCAGATTGTTCTGTCATTTGGTGGTTATAGATACAGTAGTGTTCTCAGACATAGCAGTGTTTTAGACACAGTGTTCTTAGACTTCGCAATGTTCTTGGCAGTGTTCTTACGCATATTAGTGTTCTTACACATAACATTGTTCTTCGACATAGTAGTGTTCTTAGACGCACAATATCTCGTAGTTGATGTACATTGACAACGTGGAGCCTCTGCGCATGTTCGCTTTTCTTGATGAATACCTTGCAGTTTAAGGTCCACACACTGAACTTTTTTTGGTCTTACTTTGACCGTCTTGCCTCGCGAAATAGCTCACTGTTTGTCTGGGATAGATGATCATTTCATTTCACGTTTACGCATTAGTGCACTCTTCTTGTCGGGTGATAGCAGTTGCACAATCATCGGCTGTGTGCCGTCCTTCCACTTTGGAAGATCGTGTATTGCGGTGATTTCCAGATCATTTAGTGGCACGTTTACCTTATTTTTGGCAAAGTCAACAAAGTTTTTCGCATGATGGCCGATTCGCTGATGTCATCGTTGTCGTCTGTGTACGGGAGCGGTGGTAGATGTACGGGAGCGGTGGTAGATGTACGGGAGTGGTGGTAGATGTACGGGAGCGGTGGTAGATATACGGGAGTGGTGGTAGATGTACGGCAATGTCTTGCTTTATACCGCTAGGCGGCACGGCATGTAGATGGTTTGCACGAATAGTGGCGGTTGGTTTGCACTAGTAGTAGTTGTTATGTCCAATTAACAGCTGTGCGCTGACAGGCAGTCAAGCGTGACCTGCCGCACTTTGCAGCTGTGTCAGTTGGGCGTGCAAGTCCATGCTTGAGTGGCTGTGGAACCAGTTTTATTCAGTTCAAGTTCACACACCCCTTTGGGTGCGTATCCTGGGCGATATTAAATGCGTATACTGCAAACAGACTCACTTGCCTCATTCAAGTGGTAACCGGGCCCCAGGAAAATAGGTCACATCTCTTCATTGTATTGCTGATGTGGTTGTCTCTCGTGAGTGCCAGTGTCGCACGGTTTTGTTCTTCAAATAACTACGTCAACTGCTCCGGTAGAAAACGCAGCCACTTAGGCCAACTCAGGCAGAGTCTCTACTAGTTGGACGTACATGTCCCATCCCCAGTTTCTTAATCCTCAAGCACCGCGCTGTGATGTTCGGACACGTTGCTTTTTTATTGACGTTTCCCTCTCACAGTTCCCACAATAAGACAACCTATTTCACCCATCACTTTCATCTACTCTCGAGTGCCAAATAAAAGTATAGGGTGGCAAATCGGTCAAATTTAATAATAGTATAGTGCCGAATAACAGCATAGGGGGCAAATTGTTCAAAATAAATAATAGCATAGACTATAGTGCGAAAAAGTCACACTAGTATAGTTGTCTTTTTTAGCGCCGAATACGAAGCCAACTTGCTTGACTTGACCGGATCGCCGTGTATTTCGGGTTTTTTCCCTCTGAATATGCATACACTTTATGTAACCGCGTTTTATATCTGCGGAAAAACGGGGAATTTTCGTTTTTTAATGGATATTAGTTTTATCGAATTGAATACACAAGCCCGTTTCATGGGAATCCGCCGCCACAACCGGTTTGAGGCGTTGCGCACGGCGGCCATTTACGGTCGGTTTCCACGGTGATAATGGCGTTTTAACTAATAATATACCATGTCGAGCTCCCCGATAACTAAGCCTAAGCTATCCCGAATTTTAATTCAGGATAGCTTCCTTACTCAGCACTTGCTGCTATCCTGAATTAAAAATAGAAATTGTTGGCCCTCACCCCCTGTACTCTCTAGAGATTTCCATTGTATGTGTCCATGGTTAAAATCTCCCATTATGATACATTCCCCTTTAATGACTTTCTTTATAGGATTTTGTATTTTTATGTTATCATCTTCGTTTATGTTTGGACTTCGGTAAACTACTCCATTAGTTAATTTTCAATTTCCTGAAACTATTTTGCACCAAACTATATGAGAAGTTTGAGTGCTCTAGTTGGTCGTTTTCATGGTTAGGTCAGAAAGTAAAAGATCGCCAAGGATTCTGACCGATTCATCTAATCACGGAAATCTAACGGTCTAACGCTTCGTAATAAAAATCTAGGATCCTCAGAAGCACGGGATCTCGCTAAATTCACGACTGTTGTTCGAAAGGATGAACACTCAGCCGTCAGAGGGAGCCACATGCAGGCTCTCGTTGAGCGTTAAACCGCACTAGCGGTAATTAACCATTTATTGGTTGATTGATTAGCGCTAGCTAATGAGTGAGAGCGATTGCTCTCCTAAAAGTTATACCCTGCATAATATGCCTCCTTTATCGAAAAATATAGGCTGGCACAAATGTATAAATTTAATAATAGTATAATGCCAAATAAGGTGGCATTTTTCATCAAATAAATACGCGTATGGGGACACTTATTCAGCACACATGAGTAAGCTTTGTCCATCCACTGCAAAATGTAGCCCTCCGCTAGACCTTTTGATCTGTCTGTCTTTAGCAGGTTTTGCCCAAAGGACTGCAAATGCACGATCATGGCATCAATGTCTCGTTGGCTTGTTTCTTGCTATATTTTTTTTAGGTTGCCATTCAGTTGTTCTGATAGTCCACCAGTTGTCATTTAGTCTTGCAATGTGACCTGTCCATCTCCACTCTGTTTTCCTTATATATTTGATATCTGGCACTTCTATTCTCCTTGTAATGACGTCATGACAATATATCGCGGTAATACACACGTTAGGTATTATACATAACAACAAGACTAAATCGCCTTAAATAACTTAATAATTATGAGTGAAGATGTTCATCAGACTGAATGGTTCAAACGAGTAATATTTTTTTTACTTATTTCAGTCAGTTTACCTTCTTCCCGTGACGTTTCGACTGCTATAAGCAATCTTTTTCAGAAGACTATCGCTAGATGGCAACATTGTAGTAATTCTATGCAGATGTATCCCTCTGGTGTGTGCCCCCCCCCGCAGCCGTGCCCTTGGTGGCCCTTCAGGAAGTCATTGTAGATATGTGAGAGTCGGTATTGGCCCTCATCTCGATTCATGCTGTCTTTGGTTTTTCATATCCATATCGCTTCTTTGATTCCTCTTGATGCCTAGACAGAGAGTCTACAAATTTGTGGACTCTCTGTCTACAAATTTGGCCCCATCCCAGTCTACTATGTGATTCTGTTGAGTCATGTGATCTGTGATTGCTGATCTATGCATCTCTTTTTCCGATGTTTTCTGTTGCTTCGGGTGTAGGGTCTGCTAGCCGATGCTTTCTCAGCGTCTTCTTTGTGTTCTTTAACCTGTTTCAAAACACCATGGTATTTATCATGGAATACAATGGTATATTTTCATAGGGGTCTACTACAGACAAGATAACTTTTGTCTGATTAAAAAAAACTGAACCATAATTTTTTTTTAAACTTCCTCACAATCACTGCCATCATGTACATGACATTCTGAGCAACTTTAGTCAAAATAACAAACTTGCATCTCTCTTAAATGTGTGATGTCCATCAAAGTCTAACAAAATAGCCAGGCTTATAGCCGGGTAGAGAAATACATCCTCATATTACCAGTGGTTCCTATCAACATCAATGTTAACAACAATACATATTCAGCTGTATATAAACACAAACAATGTACACATACTGAACACCACACACACACACCCACACATACACTGCACGTACACACACAAACAAACACACACACCAGCAGCACTGAAGAAACAGAAGCATAATTTTAAAAATAAGCCTGCATGTAAGATATTTAACGGCGCTATAGTTTGGAATTATTTCAAGACAAGACACAATGTATATTACGTAATGATGCTAATATATAACATGTAACATCATGCTAGCCCCAGAAGTATGCATTAATGAACTAAAGACTAAAGAACATGCATCACATTCACGAATACTTTTCTACACATGCACACTGTTTTCGTGTTTTATTGCCAAGCCTAAGATGTTATATCCCTATTGTTCACTCATATTATTACATAGGGTTTCGCTCTGCTTTGCATTTATTGTAGAGTTACAATAAATTTGAATTGTCTTGATAAGTGGATATATTGCTACTCATAGACGTGTGTGAATTGTTACTTTAATTAAATAGCCAGGTCGTATTTGGGAGGGACACAAATTTGCTAATATTATCACATCACCCTTGGAAGCAAATAATCTTCAGTTTTGAAGGAGTTGCTATAATGTGAAGAAGGAGAATCGTAATTAACAAGATGGTATACCCAATCATGAATAAAAAATTATATGGTAATGAAAATGCACGCGGCGTGGGTAGCATAGCCCTGTACGTGCCAGAAAAGGATTTAACTAAGTCCAAACGAGCATAACAAAATGCGCACTTCAACTACACGGTTGCATCAGCATGCTACTCTAAGTCAACATTCCGCCATTGCTTGCGCTCGAACGAACTTAGTATTACGTTAAATTAGCATCTGCTAGGTACCCAGTCAGCAAACCTACAGCGGGCCAAGAGTGGGCCGAGGGGGACAAACCTATCGGGTCCAGCATTGGCATCCGCCTGCGGGCTGATGTATGTTTTGTCCATCGGCTCAACATCAGGCCGAGGGCGGCAAACTTATCGGTCCAACATCGGCATCCGCCTGCGGGCCGATGTGGCTTTTATTCATCGGCTTAACATCGGGCTGAGGAAGGCTCATGAGCGGCTGCCGATAGGAAGCCGCCATTGAACCGATGATTAGCCGCTCATTGGCCGATTGTGTCTAGTTTTGATAAATGTGTGTGTGTGTGTGTGTGTGTGTGTGTGTGTGTGTGTGTGTGTGTGTGTGTGTGTGTGTGTGTGTGTGTGTGTGTGTGTGTGTGTGTGTGTGTGTGTGTGTGTGTGTGTGTGTGTGTGTGTGTGTGTATATATATTGGCAAAACTAGGCACAGTCGGCCTATGACCGGCCCATCATTGGTACATTGTTGTCCAATATATATATATATATATATATATATATATATATATATATATATATATATATATATATATATATATATATATATATATATGTGGTAGGGCGTCTCGGTGGGTCGTCTATCAGTTGATAGTCATACACATCAAAAATGCAGCACTTGCTCCAACTGAGCTAGGTGGCTGTCGAAATCGGCTTTCGCGTTACCCCAGGACGAGGCTGGTACGTCAGCTGTTCAAAATACTAATTAGCTGGTGGTGACGCCTATCGATTAACATGGTGTCACCCTGCTACATCCTCCCCAACTAAATCTTAACCGTCCCGGTTACTATATAAAAAAAGAACATCCCGCTGGAACTCTAGGGTTCTCCCAAATTCCTGCGTATCAAAAGTCCCTCTAAAAATTCCTCCTGGGTCCTCCCCAACTAACTCTTAACCGTCCCGGTTAATGCTTCCCGAAAAGACCACACCACTGCGAGCCATCGCTACAAACAAACTAGTCATGATGGGGGTCAATTGGTCCCCCACACACGGTTCAGGAATGACGTTGCATCGCCGCGGGGCCGGTGTAGGTACTTGCGTGTCGACTTCTTCGAAGCGTACCACCTTCTTCCGCATCCTGCCCGATCTCCTAGGTGCGGGTACTGGTATCGATACCGGTATCACGGTAGGCTCATCGTGAATCTCCTCTGCCGTCAAAACCTCCTCAGCAATCGGCTGGACCACTGAAGCTGGAGCTATCGTCGGACGAACCACTGGAACGATCGCGACAAGGTAATCCTCCTCCTCCTCCTCTTCGTCAGAGCTCTCATCAGAGCGTTCGTCGTCTTTGACCTCTGGAGTGACTGCCACTGGAGTCGGAACAATCGCTCCTGGACCCGCTGGCTGGATGTTCTTCCTGCAGACTGTCTGAGGTCGGCCGAACCCGTCTGCCCTCTCGATGTGGTAAGGTCCACCAGGCTCCGCGGGTATCCGTACTACCTTGTACACCTCCGGGCTCCATGCATCCTGCATTTTGTTGCGTCCTGGTAGTCTGTTGCGTTGGTAAACCCTGCAACCAAGTGTCAGCGGCTCACTCATCTTCAATCTCTCGTGAAGCAGGTTACGACTTTCTGCTGCAGCGCCGAGTCGTTCGTTTGCGTGAGAATACGCGTCTTGCAGTCTCTTCTGATGTGTGGCAAGCCATCCGTCGATCGAGCTGTCACAATCGTCCTCCCTCAACTCCTGCCCTAGGAATGCGTCTATCGGCAGCCAGGGATCGCGCCCAAACAACAAGTAGTGTGGCGAGTATCCCGTCGACGCATGTGGCGTCGCATTGTAGGCGTTGCAAAGCTCGGGCAGATGCTCTGTCCATCTTCGCTTCTGTGCCGGCGGAAGGGTCCTTAACAAGTCGTGTAAAGTCCGGTTAAACCTTTCACACTGCCCGTTCCCCTCTGGATGGTATGCCGTAGTCCTTGACTTCTCGATGCCGTACAGCTTGCACAGCTCTCCAATAGTCGCACTCTCGAAATTCCGGCCTCTGTCAGAATGGATCCTCTGTGGAACTCCGTAACGCTGAAACCACTCTCTCACCAATAGTCGCGCCGTCGTGTTCGCCTTCTGGTCACGTGCTGGTACAGCCCAAGCGAATTTGGTGAACACGTCTGTCAGTACCAGAACACTCTCACGTCCATCTGCTGCCTTCTCCAACTGTGTGTAATCCACCGCCAAGACCTCTAAGGGACGCGATGCTAGAAGGTGTCCCATCGGCGCGCGTGTCTTCTGTCGCGGCATCTTCGCTAGTGTGCACCTCGCACAGTTCTTCACGTAGTCATCAATCTCTCTGTGCATACCTGGCCAGTAACAACGGTGCCACGCCAGGCTGCTCGTCCTATCACCACCCTGGTGACCCATCTTGTCGTGCACCGCTTCTAGAAGTCGGTGCTTCAGCACACTCGGTAGAACTAGCTGCTTAACCTCTCCACCCTGTGGATCTCTCACCTTGCGGTACAAAACCCCATTCTCTTCCCTCATCTTGTGCCACTGTCTCAGCAGTTGTGTCACACCCTTCTGTGCACACTTCTTCGGCTTCTCGCCGACCCTCCAGTACATCAGGAACCTGCTGATGTCTGGGTCTTTCCTCTGCAACTCTGCAAGTTCTTCAGGTGACAACGCTGGGAAGGCAGGTGACTGGGTTGACTGTACCTCTATCTCCTTTACTTCAACCTGGAATTCTTGTCGTACTCTGTCATTCTTCTCTATCTGTTGGCGTAGTTCTCGCGGGAGTAGCGTGCACGATGCATATGTTGCGCATATCTGCTGCACGTCGTCTTCCTCGTCGAAGTCGGTTGCCCCGGGCTCGTAGTCGAGTTGCTGTCGACTCAAGGCATCTGCGTTTCCGTTTGAACGTCCAGCTCGATATTCGATCGTGAAGTTGAATGGGGCCAGCTCAGCTGCCCATCGTTGCTCGATGGCTCCCAACTTGGCGGTCTTCAGGTACTTCAACGGGTTGTTGTCAGTGTAGATGACGAACTCTCCGCCGTAAAGGTCGGCACGGAACTTCGTGGTGACCGCCCACTTAAGTGCTAGCATCTCTAGCTTCATCGAGCTATACTGGCGTTCGGGTGGTCGCAACCTGCGACTCGCGTACGCGATGACGACACGACGTCCTTCCTGTTCTTGAGACAGGACAGCGCCGAGACCCAGGTGGCTGGCGTCCGTCTCCACTATGAATGGTCGTTGGTACTGGGCATACCCGAGAACTGGAGCTGAGCAGAGCGCGTTCTTCAAAACCTTGAAAGCTCCGTCACACTCTGGACTCCAACTGTCCTTGAAGGCTCCTCTCAACCGTCCCTTCTCCTTCATTTCCTTGTTGACACTGGTCACTAGATCGTGTAGCGGCGCTGCAATCATACTGAACCCTTGCACATACTTACGGTAGTAGGACGCGAATCCTACAAAGGAGCGAAGCTGTTTCACTGTGTTCGGCACGGCCCAGTCTTTCACAGCATCGATCTTTGCCGGATCTGTGGCAATGCCGTCGGCCGACACATGGTGTCCTAGGTATAGCACCTCCCGCTGTAAGAAGTGACACTTGCTTGTCTTCAGCTTCAGTCCAATCCTCTGCAGTCGCTGTAGCACTTGCTCCAACTGAGCTAGGTGGCTGTCGAACGTCTTGGAGAAGATGATAACGTCATCAAGGTAACAGAGTACCGTCTGGTAACACAGATCTCCAAAGCACCTCTGCATCAACCTCTGGAAGGTCGCGGGACTGTTACAGAGCCCGAACGGCATACGGTTGAATTCGTACAGCCCCATAGGTGTGGTGAAGGCCGTCTTCTCTCGGTCGTCCTCCGACATCGCGATCTGGTGGTATCCTGAAGCCAGATCCAATGTGGTAAACCAGTTTGCGCCGCTCATGGCGTCAAAACTCTCGTCAATGCGCGGCAGCGGAAATGCGTCTCGGTGGGTCTTCGCATTGAGCAGCCGATAGTCCACGCACATGCGCAGCGAATCGTCTTTCTTCCTGACCAGGACGATCGGCGAAGCCCATGCCGAATGGCTCTCTCTGATAACACCTCTGTTCAGAAGATCCTTGATGTGCTCTTTCACCTCTTGATACTGTGTAGGCGGAATCCTTCTGAAAGGTTGTCGTACGGGTACCTCAGTCGTGGTCCTTATCGTGTGCGTGGCTAAGTCTGTATAGCCAAGGTCGTCATCATCTCGGGCGAATGCTCGTTCGTTCCGCGAGATGAGATCTCTCAGTTGAGCAACCTGCTCCGCGGTGACGTGTGGCCCGACATCGAGTGTACTGGTTAGTACCTCACGCGTGTCGACTACACCTGGCGGTCGGTCCTCAGTCCTGCTCACGTACTCCTCAGACACTCTGACTCGCTCAAAACATATTCTGTCCTCTTCACTGACGTGCGCGATGGTCTGATAGATACCTATTCGCATCCTCGGCTTCAGCCACACGTCTTCTCTGCTGGTGTTGACTACCTGCACAGGTGCAGCACCCTGGTGTACTCTAGTTAAAGTACTACACAATGACACCTCCACCGGAAGTGCCCCCACAATGGGTTCTACAACGACCCATGTCGCATCAGCCTGTCTCTGCAAACCGGAAACCATCAACGTGGCACAAGACTGCGCTGGGATTCGCACTGCGCTCCACCCTGCCACACGAGTAAATCCTCTCCGGTCCCGTTGCTTCGCGTGTATGACCGACGCCATCACCGACCCTGCTCTGTAACTACCTGTGTTCAGGGATCGTTTCCATAGAGCAAGGTCAAGCTCTCCCATGACATTCATTCCCAGAATGCCAGGACACCTCTTCTTATGCGCGCACTGATCTGTATCAGGGGAATCGCAGACAACCAGGATACCTCTGCCAGGTATGGTCTGACCCATGGTCGTCACGTCCAACTCGACGTACCCAACATACGGTATATCTAAACCGTTTGCAGCGGTGAGCTTCAACCAACTGCAAGACGCCAGCTCTCGGTCGTTTCGAGCAATGTACTTACGAAAGAAAGACTCAGTGATAGTACTTACTTGGGAACCTGTGTCAAGTAAGCAATTGACCTCCACACCTCCCATCAAGACAGTTGCCGTAGGGCAAGTACCAACGGTCGCGTCAGTTGGCGCGGTAGCGTGTGAGCCTGTACGCACTAGCTCGTCTACCCGACTCTTGGTAACGAGCGGCGTCAGTTTAAAGGATGTGTGTTCTCTCTAACATCGTCTGGGTGCTCTCGTCTGTGTGCCGTAGGGGCCGTCGTCTGCACACCCGGTGGACAAGCCTCCGTCTGGGGCCGGCGTGGTCCAGTGCTCGCCTCATTGCGACACTGCCTGCCCAGGTGGCCAACTCCACCACAACGGTAACAAATTGGCTGCCCGTCTGGTGTGTACTGCATCGAGGGTCCCTGAAATGCGCGTCGCTCCTGAAATGGCCGTCGTGTCTGCAAGTTCTGCGGCGCAGATGCGGGTCGCTGGTCCGACCAGGGCCTCTGTGGAGTGTTGGACCGTCGTCCACCCGTCCTACCTGTCGCAACACCTTCCATCCTCTCCACACGCTCAGTCAGCGCCTCGATGACGTGCTGCTGTTTCTCTAACTCTGAGAGCACTCGTTGCAGATCTGTAACGTTACCTGCTTCCCCTGCGTCGGCGACCAGCTCAAATGCACCAGCAGTCTGTCGTCGACTGGATTGCGGCGGCCTCTCTTCCTCCTCGGACCACTGAATAGCCTCTTCCCTCAGTTCCACGAAGCTCATCTGCGGTCGCAGCCGGTGCTGTTGCTTCACCTCGCGTCGTAGTACGCGGTCTTTCAGGCCCTCTGTGTTCGGCGATCACACGGTCAGGCTGGTTGACGGCATGTCCGTCCTTGCGCAAAAGCGCTTCCATCAGTTGCTGCAGAGCACCTGCAAAACTACGGATCCCCTCCCCGTCAGCCTGTTTACGAAGATAGAAGAGTTCCTGCAACTGCGATACCGACCTCTTCTCGCCAAACACTTCCAGCAGAATCCGCCTGATACACGTCGCGGTACGCACCTCCTCCACAGGCCGGAACCGGATCTCCTGTCTGGCATCACCTTCGAGGTGTGACGTCATGAAGTCACACTGCTCCTCATCAGACATCGCTCGTGCCCTAAATAGACTCTCGACATCTGCAAGAAAATCCTGCACTGTCACCTCACCACGTCCACTGAAAGGTTTCACCTTCCGCTCGCGCGGTACGTACGCAACGCGTGGACGGTCATTGGTTGCAAGCCGCAGCTGTAACAGCTCCTCTCGCAGTGTGACCAGTTGGTCCTGCAAGTCACCCTGAACCGTGTCGGGTGGCACAAATCCAGTGGCCCCGTCAATACTCATGTCTGCTTGCTAGTTGCGACTGCCCTACTAAGTATTAACCCAGATGTATACCAAATTCCCAGTACGGAACAAAAGTTATATACCCGTTATACCCATGAATAACATTCGTATCTACAGGACTACTCTGCACCCTCACAACTACAGATACATCTTACTCAGAAAACATGCCTAACTAACACGCAAATGTCAAAAAGTTCCTCTAAAAAAAATTCTGATACTGGCTATCTCTATAATGCTGCTATAGCTACACAGACAGGATACACAATACAGTTCCTAATTATACAGTGAACGGGTATCAATTCAAAATTCAATCGTTTGTCAATGCAGTCAGGATCTAAGTCACTTAGCGTCACGGCACGTCACGTGGCTCGATCGTCGCGTGTCGGGGCTAGTCATCGTCGCGGCCGAATAGTGTTAAACCGGAAATGTCACTCTTGAATCGCTCGAGGTCGTCATCAGTGTCTACGGTCCTCACTCGAACAGGGCCGGACCGGAAGTCGCCTTACTCTCGGTCAAACGTCAGACCGGATGTCGAGGACGTCAGGATGTCGCTCGAGGTTGTCATCAGGGTCCAGGCCCCTTACTCGACTCTACGTCTCCGCCACCTCGCCTCGTCTTCGTGGTCTCGTCGCGTTATCAAATCCCACCTCTGGCACCATTTGTGGTAGGGCGTCTCGGTGGGTCGTCTATCAGTTGATAGTCATACACATCAAAAATGCAGCACTTGCTCCAACTGAGCTAGGTGGCTGTCGAAATCGGCTTTCGCGTTACCCCAGGACGAGGCTGGTACGTCAGCTGTTCAAAATACTAATTAGCTGGTGGTGACGCCTATCGATTAACATGGTGTCACCCTGCTACATATATATGTATATATATATATATATATATATATACATATATGTATATACATATATATATATATAACCAGAATTATAACACCCAAGTCCAATTTAGATTGAAATAGGCCCAACAAAGGCATTTAAAATTTATTAATCAATATGATTTTTTATTAATCAATATATCCACAATGTATTTTATTAAACCTATTAACATTAAGTCACTAATCCTTCCCCATATAAATTATTGTAACTGGTATACATTATAACAAAACTTCAGAAGTGGGCGACAAGAATGACAACAGTCAGTATATAATGCACACACCTCTATCCATTGCTAAAACGTGTCACAGCTAAATAAAAGTTGATATCTTTAAATGACAACAATTAACCTGTTATCACTAATATGTCAACAGAAACCTTCCTGAATACCTACAAAATATATGCATAATACCTCATTCTGGTGCGTATGCATATGGCACAAAAGTCGTGGGAATATCCACAGTGAAAGTACAAACACTGAACTGGCAAACAAAAGCATTACAGATAGCATAGCTTGAATATTGAATAACACCCCTAATCCAATCACAAACAAAATCCACACTCACTCTCTTAAAAGGCTTCAGTGTGTACACAAACACATAATGTCAATGTACTGTGCAACCTTCCTAATTAGACATTGCTATGAATATACATGTGCACATTCAAACTTAAACTGCAAATTAACTGTTGAAATGTATATTTATGAATACAGATTATACAGTATAACTTTACTATGATTTTTCCAGGTTCTCTTTAAAAAACAATGCTTAGACATTTGTTTTTACACTGAAAGGACTAAGATTCAAAATCCTTTTTATACTGAAAGTACACACTGTTTTCCAATACGTATATGGATTTAACTTTGTAATTTCTTTAAGGGTGGCTCTCATGATAGCGACATCGTCATGGTGTCAGTGAATTTATTTGATTACTACATTCAGGTACAAGTAAGAGATAATGATAAGTATTAATACTTAATAAATTAAACACATATCCATATATCAACCTCTAAACAAACAGCGAGTCTCCCCGATCAATTCAACACCACCATGTCATTACTTTCAATACAAGCATGTTATCTTATTCTTATACACATATATTAACATTTTATCACAAATGTTTTGAGATTGATATATGTATTCGAAAATGAATTTGTGTAATTTATGATATCATAATACTTAATAAATAAGCATCATATCTTACTTGGACCTAAATTAATGTATTCAAATATGTTAATTTCAGTTGTTTACTCCTGCCAAATCCTTCGGAACCATTCCTAGATGACTCACTTTATGTCATGCTCATGGTTTAAGGTGGCAATAAATCTCCCTTAAGTTTCGGATAGCATCTGAAATATTAACATAACGATTAAGTTAACAATACCTAGTGGCCACAGCCCATGGAATTGGGCGATTCCCTTATTAAAATATAACATGGTAAATGCCATGATATACCATGGTGTTTTGAAACAGGTAAACCATGGTGCACCACAATTTACCATGTAATGTCATGGTTTACCATGTAATACCATGGTATATTTTCATCCAATATAAATATAAAACAAGTATATTGATCGAGAATGAATTAAGCAACTGACACAGGGCAGAATGAAATGAAGATTTCACAGAATATATGTGTGTATATATATTGGTTCCTCCTCCGGCTTCGTGTCACGCTGTTGTTCTATATATATATATATATATATATATATATATATATATATATATATATATATATATAACAACAGCGTGACACGAAGCCGCTGTTGTTCTATATATATATATATATATATATATATATATATATATATATATATATATATATATATATATATATATATATATATATATATAGAACAACAGCGTGACAGGAGGAGGAACCAAGCAAGGACCAGGATGACAACGAGATTGAGGATGTAGAACAACAGCGTGACATGATGCCGGAGGAACCAAGCGAGGACACGCACACACACTCGCACACACACACACACACACACACACACACACACACACACACACACACACACACACACACACACACACACACACACACACACACACACACACACACACACACACACACACACACACACACACACACACACACACACACACACACTCGCACACACACACACATACACACTCGCACACATACACACTCGCACATACACTCGCACGCATGCTTGCACGTGCAATTTTTCAAGATGTATATATCTTGAAATGCGCATGGTCGACATGTCAGTGATTGAAATTATCTGAGAACATAAGTTCTAGCGACTCCCACTGACTGGGAAATATGTGCGGATCAGGGAATAATTATTACGCCTTGTGGTTTGACCAAATGTGTGTCAGGGCCTAGCTTGTCTGGCCATACTGCTTCATATGACCTTGGCATAATTAAGGTTTCGTAGTTGTACACATGTCGGTTGTAGATGATAATTGATACCGAAACACACACACTTTTAGATATACAATTATATAATTTTATTTGAGTGACTGAGGGTGACAAGTGTACTGGTAACTGAAAAAGCATTTATTAGTGGTGGACGCACGTAGCATTGACCATAGGTAATGGACCATGAAGACGTGACTTTGACAATGACGACGTTTTTAGCGCAGACTCAAAACCTATGCCGTTTGACACAAGCCATCCAAAGCCACAATCTCCAGATGACAAGTTGACAAGGAAGTTATTGGTCTATCTATCCAACAAATGTTTCCTGTATACTGTGTATAGTCCTTATCAGATATATGTCCATTTTATTTTTAAACATATTCACACTACCAGCATTACCACAATATCATTTGAAAGTTTATTCCATTCATTTATCTTCCTCTGTGAAAATTAACACTTTATCATATCCAACCTACACTGTTCCTTAACTAATGCTACTTTGTGCCCTATTGTCCTACCGACTTCTTTAAGATTGAAGAAAATAAATTTAGGTCTATGAATATTCTCATATAGCTATTCAATATTTAAAAAATGTTTATGTTGGTCTCCTCTTAGTCTCCAGTAATATTGTGATCCATTGAGGCCTATAGCTATGTGTCTGAAAACGAGATAAATGTCGTTTTGTTGGACCAGAATTTGGTAAAATATTCAGGATTTTTCGTGCACTTTGTACCATTAGACGCAATGTAAACTTAGGATAGTTGAGCAAAGATATGTGCAATTCATTTGCTTTTTAAAAAGTTTTGAGCTGCTCATAATTAATACAGACAATAAGCTACAATGTGAATGCAGCTTATCATTACATAACACGCTGTTATCTGAACTAGTTGCACATGATTAGTTATATTATTAATTCTTTTAGCTCCATTGCCCCTAAAAGCACCTGCAAAACCTGAACTTGCCTGATTTAAATGGTTCTTCTTCCTACAATTCACGAGTTATATCATTCCAGACGCACGCGCGCGCGCGCGCGCGCAGGCAGGCAGGCACGCACAAAAATATAAATAAATAAAAGAAAGAAAGAAACAAACACACACATAGTCATAGACATAGCCGTAGGCCCTACGCCGCTACGCAGTTCAGATTAGCTGGAGAAATTGTATGACTGAAAGTGAAAGGGCATTCTGTAACAAAAACATCTTTATTGAAACACGTTAACACTGCGTACACCACGTACAGTTATAAATCGTACAACTCAAGAATTGGGTGTTCGGAGGGTAACGACTTAATTGACTCTTCCGAGTCCGAGTCCTATACAGTATAGTCCATCGATCAGTCCTAGCCGACTCTTCGGTTAGGTCTGATATTTGCGCATTGCAGTTTCAAAACGCCACAGTTTGTATCTTTGCGCGCGATGACAAGTGGCTTTGTTAACATTATTAACTAACCAGTCCCTAAAATATAAATCGAAATAAAACTGTTCTTCGGCTGTCCCATAAAATTATACTAAAATAAAACTGCTTCCGAGAAATGCCCGTGGCTGACGCCGCACGTTGATTGGAGCTCCATTTCATGCCAGGAAATGACGTTGCTTACTTTGCATGTTCGCTTACTCTGCGTGATGCAGCCGCAGCGATATTCTGTGCGTTATACACCGCGTTTCTGGCAAAATGGATAGCAGCATAGGTAGGCAATCACGTTTGTTATCATTTATACGTGGATAGAAAACGTTCAACGGTCTCATTTGTGCCGCAGTTGCTTGATGGGCGATAATATAAGTAACCGACACCGCGTGACAGTTGAGTTGGGCAATCGTCGAATCGAGTTTGGTAATCGGACGCACCATAATGTCCTTTTTTATTCTTCTTCGTCTTCTTCTTCCATTGAACGGCCAACATCATTATGTTGATGGTTTTGTCGTTTTACGGGGGAGGTTTCAAAGATGGTCTAGTCCGGGTCATATATTGAGGGGGGGGGGTGGTCGTCTTGCAGCTTGTAATCACAGGAGTGAGTCTAGCCTGGACTTGAAGCTGTCCAGGGACTCAGCCATCACAACCTCCTGCGGCAGTCCATTCCAGTCCGGTATGGTCCTGGGAACGAATGACATTTGTCTGTACTTTGTCCTGCAGGAGGGGATGTCATAGCTGCAGGTGTTGTTCCTTCTTGAGCTCAGTCTGCATGCAGCCTGATGGTTTTGGCAGGTGGCTGGAGCTGATGGAGATGAGGCCGTGGTGGAATTTGTACAGCATCTCCAGCCGAGCTTTCTTGCGACGTTGTTGTAGGGTTTGCCAGTCAAGGGAATCAAGCATGTTGTCAATGCAGGATGTCTGGCGGTGACGATTTGAGACCCATCTTGCTGCTCTGCGTTGAACTTTCTCAATGGCCTGGGTCTCACTTGCAGTGTAGGGGTCCCACACAGTGGCTGCGTACTCAAGAAGCGGGCGAACAAGGGTTTTGTACGCAGTTTCCTTCGTCTTCTTGTTTCCGATCTTGAGGTTTCGCCGGAGGAAGCCTAAGGTCTTGTTGGCTTTGTTGGTGATGGAGCTGATGTGAGATTCCCACTTCAAGTTATCCTGGATGATGACTCCCAGGTATTTTGTCATGCTGACGTTCTCAAGAATGTGGCCATGGAGCTCATACGCTGGGACGATCTTCTTCCGCTTTCACGTGGCACTCAGTGTAGAGCATTTCTGCAGGTGGAAGTCCATGGACCACTGCTTTTCCCAGGTGGTGAGGGTGTTCAAATCTTCTTGTAGCGTGTGTTGGTCTTCTGCCTTCTTGATGGTCTTGCTGCACATGGTGTCGTCAGCGAAAAGCCGGACTTTGGACTTGATGCCTGCAGGAAGGTCGTTGATGTAGGTGAGAAAAAGGCTCGGTCCAAGGACCGATCCTTGTGGAACTCCGGATGCCACAAGCATGAAGTCGGATCTTTCCCCTTCCACCACCACAGCCTGCTGTCTACCATCAAGGAAGCTCTCTATCCAGGCGTTGAGGCGGCCTCCGATGCCGTAGCGTCGTAGTTTGTGGACAAGCAGGGTATGGCTGGCTTTGTTGAAGGCTTTCGAGAAGTCGAGAATGATGGTGTCCTCTTGGTTTCCCTTTTCCAGCTCTACAGTTGCTTCGTCCACATACCCCAGTAGCTGTGTCTCACATGATCGACCGCGTCGGAAGCCGTGCTGCTCAGGACAGAGGATGTTGTTTTCCTCGAGGTGTGACATGATGTGACTGGTAACGATGTGCTCCATCAGTTTGCAGGCTATGCAGGTGAGGGAGATTGGGCGGTAGTTGATTGCTAGGTACCGTTCACCTTTCTTGAAGACTGGGGTGATGTACACCATCTTCCAGTCAAGTGGCAGTGTTCCGCTGTTGTAGGAGTTGCAGTAGAGTGAGGGCTGGGGCGATTTCCTCTGCAACTGTTTTCAGAAGCCTGGGTGTGATGCCGTCTGGGCCGCAGGCTTTGTTGGGGTTGAGGTTCAGTAGCACCTTTTTCACTCCCTCTTCTGTGATGTTGATGTCACCGCAGGTGGGATAGTCAGGAACATCCAGCAGTGGGGGACAACGTAGTTCGAACTCCTCAGCTGTTATGGTGTGTTTGGGGCTGAAGACGGAGCAAAACTGGTTGTTCAGGATCTGGGCTTGTTCCCTAGGGTCCGTTATGAGTTTCCCCATATCTTTGAGAAGGGAGACTCCTGTCCCTTCTGTTCTTCTTGCCTTGATGAAGCTCCAGAACTTCTTGTTGGAGGTTGATGGGCCTGTGTTGTCATCAGAGATCAGACCTTCTACGTGTCTCCAGTAGGACCGGCGTAGATGTTTCTGGACAAGTCGCTTGAGCTCTCTGAATTTCTGCTTTAGGCTCTCATCTCCTGACTTCTTCCACTGCTTGTGAATCCTGTCTCTTTTGCGTATAAGTTTCTTTGTCTCGTAGTCAATCCACGGGTGGCTTGGCTTAGACTTGGCTTGCTTGTGGGGGACATGTTTCTTGAGAGCTTGGCTCAGGCCACTTCGCAGTTCTGTCCAGATCTCTTCAACTTCACTGTTGTCGTCGAAGGTGAACATGATATGTTCATTCAGTCGTTTTGCTGCTTCCTTCAGTGGCTCCTTGCATTCCTCTGTGAAAATAGGAATCATTCGCTTTGGTTGACGCTTCTTGGGAGGATGGATCTGTAGCTCCATGTATGCTGCATTGGTAAAGGTGCATTAGTGTGGCCGAAATTATTAAACCTACATTTTTATCAAATTTTTTTCGATGCTAGTGTGTTCTTTGCACCACTCTCCATCGGATCATCAGGTACAAAACGGACATATATTTGTAAAAAAAAATATTGTGGTTTTGTGCACTTTTAGTGCCCAAAAGCAAAACAACGCAATACCAGCAATAGCCAGTATTGTTAATATGGTGATCATCCGAAATGTGCTGTAACAATATCACGGTAGCATCAGAACAGGAAAGGCGATTTCACTGACAAATATTTCGTACCACAGTGTAAGAAAAGACGAAAAATAGAAGAAAAAGTGCAATTTAATGTTACGAAAAACTCTAAAAATCGACAATTTTATTTAAAAAACCGGAAAGGTAATTTCACTGACAAATATCTTGTATGCAGTCTAAGAAAAGAAAAAATAAAGTGCAATTTAATTTAGAAAAATTTGCACATTTCACTACAAAAAGATGGTTTTCGTTTTGGAAACTCCAGCAGTGGTGAATTTTGTGTATCAAATTTAATGAGTTATTTTCGTTCAATTGATATCTACAAGAGAATTATTCAAACCTAGACATCGTTCACACCCAATGTAGCAACTGTTTTGTGAAAGTGTAGTTGGCTCCGAAAAGAGCCGTTTTGGGTCTTCTGGCGACTCCTGGGCGAAGTTCACTGCTAGTATGCATTTGTTCATGGGTATTGGTCGCGAATGCACACTAGTAGTGATGAGAGACGTCATTGTTGCATCCATAAGAACTCTTCCAGGTACGTGATGAGTGGGGTCGCACCATGCCTCCGGAGTTTTCTCAGCTCTCATCTACATGTTTTCCACATTCTGTGTATGAATCTTGGGGTGTATAGGATTAAAAAAAATTCTGCTTGTGGATCAATCTATCTGATGTGTGCGTGTATTTGTACGCATGCGTGTGTGTATACGTGTGACAGTTATCGGGTAGTTTGTAATGTACACCTGTATGTGCTTTTATTTGTAAAGAATTTGTAAAGGTAGTACATGTTTTAATCTATTCAATATGCAAATTATTTTGGAACACTTATTTGATACTTTTTAGTGTTTTTTTTTTCTAGTTTCGGTTTGTGTCCAAGGTCAATCCAAAGAAGTTAAATTCATCTACTTTTTCAATATTTATGTAGTCTGTTTTAAGCGAAAGAGTGCGTTTATTGGGCATGAAAGATCATGTATTTTGATTAGTTTTTATTTAGCGATAATTTATTAATGTTTAGCCATTCATTTAATTTAATGTTGTCATTTTAATATTTTAAAGTACTAGATAATGTATCATCGGTATGTTTGGACCGTATCGAGGAAACGTTAAAATTTTTCTACAAAAAGACGGTTGTCGTATCATCACCTGACCCAACTCATTGGCAGCATCTATCTTTACGATGTGGTGATCCACAAGCATAATTTCATTGATCCTCGAGATTCATCCACAGAATGTGGAAAACATGTAGATGAGAACGAAGAGAAAACTCCGGAGGCAGTTCAGCATGGCTCGACCCCAGTTCATCACGTACCTGGAAGAGTTCTTATGGGTGCAGCAACGACGTCTCTCATCACTACTAGTGTGCATTCACGACCAATACCCGTGGACAAATGCATACTAGCCCTGGAGTCACCAGAAGACCCAAAATGGCTCTTTTCAGAGCCAACTAGACTTTCACAAAAGAATCGCTACATTGGGTGTGAACTATGTGGTTTGAATAATTCTCTTGTAGATATCAATTTAATGAAAATATATATATATATTTTATATTTTCTTAGACTGCGTACAAGATATTTGTCAGTGAAATCACCTTTCCGGTTTGATTTTTTTTGGGGGGCTTTTTAACATTAAATTGTTGATTTTTTTAGTTTTTCGTAACATTAAATTGCACTTTTTCTTCTATTTTTCGTCTTCGTCTAATGCACCTTTACCGGTGCATTAGTCTGGCCGAAATTATTAACGCTATTAAACGATATTTTTTTCGATGCCAACATGTTCTTTGCATATGGAATATGATCCCACTAAAAATTACCAACATAAAAAAACCAAATCGTTTCAAGGAGCTACCATGGAACTCCTTATTTGTTTACACCTATGGTGTGGGTGTGGAGACTGTCTATGTGTGCATGAGGCAAGACAGCGACAGTTTCCATACACCTAACCACCCTATTAAAAATTTTCAACTGACATCCTATACATAAAATAAATAAAAATATCAAATAAAAAACCCTTTCACTAACATTAAAGATACTAGTCTTTTAGTTGTATGTACCACTCACAACACATGCGCACAGACCACCACAAACTCCTGTGTTAGCCCAATATTGGGCTGTTTGGAGTGTAACCACTTGAGACTTGTGTATCACTCCTCATCGGTTCAGGTACAAAACGGACCTATATTTGTTAAAAAATATTGTGTTTTTGCAAATTTGTAGTACAAAAACACTGCTATACTGGCAATAGCAGGTGTTGTGCTGTAACAACATCACAATGGCATCAGAACCGGAAAGGCGATTTCACTGACAAACATCTCTTACGGCAGTATAAGAAAAGAAAAGAAATATTAGAAGAAATATTTAATGTTACGAAAATCTAAAATAAACAATTTCATGTTAAAAAGCCCCAAAAATCGAACCGCCCGCTACCTAAAGAGGCGACATCTGGGGAAAACGTATGCGACTTGTTTTTAGCGTAGTAAAAAAGTGCCAACATGCCATCATACGAATTTGCTACCCCTATCACCGAAAAATTGACCGACAAATATATCAACGAAAACTATAAGAGAATGTAAAAAAACAGAAACATCGATCACATATCAAACTATAATTAAAAGTTCACAGATCATGCATTGCTGCAAATATGTTTAAATCTTCTCATAAGCAAGTGTTTTGCTTGCCCAAATCACATAATTCATTAATAAATAATTCTTCAGGGGACAGTCAGGGCAAAAACATGACATTGAAGTGTTTATTTTTAACATTAATAAACGATGGTTGTTGTTTTGGAAACTGCAGCCATGGTGAATTTTGATGACCAAATTTATCAAGATAATTTCGTAAAATTGAAATCCACAAGAGAATGATTAAAACCTAGACATCGTTCACACCCAATGTAACAACTCTTTTGTGAACGTGTGGTTGGCTCTGAAAAGAGCCGTTTTATGTCTTCTGGTTTGCTCTGAAAAGACCTGTTTTCGTTCTTCTGGTGGCTGCTGGGCAAAATTCACTGCTAGTATGCATTTGGTCGCGAATGCACACTAGCAGAGATGAAAGACGTTGGTGGTTCCTGTGTTGCTGCATCCATAGGAACTCTTCCATGTACGTGATGATCAGGGTTGTTTGATTTAAATCATGATTTAAATCACTCAACAACAAAAATTCTTTGATTTATGATTTTTTTAATTCAGATTTTTTTAATCGATGATTTATATAAATTTAACACAAATAATTGTTTGCAAGCATCAAGATCAACAAAGTTTTGTATGTTTGTTAATACAAAAGCACAATGTGCGCACACTTTTGTAGTTGTATTGTCACCAGATAGCTTGATAGTCAAATGTTTTATGACACTGTATGTTTGAGCTATTCACTTTCTGAATGCAGTGAAGCCACACAGAATTGTCTTCAAGAGGAAGTATCTTTTCAAGTCAGAAGCCCTGAGTTAAAGTCCACTCACTTAGAGCTTGTGCTAGTTGTTACCAATTCAGTATGTTGACTCAAGTGAGACAGTCTTGGTGACAATTGTTTAATACTGTACCAGTTTGCAGTCTGGTTGGAGACCCATAGAGTACACAGAGCCCTGGACAGGTGCTAATCCACCGTCTCAGCAAACAATAATTAGCACTGCCATAGTCACAGACACACAGCATGCTTTCCTTTCTAAGACAGATTATGCAACTACAGGGGTTGCTGCCTTGTGGACATTGCCTAATGTCTTTACATAAGCAAAAATCATGTACCCTCTGTTAAGACAAGTACCCAAATCGATTTGAGTAGAACACATTTGAAAGAGTTTATAAATGTAAACATCTATATAAATGTCTGTATACCAGATTAAAAAAAATAAAATAAAGAAATCCCGATTTAAATACAAAAATCCTGATTTTTTTCACCCCTGGTGATACTGCCGTACAATATATTTGTCAGTGCCTTTCCGGTTCTGATGTCATTGTGATATTGTTACAGCACATTTCGGATGATCGCCATATTAACAATACCGGCTATTGTCAGTATAGTGTTGTTTTGGGCATTAAAAGTGCGCAAAACACAATATTTTTTACAAATATACATCCATTTTGTACCTGAACCGATTGAGAGTGATACAAAAAACAAATTAGCATAAAAAATTAGGTACAAATTTTGTTTAATAGCGTTAATAATTTTGACCAGACTAATACACCTTTACCTTTTTATTTTACCATATGATATATAGAGTAGCTATATTTGTTTAGAACTTTAACTATTTCATTGTGGTGTTATACTTTCCAATCTATTCATTTAACCAAGTCAAAGAAAATGGCTATATTTTATTTAACACGGTCACAGTTTTCTGCAGAATTTACAAGATTGTAATAGTATTTTCATTTATGGAGTGCAGTGGGGTAAAGAAAGTATTTCCTTCAGTCGAGGTATACCCTTCCATCATGTTTAAAATGTTACTATATGCCAGTTCGGAATTCTGGCGCCGCAAAGGTCATGCCTTTATGGTGGAGCACCAGCTGAGTACAATCAAGCTGATTTAAATCAGATGAGTTTTTATTAAAAATATTGATTTAAATTATTTTTTTAATTAAAATCATTGATTTAAATCAAATTTTTTTTTTTATTAATATCAAATAAAATTCACATTGAAATGTTTATTAAATTCATTACTTTATTTATTGGTCTGCTTAGTTATATGAAATGAATGACAATGTGTCTGTTTTAGTTTTATGCACAAAAATGTTGCTTTATTACATATACATTTACACATTTTGTGGGGCCAGTTCAAACCCATCTGGGCCGGTTCAAAATAAAACTGGGCCAGTTCACACAAAAATCTTGGCCAGTTAATTTTTTTTGCTAATTTTAGACACTGCCATGAAACATTTATAGTGACCATGTTTAGTACCCTAGGTTGCACCAACCAAGAAATTTGCATGTATTGTAATCATTTAAAAAATGTTCCATCATGCATGCTTGCTACACTAATTATTACATTATTTTACAGGATTTGAGTTGGGTGGTGTAAGCAAAGAATATTACATTATTTAATGTTGAGTTTGGGTTCGCAGCTGTTGGACTTCCATCTGGAAAATGGGCCGAACACATTTTGGAGTATGGTTTCGGTGCCCAGTTCTTTGCTGTGGCCTTCTCTTGTTTGTTCAAAACCTCCATCCATTTCTGGTGGCCTTCGCTATCTTTTTGTTCTGTGGGAACGGGTACGGAAGGGGTACAGAACGGGTACAGAACGGGTACAGAACGGGGAGGACAAGTGCACTGCCCTACACCTTTCTTAAATCCTGGGTGGATTTTACAATTCTCTGACTTCCACCGGTTCAGCTTGTACTCTCCATTCCCACAGTTCAACACAGCATAAACTGGCATGTCTAAAACAACATTTATAAGTTAAATAATTGACAAAAAAGTATGCATATATAAATGTATAACATAACTTATAGTAAATTGTAGACAATTAAATATTAGCAGATATATCACGTGTGCAAGGCTGACACACATTTGTCATGCAACTGAATTAAGATGAATTGATTAACATTTTATTGAATATGTTATTGCTTTTGCAAGAAACACCTGTGACAAGATACTAGTGACTGGGGTTTGTAACTGCCTAAACAGGGAGAGTATAATTATACTATTTGGACTGGGTAACAACCCTTGGGCTCCATCAGTGCCATAAGTGTCTAAGCCTGAGGACATGCACCAATAGTTTGCAGTTCATGCTGTTAATAGTAATTAGGGCACTGCTGGAGCCCAATGGTTACTACCAAAACATCCAGTAGGGAGTATCTTCTACAGGGGTAAGAGTAAGACCACAGTTGACCTTCATGTTTAGTGTTTCACACGAATGTAGGCGCTTTACATGAAACTGCATAAATTAAATAAAACTATAAAATACATAATTTACATAAAACTGCATAAATTAAATAAAACCATAAAATATAGATTATTTTAAAAGTAGATAGTGTAAATGAGTTGATTTAAACAACAAATAAATAAACACATATATTACACTTATAGTACACACACGAATAAAACATTACGGATAAGTCATTGGTATATAGCAATGTCATTAAAACGAGAGCGTGACTCAATAACGTCAGTCGTATGCCAGTTTAGAGAGATGTGTTTTTAAGTATCTCTTGAAAGAGCTGAGAGTGTTCAGTTGTTTATTGTTCTCAGGCAAGTCGTTCTGAAACAACGTTCGCCATAAGTTGCAGTCCGTGGCACAGGTACGACGAGAAGTGACTTCTCCGTTGATCTTAAACTACGCGTTGGTTGGTGTTTCTGCACAATGTCACTCGTGTATGCCGGTGCCAATCCGTTGAGCACTTTATAAGGTGTTAACCTTAAAGTGGAGCCGGTATTTCACCGGAAGCCAATGTAGCTCACGTAACACAGGTGTTATGTGTTCGCTCTTTTAACAAGATTGCCATCCCAAACAACAAGTTCCAGATAGCAAGTGGACAAGGAAGCCATTGGCTTATGGAGAGTCCAACAATTTTCTCATCTATGTGTAGCCTGCCCTTATCAAATATCTGTCAATTATATTTTTAAACATATTCACACTACTAGCATTAACACAATCATTTGGCAGTTTGTTCCATTCATTTATCACCCTCTGTGAGAAAGAGTACTGTCCAACCTACACTGCTCCTTAACTAATGCTGCTTTGTGTCCTCTGGTTCTACTGCCATCTTTAATGTAGGGCATATTAAATTATGATATGTGAATCTAAATGATTCATATGGTGCGACATAAGTGCAATTGAGCAGGCATATTCACATGTTTCTTTGTAGAAGCTATTGTCTGTGAGATTTATTTAGAGTTTAACAGGCGGAGGGATTTATGGGAATTTTTCTGCTATGGGCCACGTGGGCGCATGAATACACGGTTATTTTTGTAAAAATTTACAGGCATCGCACATTGGGGTGTTTTAAAAAGAGCTGGAGGTATGTGATTTTGACAAAACTTGGTGACTGGTGAGCATGTCAATGAGATGATGGCAGTTGCTGTAAACAAATTTCAGAATTTTTAGTGGTCATTCTTTCTTCTTTCCCTTTCGGTGTGTGGTCCAAGTTACTTGGTAGCTTCTTCCACTTTCATTGTTAACTCTCTCCATTTCCCTCTGTCTTCTGCGATGGTCTTCCACTCTTGTCCGTTCGTACCTGCCCTTTCAAGATCTCGTTTGACATAGTCTTTCCATCGCAGCTTTGCTCTTCCTCTTCTACCACACTCTTCTGCTTTCCATGCTCTTTTTGACAGTCTGTCTTCACCCATTCTTTGCACATGTCCTGCCCATCTCATTCTGCTTCCGGCTACTTTCATCTTTTGGTGTTTTTTCATGCCAATATCTTCTGTCAATTCCTTCATCTTCCTTCTATCTTCTTGGGTTACTTTGCATATTCTTCGGACCCATTTGTTTTTCTGTATCTTCTCCTCCTGTCTCTCTGTCAGTGCCAGTGTTCCCAACCCGTATATATACAGGCTGGTACCGTTCACTCCTACAGCCTTTCCAGTTTTCATCTTCTTTACAGATTTCTCAATCTCTTTTTCTGTTATTGTCCTCACCTCCAGCTCTCTCCTTACAGAATGTGGTATCTCTATCTTACATTTTCCCTCCGGATTTAGTAGTTTCTTGAAATACTCCTCCTATATACCAAGCACTTGTTTTACTCCAGTGACCAATGTCCCATCGCTTCTCTTCATTGCTGATGTTTGAGTTGTATCTTTGCTATCTCTGTCTCTATCTCTGGCCAGCTTGAAGATCAATTCCCCCATCTTCAATCCTCTTGCACCATTCCTCTTGTTTCTCATCTCTTGCTTTAGCAACAGCCTTATTTGCTGCATTCTTCTTCTCTCTGTACTTCTGCTTCAGCCTTGTCTTTTCTTCATCACTCGCTTCTTCCACACCCTTCAGTGCCGCCTTCTTTTTTTGTATTGCTTGTTCAACTTCCAGGTTCCACCACCACTGTTCTTTCTTTTGACTTTGTGTGGGCTTTCCTGATGTTCAGCCACATATCTCCTCAGCTGTTCCAACAAAGCCTTCCTTAAATGCTGTCCACTCTGCTTCCACATCCTCCCTTTGTTCTTTAAGTACCCCGAACTTCCTATCGACTTCACTTTTGTATTTTTCCATCACTTCTCCTTCACATTTCCACCACCTGATCACCTGCCTTTGCTTCCTCCTCCTTTGTTTGTCTCTTCCTATCCACATTTCATAAACCAAAGGTTTATGTTGGCTCGTTATGTGCTCTCCTGCCAAAACATTCCAGTTTCTAACCTTGTTTCACTGAGAACTTCTGACAATCAGCAGATCTATCTCTGTTCTGTTGTTCCCACTTCTGTAGGTTATCTTGTGTGACTCCCTCTTCTGGAAGAAGGAGTTTACCACCAGCAACTGGTTTCTGGCGAGCTTCTCCACCAGGTCTTGTCCTTCTCTGTTTCTTGAGCCCCATCCATACCTTCCTAGGGTCTCCTCATTGTTCTGTCTCTTTCCCATGTGTGCATTCATGTCACCTGCCACAACCAACATTCATGTCACCTGCCACAACCAACATTCATGTCACCTGCCACAACCAACAGTCATGTCACCTGCCACAACCAACATTCATGTCACCTGCCACAACCAACAGTCATGTCACCTGCCACAACCAACACTGTTTCCCGGCTCCACATGCCCGATCATTTCTTCCAAGTTACTTCGAAATGCATCCTTGTCTTCTTACGTTTTCCTCGTCTGTGGTGCATATACTGATAGTATACACATCATCTGTCCTCCGACCAATATCCACACTGCAATGATCCTGCCTCCCCATTTCTCCACCCTGATGACTTCCTTACTGTATTCCTCATTCATAATCACTCCCACTCCATTTGTCTTTCCATCTCCCACTGCACGCAGCATCTTAAATCCTTCACCAAGGTCCACTGCTCCATCCCCTTTCAACTTCGTTTCTTGGACCCCCATCACACACATTTGATGTGGGAATAATGTTGGCAAACATCTTCTTTCAAATATATTTGAGCACCAGGATAACCCAGGGCTGCCATCTTCTCTGGTCCGGATCACAGTCGAAACAAGTTTTATCGAAGCGAGCAAAGCCGGCTGTGTTTCATTGGCTTGAAGTTTGCTTTTTTTTAAAGGTTGTCTCCATAGGGAACTTAAACCAACTACATGGTACTATATATATATGATGCTTGCTTCTAAACAACCGCTATCCCTGTCAACAGTACGGTGAATGAATGGAAAGTCTCAGTCTCGTAGCACTTCCTTGTCATCAGTGACATCATGTCTAAGCTTGCTGATAACTGCTGAAAAAATATGCATAATTGATGCAGGTCATTAGAACAGAGTATTATTTGGAATTATTAATTAATTGAATTCTAATGAATTTTCCAGTGTTGTGGAAATGGAAATGTACTACTGGGTACAAGATGTAATGTAATATGATTTCACACAACTGACGCAGGTGCAACAAAAATAGCCTCCTGTTCAATGTCTGGTTGTCTGCTAGATGAATTAATGCATTAATTGTCTGATTTGTATTAAGGTGAAACATTTACAGCAAAATGAACACAAATGGCAATAATTATTAACTGTACCATACCATGGTTGAAATTTTGCAGAAAAAAATGTGCCTTTTGTGAAAAGAAACATGGCTTTTTTAAACACGTCAAACTAAATTGGCCATTCTGAAAGGAAAATATGTGATTTGACAAAAAATAAACTTTTTTTTAAAAGGAATTGAAACAGAATTTGCCTTTTTTAAATATAAAATCAATGTTGTACAAAAGTCCAAGTTTCTTGGCCAGTGTTGGAGACACATCACAAACTCTGAGGGGCACTATACATTTTGATTGAGGTTACAGCCCCACAAATTCACTTATATAAATGTTTTAGATGATTAATATTATTGGTTACTAAATTGATAATATTGTGTCATCTGCATGGTAAAATTAAACATTTGTCTAGCTGGTGAGAAATCATCTATATAAAAACCCCAAATTTTTTTTAAAGATGTCTTACAGGTGCACAGTTGCAATGATGTAAGTAACAATAGCATTGCCCAGCCAACCAAAACCATCACTCATCAGTGTGGAACCTGTAGTGAATTTATTGCATTACTAGGTCACCAGATGGACCTATGTATATCTGAAGTTTCTTTGATGAAACGAGTTAGACTGGTTTGAGTACAGCATTACCAGCCATCTATGGCTTGAGCAGGGGTGCCTGCTAACCTCGATTATCCAGGCTCCACGATGTGGCGCCACCATTTGTCGCACACATCCTCGCCTGGACACGGAGTGGTGTTCCCATTGTGACGGAAATTATGTATGCACCCAGAATTTGCACTGAGAGAAACACAGTTTGCCTGCATCCAGAACATTACTGATGGACGTTATGTGATGGGAATACTTCCAACAGGGTATGGAGAATCCCTCATATACACAATTCTCCCTCGCACACGTTGACATGGTGTTGCCTTTTATTTACTGTTGGTCATCGGAAGAAAGACTACACACGATCGATGGGCCTTGGACTTGGTGGTGCGGTTCACCCGAAGCTGAGCGGTAGCACTATTAATACGGGTAAGCCATTGTATTGATTTCAGTTTCATACATATAGCATATATGGGTGACTATTACGGTAACGCAGATTTCTCATGTCACTCATGGTTCATGTTTGTATTGCAATCAAGTTAGTTCTAAAAAAGGCACCTGAAAACAGGTGAAAATATGTGTGATTTGGGGCTCTTACCCCTTGTTTTTTGTAAAGCATTATTTTAATAAATTTATTATATTTTATACAATTAAATCAAACTTGCATACACCTATATTACTTCCTAATTTGCTTACCTAGTACCTATATGGTACACCCATTTGGTATTGCAGTTACTAATATAATATGGTATTGATGTAACTCTCAGCCAAAGATAGACCCACAACTTACAATTAAAAGCAGATACAAAATATTAAGGGTGGCCCATGTATAGACACATTCCAAACTTGGCGTTGTGTTTGTGCACATGAATGTGTATTATTTGTGATGCTTATTAACATTGATGCGAAGTTGCACTGAGAACTTGATTTTCAATGAAAATCATTCACAAATCATAACCCCTGTAAGAGTCTGATTTTAACTGTACTTGATTGGTTGATCCACTTACATTAGATGTGTACTGTGTATGTTAGGGAGGAAATGGTGGTAATGAGTGAAGGCTATACACCTTCCTCCCTGTGCAATGTTACATAGACAATTATGAAAAAAGCATAACAATCATGGCAAGTATTACTTGATAACAAGATCTGTTTTTAATAATTTAAATCCTGTATGTCATTGGGCACTTGTTATGTTGTACACACATAAAATATGATAACTTATGATGTTCTGATGTAAAACAATACACATGAATAATAATATTGCTTGACATGCCTAATTAACTAAGAAATAACAATGGATCAGTATTGCCTTCCACAAAACAACAATGTAGCAACTGAAACCCATTTCACAGATATTTACTAACAATCATAGGCCCTGTAATAGGGTATGGTGGCAGTTGCACCCAGGGATATATCGGTCAGTCTGGCAGATGAGCAACTTGTTTGGCTTCTCCAAATATTAGTGGTGTACATGTGGCATTGTTGTTCAAAAATTTGTCTTTGTTTCCTGCTGAATGTGTCTTCAACTCACATTTGTCATGCCCCAACAATACACAAAATACACTTCAGTTACCTATGTCATCCCCTAGTCAATTTACTATGCCAATGCTAACAACAACAGCTAATTTAAAACATGTCATTAACTTGAAAATTCTACGACTGTGACAAGGCTGCTTTTAAAGTAACCAATTATTAATGTTGGCCAATATGTGCATGTGTTTAAATTACATTATAAACATGTTTTGGATGTCTACTGTCTGCAACACCTATAAGTTTCAATCAGTCAGATTTCGTTTGGGCTGATTGTAAACATTTGCAAATTTATCACACTTTGACCTGTGACAATGAACAATATTGATATCCATCAATACTGATATTCATCTGTTACATAATGTAACAATGGGTACTAGAACTAGACAAGTTCGAGTAACTTCCTATAACCATACCTTGTAGTAAATAGTGCATACGGTAACAACTACTAATTAAATTATTTTACATTCCTATTCCTATTTTACGTTCCTGTTATTGTAGGGCCAGTGACTTCCATGAAGACTGCAACAGTTACTCCAGCCAAGATGATCGACATCCAGAATGAACTTTGCATGACAGCTTCACTAGAAATTTTGGCATGTCTAGATCAGACAAATATTGTATATCAGGCTGCGAAATCCACACATGACACATGCATGGATTTACGAAACAGTGAACTGTGAATATGTGTGTACTTAGCCGACAATATCATATAGACTTATGCACTTTGCTGCAATGAGCCTATAATGTCCTGTGAACATTGACATGGATTGGATATATGAAACAGTGAACTGTGAATATTGCTGCATTGTACTATTATTATGGTCTTCTTATAGTTCCTTTCATGACGGGCTGATGCCAACTTTGGGTATTGTCTTTTTCCATGTCTTCATATCAGCCTACAGTGAACAATAAATAAACATTACTTCATGTTGAAGTACAGGATATTATTTCATGACACAGTGAAATAAGAATATTGATGTACTGGGCTTGCAGTGTGCAGTAAACCAGTTTTGACATTGGACTATAAATTGTGTTTTTTCAAACAATTATTTCCATATGCAAGAATATATTGGTTTTCTTTATAATTATACAGTAAACACTACAGATTCTACATATTTTGCCTGTTGTGTATCTAGTTTGTTGATGTTCTAATATGTAGTGTGTGAATTGTAATATCTGCAATCGGTTTAATTAAAAAGTTCGCAGATGAGTATATATTTTTTTAAATCATCGAAAGAATTGACTTTAATTGTTCATTCTTGGTGGCTGTGCTGATTTTGCCTCATGACAGGAATGCAGACTCATTTGTTCCGGCAGGCAACTTTGCACTTTGCAGCAGTGATATTCCAGTGGCATTTTAGCTATACATTTGATTTATGTATTTGCTGATGTTTTATAAACTAACTTATTCTACCTATTTCTTTAACAAATTTAAGCACCTTATTTATTTTAGTCATTTAATTTATTCCTTTTATCTGTTTTAGCTCATTTTAATGTATTTTACTTATATATGTACAACTGTAGAGCCTTTGAGCAGGTGTTTCACCCAGATACATGGCATGTTATAAATGTTTAATAATAACAAATCTGGTAGGGCTCAAAATAGTGGATATCCAAAATGGTAAACTCTGTGCGAGTCAATGCCGATAATGGACATGACTTCCATCCTCTCGCCGATTACATGATAAAGTTATGAAATTTTACCAAAGGTGAAAATTGAGATTTTTCAGCATTTAGATTTTTACTAAGTAATTTAATTGTGGAATCAGTGGATACTAGGTAGGCTTGAATTTTCGCAAAATTAACTTGAAAAAAGAAAAGAAAATTTTTTATTGAGGAGGCATCTTTAATTATACATAATTCAATCTCCAAAAGATTACATTGTAGTAAAGTTAATTGTGTACACCATTTGCGCAGTACATTTGTAAACACCACTGTCATGCATAATTATTTATGGCTAAAATAGATAATTTATCAATATAAATATGTCAATAGAGGTCAAATAATCAGGTCACTGTAAGGTTAGTGTTAATGGTCAACAATTACAGCCTCTATTGACATGATAGCACCACAGTCCATACTTAATTAAAAATAAATAGATCATCACACGTAATTCAGTAACACATAAGGTCAATAATGGGTATTAAGGTCAATGTGTATATAGATTCTACCTAACACTCCTCCCTCAACTTACTGATCTCGTGTCATACATGATTACTTAATTAGGGCATTTTTAACAAATAGGTCAACGATCATTGTAGGTCAAGTAAGTAGGTCATTGCAAGGTCATGTCAAGTTCACACATTATTAGGTCTAAACATTTTTATTCCACCTCAATATCTTCATTAGTACGCATTATGCCGTGTGCCCTTACATTCAGTGGCAATACAGCCCACAAACATCCAGATCACAACAAATGGACTCTATTCCTAGTGTAAAAAAATGCCCCTTTTTATGACACTAAAAAACTTCGCAAATAATAAATATTGAAAAACAAATCAAAAAGGGTTATACACTGCACAACATATTTTATTACACCGAAGTGTTTAAATGATTTGAAAATGTTTGCGTCCGTCTCCATTTGACACGCATCCTCACGCAATCTGTCTAAAAAAAGGACTGCGAACTATTAAAAAAACTCAGATAATAAGGTAAGACCAGAACTGGTCACAAGATCATGAAAATGCAGCAATACGTCAGATTACTTCAAAGATTGATAACGCCATAATTTTTGCGTATACCAGTGGTGCCATCTGACGATGGGAACGGTCAAAACATGCTTTTGTTGCCAGATGATATTCTCGTTGGATTCACGAAGTGAGACTAGGGTGCCTGCAGGCTTTTTCCAGAGGGGGGCAAAATTCTTATTCCAACCAGAAATCTTTACACTTACCAAAATGTCTACTTTCAATTAACAATAATGATATAATTGTATATAATTAACAAATATACTAGATGATCTACTTAACACAAATAGTAAACAATCTACCCGCCATAAAAGACCTAAATTTGACAAACATCTTGGTCCTGGGGGACATGTGCCTACCCCCTTGCCCCCCTCCGGACGCCCTAATTTGCTGCTAATGGGTTTTAAACTTTGTTTACCTCCGACCTGATATGATACCGTCATTTTTGAAGATACGGGATAGAAACAATTGTGGTAAAGAAATACACACAAATGATGCACATATTTTTTATGTTAACTTAATAAGTATAAATTTTACAAAGGAATTGTGTAGGGGTGTCTGGAAATCTGGCTGATATTCAAAAAAGCAATGGCGACAGAAACACAAAGCAGCGAATCTTGGGTGAACCAAAAACTCAGATGAGTGAAACCTTGGAAGAATCAAACGCCATATATGTGTAGACATTTTATGCATTAGAAATTTACAATTTATCATTAATTAGTTATGTAAAGTGCATTGAGCTATATAAAACTTAAATATTAAAATTAGTATTATGAGGAAGACAAACCTCAGATCTATGAGTCAAGTCTGAGTCAAACAAATCTCAGATGAGCCACCAAACCTTGTATGGGCCAAACCTGAGATAAATAAAACGATTGATTAACCATGGTTAAACCAAACCTTGGATTTCTTCCTGCCTATAGATAATTGATGGATGATCGTTGGTATGAAATTGGCCATTACTCCCACCTTGACTGGGTGCTTAGGGTGTCGATTTACATTGAATTTACATAAAACGGTGGCACTTGCCTGTTTAGTACTGGGTTAGGTTACTGAGATAGTGGATGTATAATCACACTCTAGTGTGATGATTAGTCAGTATGCAAAGTTGCAAACAGTGTGAAGTGGCTTCTGTGGTTTCACATGGTCCATGTAGTTCACATGGTATCAGAGCCAGAAGTCTATCAGTCAGTATATGTATATACACCTGTAGATAGATAAGCTAGTTGAAATACAGCATCATTACTATTTGTTTGCCTTGCAATTATATATTTGCTAGTGTAGACAGAAGCCTCCATTTGACATTCTGCCGAAGAACGTTCAGGTTTGTGGTGTGATGGTCTCGTCTCAGTTCACTCTAACATAATTTTACCCTTTAGCCATTTGGTTGGTTAATGACTTGATGTGGTTGTTTTTTTAGCCAACTTAATTTTCCTTTAGCCAACATTGGCTAAGTCATCAACTTTTCTTTTAGCAAGATTGTGAATGTGCCTAAAATCTTGGTTGTGTGTTGTTGTATTCAGTGTACAGCTATGTGTCTGATGTGTCATGGTGTTGTTGTATTCAGTGTACAGCTATGTGTCTGATGTGTTGTATTAAGTGTACAGCTGTGTGTCTGAGTTGTCATGGTGTTGTATTCAATGTACAGCTATGTGTCTGATGTGTTGTATTCAGTGTACAGCTATGTTTCTGATGTGTTGTATTCAATGTACAGCTATGTGTCTGATATGTCATGGTGTTGTTGTATTCAGTGTACAGTTGTTTCTGATGTGTTGTATTCAATGTACAGCTATGTGTCTGATGTGTCATGGTGTTGTTGTATTCAGTGTACAGCTATGTGTCTGAGTTGTCATGGTATTGTTGTATTCGGTGTACAGCTGTGTGTCTGAGTTGTCATGGTGTTGTTGTATTCGGTGTACAGCTGTGTGTCTGAGTTGTCATGGTGTTGTTGTATTCGGTGTACAGCTGTGTGTCTTGAGTTGTCATGGTGTTGTTGTATTCGGTGTACAGCTGTGTGTCTGAGTTGTCATGGTGTTGTTGTACTCAATGTACAGCTTATTTTGGTTGTGGTCAATGGGGACGTGAAGGTCTTATGCAAATTCATACAATCTTACACAGTTGTGACTTCACGTATGACCTGTCTGACCTCCTTGCATGCTTGAATGAATGGTCAAAGTTGGGTGACTTCTGACTTCACATATGACCTGTCTAACCTCCTTTCATGCTTGAATGAATGGTCAAAGTTGGGTGACTTCTGACTTCACGTATGACCTGTCTAACCTCCTTGCATGCTTGAATGAATGGTCACTGTATTACATACATTCAGTATTTGTTGTCATTTCCATAACTCTAAATCAGACTACCTTTTCATAGCCAACATTTGCTCATGGAATAGAAATATTTTATATAGATTCAATATTCTATTACCATCCATATATAGGAACATAGTAATAGAGTAGTTCTCCAGAATTGGTGACTACACGGGGTAGACCACACTGTTGACCTTATATTGTTCTTTGGCCATTTCTGGATGGATAAATATATCAAATTAATTAGATATATTCCAAAGAATCAGTAGCATCAGGGTTGGACACATGCAGTTTCTACATTTTGAGAACATTTGATTAGAAGTGAAAAAAGGTCTGCAAATGGCGGCCTGAAAATGTCCTGCCATCACATGCTATTTTGATAGTTTCATGTCATCAAAACCATAAAGAATTTATCATTTGTCTTGCTTTCTTGTTGTTGATATGATGTCAATAAAGGTGTGTTTAAAGATTGGGTGTTTTTTCCATTCTTCAACAAAGAATGGGAAACACTAGATTAAACTAAGATTAGTAACGCATAGATTACTGATGTCTTTAATGAAAATTCCTAACTGGGTGTGAAATACTTAGAAATATGTTCGTTGTCATGCTTGATGAGTCCATGTACACATGGGATAATCACGAGACATTTTCAACGTTGTGCCTACTTTGAGCGCCACTACTTCCGACAATTGTTGCTGCCCAGAAACTGACAACTGGTCACATTGTAAACAGGTTTAAAACATGGGCCCCCTGGAGAAGTCGAGGGGCTGTGTTTTTTAGCCAAACAATATTTTTTGTCATTGGCAAGCTGGCAGATGGTTCATGTGAGTCTAGATTGTGTAATATTATACTTGATAGTGACATTTAGAGATAGTGGGCTTCTGTCAGCTCAACTTTCTTCTTCACCCAATGTAATTTTGGTAAATATTTGTACAAGATAAACCCAGATTATCTGCACTAAATATACATTTATATTTACATTAAATAATAATAATAAAATTAACTTATATAGCGTGTATATTCAGACATACAAACTGTTCAAAGGCACTTGAAAGATAACACAGATAAAAATAACTATTATAATAAAATTCACAACTCGATATAATAGTGATGCTTATATATAGGTAAGAGTTATACATGTAAATTATATTACTCAAGTTACTACATAATAATAAAATAGAATACCAAATTAAAATATAATAAGGAGAAAAATAAAATAAATTTGCAGTTAAATTCACTAAGGAAAAAACTACTGAGTAGGCAAGGTGTGTAAGACTATCATGTCACATGAAAACAAAAACTACTGAGTAGACGAGGTGTCTAAGACTGTCATGTCACATGAAAACAAAAACTACTGAGTAGACGAGGTGTGTAAGACTGTCATGTCACATGAAAACAAAAACTGTTTTAAAATCAAATAAGTAATAAAAGTAAAATACAATAAGAGAAATCTTGGTAATTAAAGACTATACTGTATAGAGCAGCGGATTGATGAGGGTTCAAGACCCCCATTCAGGGAAGATTACTGTGGGACTACCATTAATGTCAAGTGTCATTGCTGCTGCCACATGTTTTTTCTTTATCACGTATTTTATGGACTACTGTATATTGAGATGGATACTCAACTGGTCAATGCCATTATAAGTGAGTTACACTGTTGGATAATACGGGCAAGGAAACCAGGGGTTCAGGGAAGCAGACCCTGATCTTCCTGTCATGCTTGGGTAGTCATGGATGGTGACAATGTTAGGGGCAACAGTTCCCAGTTGTTGACCTTTACAAAATATGTAATATGGTGACATGGCGTAAGGTCTGCGGCAAGTGTCTTGTCAACATTGAATGGTAGTGCCACCAGACGGGTTAAACAGAACTAATAGAGCTCCTGCCTAAATTAGTTTTGTAATGGTGAATGTTGTATCGTGTTGTAGGGTGGCGGGCTCTGCTCGAAAGCGAGAGAATGGCCCAAAAGCAGCAGCCCACGAAGACATACCTGAATGTTGGTCTCGAGGACGAGATGGTAAGGTATTTCCATTGGTTGAGTTGAGTTACAGATATGAAAAGTAAACATGGATATTATATTGTATTTAGTAGCAGTACATACTGTTATACCTATGTGAACTAGGATATGTGGTATGACAACTTTATTATTAACATGTGATAAAATATAAAGAAATGGTTTGGCATGCATAAAAACCACCAATTTATTTTTGAGTCATTTAGTATTTTTTGCCTCTCAGGAGATCCGTGGCTACCGGCCGCATCGTGTCAAGGAGACCATCAGTTGGATCTTTATCTTTCTGTCACTGGGGGCGTTGCGTCTCGTCTTCCACTGGCGTCCGGCGTGGTGGTTGCGACTGACCAAGTGTCCGTGTGATCTGTCCGAAGCAGTGCTGGTGTTGCTGCAGGTCAGGGGCAGGGCTTACATGTAGGCTGGTTTGTGCACACGCAATTAATTAGGTGCACCAATTTCATGCTGAATGCACATCTTCATGTTTCTAGTCAAATTTTCAGCTGTGGAAACTTTGATATTACAATTGTGGAGATGAATTACGGGAGTTATGGTAATGTAATTATTGCATGTCCGTGTGCACGTGGCCACACCCGCAGTTCTTTTTCCTTCTTATGTCAACGATTGTGAAATAGACATTGTGATTTGATGTGAAATTGGTACAATGAACTGTATGATAAGCCTTGCCAAGAAGCTCAAAAGTATGCTTATATGAGGTTTAGTAGTGAAAGCAAGATCAGTGCATTGTTTTACCAAAATAATAAAATAATATGAAATTTATTTATATACCCCATCTCTCTCAAAATAGATTCATGGGTGTTTACAAAGAACACAATATGTTACTTAAGTGGCTGCATGTACATAAGTGTTTACAAAGAACACAATATGTTACTTAAGTGGCTGCATGTACATAAGTGGCTGCATGTACATAAGTGGCTGCATGTACATAAGTGGCTGCATGTACATAAGTGGCTGCATGTACATAAGTGTTTACAAAGAACACAATATGTTACTTAAGTGGCTGCATGTACATAAGTGGCTGCATGTACATAAGTGGCTGCATGTACATAAGTGGCTGCATGTACATAAGTGGCTGCATGTACATAAGTGGCTGCATGTACATAAGTGGCTGCATGTACATAAGTGTTTACAAAGAACACAATATGTTACTTAAGTGGCTGCATGTACATAAGTGGCTGCATGTACATAAGTGGCTGCATGTACATAAGTGGCTGCATGTACATAAGTGGCTGCATGTACATAAGTGGCTGCATGTACATAAGTGGCTGCATGTACATAAGTGGCTGCATGTACATAAGTGGCTGCATGTACATAAGTGGCTGCATGTACATAAGTGCAGAGGAATACATACTTCACAATACATACCATATTCACCCTATTAAACGTACATGCCTTAATAAGCGTAGACCCCCATTTCCTATCAGCAGGATCCATAAATTATTGGCTCAGTGACGATAGACGATTGAAAGTTCCACCTATATCAACCGACTTTGAATTTCATCAAAACAGAATGCAAAAATAATAAAATTTCACCCTGCTACCAGATCATTTCTGAGTGGTTGAATGCCCATTTATACCGTGGTGGATATGTAGACATGTAAGCTATACAATAAAACAAAAAATTAATCAAATATGTTGAAAAAATTTACATCATGAAGGATTATGAAGAACTTTGTCAAAAGTCGATGGTTCTATAAATTATTTTATGAGTACAAAAATTAAAAAATTCACCCTGCTACTAGATAATTTATGGCTAAATGTCCTTGTATCCAGTGAGACAAATGTAGCCGTATGTGTAAATAAAATAAAAATGAATCAGATACATTGAGAAGTTCTGGTTTTGTGATGTTTTAATAATAATAATAACTTCTGTGGCGCCTATATCCTCAGGACCCTGAGCTCAGAGGCCCAACAAAACAGAATCATTAAGCATAATCGTGAACAGGGACGCGCAAAAGTCAGTATCAGAACGAGGGACAACCGAACATTTATGGTGGAAATGCAATTTGGAATAGATATGTCTATATATGAGTTTTTTTTCAGAAAATAGCAATAGTTTCAGATGTTTTCAAAGTGATAGGGAGTTCATTCCAGACCCTAGGCGCAGCGACACAGAAACCACGTTTACCCAAGTCAAGTTTTGTTTTAGGTACAATAAGTTGTTGTGAAGTTGATGATCTTAGCTGCCTAGGGATATTTGAAAGATGTAGAGAATCATGTAAAACTGTTCAGAGATTTAATAGGTCCATCTGTTTGGGTCTTTCCCAGACAAGATCAAAGGTGATTTTGAGTGACTGTTAATTACAATGTTATAAAACCATTTCTAAGAATGACTATTGCCTTGGACTAGTTCTCAGACAGACACCTACAATGTTGACCAGCTATATTTAAACCTAGTAAAAAAAGAAACTAATTTCTCGTTCCCGCACGCTTCCTTATTTGCCGCCGCCTCCTGTTTTTATTATTTACTACTGAAAAAAACAATTATTTAAACAAGTTGGTTTTGTTGTGTGAAGAAATCTCTTTCCAAAATTTGCCGTCCGAAGTACTGTTAGACTCATTCAGTTCACTATTTATACACCATACAAGGTGTAGGGATGTATGTGCATTCTACAGAGTCTAAGATAAGAACGATGATCCCTTGTTTTAGATACTCTATGCAGACTCATTTACATAATACCACTCTTAATCAGTAGAAATGTCATTCAGTTGTATGCCTGTGATACAAATTAATGAAACCAATGCCAAACCTACACATGACATTCATAAATACATTCAACATATTGTTTGTTTCTTCTTTGTTTCTAGTCAATTTAAGTAGTTTTCCAGAGTAACACGTATGTGCCATATTCCACTGACATAAATGCTTCTATTTATCTGCCATTCCCACTAAGACTTATTGTATTTGCTAATTGGCAAATGGAACGGCAGGCTTCATGGTAACATGCATCACTAGCATGTTCCATATTGCATAGATAAAACTACAGTTTTTCTTTAAATCAACCACAGTGATCAGTGTTGTTTTGCTTCACTGGAGATTGTAATACAGTGTTTTATTAATACACCCAACGTTGTTTTTTATTGACTATTAATAGGCCATATTACCCACTGTTCTAGCCATAACTACTGTTACTACCGACAACCCAGCAGGGTTGGCATGTAACGAAGTAAAAGTACTTCGTTACAATACTTGAGTAGTAGTAGAAGTAGAATTTTGACTAAATACTTTTTACTTGTAACGAAGTAGTTTTATAGGTAATGTGAGTTTTTACTCCGTTACTTTTATTTACTTCGCAATATATTTTCGTTACATTTTTGGCGAAACCGCTGCTGCAGGTGGCTCTCCACTGTCAACGACATTTCAAAAACTGTTCGTAGTCACCAGGCCAAAAGCTATTAATATCATTCAATCGCATGCCAGTTCGTGATCATATTTGCATGCATTCCTCTCTTCGGGAAATCGACGCAACCACTGTTTTATATTTACGTCAGTGAACGAAGTCTGCCAAATATTGGCATAGGTCAGGTCAAGGCCGTTGACATGAAATGTCACTTCGAGCACACAATGCTTGAACGCCATCTCAAACCACGATGCAAATGTCTCCGTTGCACCATAAACTATTAATCAGTAAATTTCCAATATGTATTATAAATATTAAAATTTGCAACTGACAATGTATTGATAATCCCCATACACTGACACAATTCAGATATTTATGAGCGAACGCGCATCGTGGATCGAGAACGAGAACCGATTTTCGCCAATTTTTCATTGTCAGCAACGGCCTTACCGGCTTACGTCAGCATTAAACTGCATTTTACTGTCACGAATAAAATTCATATTGAGATGTTTAATAAATTCATTATAATGATTACTCTACAGAACTAAACAGCAAAGAATTTATACTCTGTCATTTGGCAGCATCTTTTCCCAGCAATGGATTATTAAAGCTGACCCATAAATAATATCAGGGACAGGGACACTTTTAAATAATATCAAAGACAGGGACACTTTTAATTGCAATTAGCAACAACATTCCTCTGTTGCACTGGTCTGTCTTCTGATCAATTCTAGCCCCAGCTGGCACCAGGTAACCAACACAGCTAGCTGCTAAAGCGTTTTGTTTCAATGTTTGTGTGAGCTGATAAGACATGTCTAGGAAGACATGAGAAGGTGGGAGTTCACAAGCCAGATGGCTTCATCAGCTAGGCGTCAAATGTCTTTGTTAATTTTATTTTTATGTTATGCCTTTGTTAATTAATGTTGTGAGCTCTCATTAAAGCTAATGTAATTTTCCAAGCATCCAAGTGAGCACCGTGCTCAATGGTGGCAGACTGATTGACCAGCTAAGGCTGTCTGGGAGCACATTGTTATAGGCAGAGTGGTTTCAAAACAGTTGTCAGATGCAAGTTGTGTAATTTATATAATATTACTCATGATTTTGTTGTTATTTCTAAGTGTTGTACTTTTACTTCAAGTACTTTTGAAAAGTAGTTTTACTTTTTACTCAAGTACTTTTTTTTACAAAGTAATTTTTCTTTTACTCAAGTACTTTTTAGGTGAATTACTTTTACTTTTACTCAAGTACAAAATTAAAGTAACTCAGTCACAACCCTGCAACCCAGTGACCTGACGAAACCTCATCATTTAGAGAAACAAATATTGGTGTATGCTTATAAGAACAGATTAAAAAAAAATTTTTCATGTATACATTTTTTTCAAGCATTTTCTATGCTTAATAGGTCGAATTAGGTATATTACAACAATATTATATACATACATGACTATAATATAAGGTATATATACATTACAGAAGTAAATGATGAGGGATATATATATATATATATATATATATATATATATATATATATATATATATATATATATATATGACATACAAAAATATTGTGCAGTATGTAAATCTGATTTAAATTGAGATATGAAATTAA
This sequence comes from Lamellibrachia columna, assembly GCA_963662155.1. Taxonomy (NCBI): domain Eukaryota; kingdom Metazoa; phylum Annelida; class Polychaeta; order Sabellida; family Siboglinidae; genus Lamellibrachia; species Lamellibrachia columna. The sequence continues at coordinate 52,052,852 of OY759267.1, forward strand.
CTAAATTGATATTCCTATGTAGTACAACACCACTTACCTCTTTTAGTGTTAAGAGTTCAAATTCTGATTGTTTTTATTGTAACATCAGCAGTGTTGTGTGTGTTTTGTTGTTAGGACCAGTACAAGGAATTGTTTGTGGAGAAACTGAGAGTATTGTCACACCATGAAGATGGGTGAGTATGTCTTATTAGTCCTCGGAGGAGAAGATGGGTGAGTATGTCTTATTAGTCCTCGGAGGAGAAGATGGGTGAGTATGTCTTAGTAGTCCTCGGTGGAGAAGATGGGTGAGTATGTCTTAGTAGTCCTCGGAGGAGAAGATGGGTGAGTATGTCTTAGTAGTCCTCGGAGGAGAAGATGGGTGAGTATGTCTTAGTAGTCCTCGGTGGAGAAGATGGGTGAGTATGTCTTATTAGTCCTCGGAGGAGAAGATGGGTGAGTATGTCTTATTAGTCCTCGGAGGAGAAGATGGGTGAGTATGTCTTAGTAGTCCTTGGAGGAGAAGATGGGTGAGTATGTCTTAGTAGTCCTCGGAGGAGAAGATGGGTGAGTATGTCTTAGTAGTCCTCGGAGGAGAAGATGGGTGAGTATGTCTTAGTAGTCCTCGGAGGAGAAGATGGGTGAGTATGTCTTAGTAGTCCTCGGTGGAGAAGATGGGTGAGTATGTCTTAGTAGTCCTCAGTGGAGAAGATGGGTGAGTATGTCTTAGTAGTCCTCGGAGGAGAAGATGGGTGAATATGTCTTAGTAGTCCTCGGAGGAGAAGATGGGTGAGTATGTCTTAGTAGTCCTCGGAGGAGAAGATGGGTGAGTATGTCTTAATAGTCCTCGGAGGAGAATAATATGTGACAATTTTTTTAATCTCACATTTCTGTGATATTTCATATTCATTTTAATTTCTTTCTGCAGTGAAACATTTGAAAGCAAATACGGTTACTTGATGTTCAGATCTGTGGTGTGTGAATAGTTTTGACCTAATTTGTTGTAGTGGATACTAGGTAAGTTCAATATGTTGTAGTGGATACTAGTTAGGTTCAACTTTTCACAAAATGAGTCTGAAATGAGATGAGCAAAAAATTTAATTGTGGAGGGACTTTAAACACTGGCCGCATGTGTGGTTCCAGCCTTTAAACACTGGTTGCGTGTGTGGTTCCAGCCTTCACTACGTGTGGAGGGACCTTTAAACACTGGCTGTGTGTGTGGTTCCAGCCTTCATTAAGTATGGAGGGAGCTTTAAACACTAGTTGCGTGTGTGGTTCCAGCCTTCACTAAGTGTTGAGGGACCTTTAAACACTGGCCGCGTGTGTGGTTCCAGCCTTCAGTAAGAGTGGAGGGACCTTTAAACACTGGCCGCGTGTGTGGTTCCAGCCTTCACTAAGTGTGGAGAGATTTTAAACACTGGCTGCGTGTGTGGTTCCAGCCTTCACTAAGTGTGGAGGGAGCTTTAAACACTGGCTATGTGTGTGGTTCCAGCCTTCACTAAGAGTGGAGGGACCTTTAAACACTGGCCGCATGTGTGGTTCCAGCCTTCACTAAGTGTGGAGGGACTTTAAACACTGGCCGCGTGTGTGGTTCCAGCCTTCACTAAGTGTGGAGGGACCTTTAAACACTGGCCGCGTGTGTGGTTCCAGCCTTCACTAAGAGTGGAGGGACCTTTAAACACTGGCTGCGTGTGTGGTTCCAGTCTTCACTAAGTGTGGAGGGAGCTTTAAACATTGGCCGCGTGTGTGGTTCCAGCCTTCACTAAGTGTGGAGGGACTTTAAACACTGGCTGTGTGTGTTGTTCCAGCCTTCACTAAGTGTGGAGGGAGCTTTAAACACTGGCCGTGTGTGTGGTTCCAGCCTTCACTAAGTGTGGAGGGACCTTTAAACACTGGCCACGTGTGTGGTTCCAGCCTTCACTAAGAGTGGAGGGACCTTTAAACACTGGCAGCGTATGTGGTTCCAGCCTTCACTAAGTGTGGAGGGAGCTTTAAACACTGGCCGCGTGTGTGGTTCCAGCCTTCACTAAGTGTGGAGGGACCTTTAAACACTGGTTGCATGTGTGGTTCCAGCCTTCACTAAGTGTGGAGGGACTTTAAACACTGGCTGCGTGTGTGGTTCCAGCCTTCACTAAGTGTGGAGGGACCTTTAAACTCTGGCCGCGTGTGTGGTTCTAGCCTTCACTAAGTGTGGAGGAACCTTTAAACTCTGGCCGCGTGTGTGGTTCCAGCCTTCACTAAGTATGGAGGGAGCTTTAAACACTGGTTGCGTGTGTGGTTCCAGCCTTCACTAAGTGTGGAGGGAGCTTTAAACACTGACTGTTTGACTTGAACCTCATTAGCTGTCACTGTAAGCCTATAAGAAAGTAAACAACATCATACAGTTTTTATACAAGAATATTTCTGTTTTTACAAAATTTTCCAAAAATGTTGCCATGAAGTAGCTTGATGCCTAACAATGATCATCATAACAATTTGACAAACCTTATAATTGGATGTGAGAAGTTGGACGGCCGTTTAGTGTTTCTTGTGTTCTGCTACTAGGAGTGACCTGCATCAGTCGGACTTGCTGCAGGTTCCCCGCACTAGACTGACCAGTGAGAGTAGCTCCAACAGTGTGATACACGACACTGCCATGGTATTGCTTCTCTCTCATTCAGGGGAGGGTCAATGGGCGGGAATAGTGAAGCAGTGGGCGGGGGTAGTGTAGCAGTGGGCATGGATAATGAAGCAGTGGGCAGGGGTAGTGAAGCAGTGGGCAGGGATAGTGAAGCAGTGGACGTGAATAGTGAAGCAGTGGGCGGGGTAGTGAAGCAGTGGGCAGGGGTAGTGAAGCAGTGGGTGGGGGTAGTGAAGCAGTGTGCGGGGATAGTGAAGCAGGGGTAGTGAACCACTGGGCAGGGATTTTGAAGCAGTGTGCGGGGGTAGTGAAATATTGGGCGAAGGTAGTGAAGTAGTTGGTGGGGGTAGTGAAGCAGTAGGGGGGGGGGTAGTGAAGCAGTTGGCAGGGATAGTGAAGCAGTGGGTGAGGATAGTGAAGCAGTGGGCTTGGATAGTGAAGCAGTGGAATTGGATAGTGAAGCAGTGGGCGGGGATAGTGAAGCAGTGGGCGGGGGTAGTGAAGCAGTGGGCGGGGATAGCGAAGCAGTGGGCGGGGGTAGTGAAGCAGTGGGCGGGGATAGCGAAGCAGTGGGCAGGGATAGCGAAGCAGTAGGCGGGGGTAGCGAAGCAGTGGGCGGGGGTAGTGAAGCAGTGGGTGGGGGTAGTGAAGCAGTGGGCGGGTATAGCGAAGCAGTGGGCAGGGGTAGTGAAGTAGTGGGCGGGGATAGCGAAGCAGTGGGCGGGGATAGCGAAGCAGTAGGCGGGGGTAGTGAAGCAGTGGGCGGGGGTAGTGAAGCAGTGGGCGGGGATAGCGAAGCAGTGGGCGGGGATAGCGAAGCAGTGGGCGGGGGTAGTGAAGCAATGGGTGGGGATTGCCAACCAACTTAACAAATAACTGTGGTAATGTGTAGGGCTGGTGGCATGTGACTGTGGAACAGCGAAGGGGTTGCATATTTTGTGACTGTTTTAATATTGTTGTGCACAGAAAATGTTATTATCAAATTACATTTGATGGAGCAAAAAACTTCTGTCTGTTTTACAGAGGTTTGAGGTTTTACAGTGCATCAGATACACAATATCCACATGAGATATTAATTGTAACTAACTAAAACTGATTTGATTGACCTTTGATTTAACAGTATTAGATGTGTGGCCGTAAAAAGAAATATTATTATTATATCATTTGCATGGCTATGTAGTTTATATTGTTTTTAAAAACACATATTTTGTCCTTTGCAGACTGATGGTTTTCGTTACTTTGTCAACAAGAAGATCAAGTATGTGTGGATGGCTGAGAAAGACCAGTTTGAAAAACTCAAGTAAGTCCTTTTATTTTGTGTTTTTTTGCATTAGGATTAATTTTTATTGAAAATCTGTAAAAATGTATTTATACTGTCTGTAATTTATCAATAAAAATGTTGTACTGTAGAAACTTGTAGATTCAGAAGATACAAAATGTTAAGAAAACACACTGTTTTGAAAACATAGCAGGAGAAAGGGTAGCAACTACATCTGTTTTATTTCACATCATATGACCAAAAGGTATTAATTGAAAAAGTTTGAAATGTGTGTCCTTCCTAGAGGGTTGGAAGAAGACGTGTCCTGCTCCCACTTCCATGAGACTCCTGGTCTCTCCGTCACTCGGCAAGCTGGCAGGTAGGCCTGTGAGCACTTTTGTGCATGATAGACCATCCCCAGATAAATGTGATGAAAACATCTGCATAACAGATTTCTGTATGATTAGATTTGCCAAAAAAGTGGTAATTTAGTATAAGAAATTCCTCCAGTTTTTTTCCCAGAACTTTATTTTTCACAACTTAGTGCAGTATTTTGCTACCTATGGTTTAAGAAAAAATGCTAACTTAAGTTTTTTGTATGAACTTGTGTCTCATTAACCAAATATCGTATTGTTACTAAAACTTCTGGATATCCTTCAGACATGTCAAATATGTAATGTTGTTTAGTCACCAAGCTATAAACTTAGTAACCAGATTTGGTAAACAATATATTTTGTTTTCACCAGCATGTCCCAGTAAGACATAAGGGGTGCAGGGTGGGTATAGTTTTCACCAGCATGTCCCAGTAAGACATAAGGGGTGCAGGGTGGGTATAGTTTTCACCAGCATGTCCCAGTAAGACATAAGGGGTGCAGGGTGGGTATAGTTTTCAGCAGCATGTCCCAGTAAGACAGAAGGGGTGCAGGGTGGGTATAGTTTTCACCAGCATGTCCCAGTAAGACATAAGGGGTGCAGGGTGGGTATAGTTTTCAGCAGCATGTCCCAGTAAGACATAAGGGGTGCAGGGTGGGTATAGTTTTCACCAGCATGTCCCAGTAAGACATAAGGGGTGCAGGGTGGGTATAGTTTTCAGCAGCATGTCCCAGTAAGACAGAAGGGGTGCAGGGTGGGTATAGTTTTCACCAGCATGTCCCAGTAAGACAGAAGGGGTGCAGGGTGGGTATAGTTTTCACCAGCATGTCCCAGTAAGACATAAGGGGTGCAGGGTGGGTATAGTTTTCACCAGCATGTCCCAGTAAGACAGAAGGGGTGCAGGGTGGGTATAGTTTTCACCAGCATGTCCCAGTAAGACAGAAGGGGTGCAGGGTGGGTATAGTTTTCACCAGCATGTCCCAGTAAGACAGAAGGGGTGCAGGGTGGGTATAGTTTTCACCAGCATGTCCCAGTAAGACAGAAGGGGTGCAGGGTGGGTATAGTTTTCACCAGCATGTCCCAGTAAGACAGAAGGGGTGCAGGGTGGGTATAGTTTTCACCAGCATGTCCCAGTAAGACAGAAGGGGTGCAGGGTGGGTATAGTTTTCACCAGCATGTCCCAGTAAGACAGAAGGGGTGCAGGGTGGGTATAGTTTTCACCAGCATGTCCCAGTAAGACAGAAGGGGTGCAGGGTGGGTATAGTTTTCACCAGCATGTCCCAGTAAGACAGAAGGGGTGCAGGGTGGGTATAGTTTTCACCAGCATGTCCCAGTAAGACAAAAGGGGTGCAGGGTGGGTATAGTTTCGGTATGTCCAAATAATTTTCTCTGTGTTTATGTTTCTCTTTTGACAGACGTACAGTGTTTGGAGGCAACAACATTGAGGTTCATGTGACACCTATCATCAAGCTACTGTTCACGCAGGTACAGTCATCATTGTCATACGCGTGTCTTGCATTGTTAGCCTATCATCTCGAGTCAGGGGTGACAGTAGTACTTTTCTACCCTGGCTTATATCCTTCCTGAGTAATACACTGACACATTTGTACTTCGTCCCGCTATGATATTTGTAAATACAATACAACACAACGCAATGTAAAATACTTCTATTACGCTAAAGTCCTTGGGAAACCCAAGTTCGGCAACGCACCAAAACAAAAGGGGTTAATGGTAGGAGCTACGCATAAAACAAGTATATGTTGTATCTCCCTTAATAGTCAACGAATCGTGATCAAATTTACAACATGTTTATTGTCTGAAAAAATGTGAAATTACAGCTCATTTGCCTAATGGTTACCATGGCAACGGACAATTCCTTACCAACTGAGCATACATTTACCAGAAACACTATTAAGAGAAATGTGTTATTCCCACAACGATTATTTTACAATATATGACAACTAAGATGGTTAATCTATACAATAAGGGGTTATTGGGTGATTTGGTATGTGCTTGCCAACTTTTATGAGCAAACATAATACATCCATTAATGCTCCAAACAACCTTATTGCATGTTCCAGAATACAGGGAACAGCTGTTGAAAATTTCATGATTACCATGCATAGTTTTTTTGCTAAATTGTTTGGCTCATTGGACATATGCTTAAAATACCATGCTGAGAAAAGCGCGAAAAACTAAAACACGTTTTGTAAAGTATATGTTGTCAACATGGTATATATCACTGACCATCCTATGAACATCTTATTGCATGTATAGCAGTACTAGGAATAACTGTTGTCAATACCATGCGTCTATTTCTCATAGTTTTCCTGTACTAATGTTCAGATAATCGACATATGCTAAAAGTTCACGTCGAAAAAAATGAGAAAAAAAATAAAATCGACAAGTATCATTGAGTTGTCTATATCATTGACCACCCTAGAAACATCTTATTGTATGTATTACAATACTAGGAATAACTATTGTCAATGTCAATGCCAATAACACAAACTGGCTGTCCCCTGATGACTGGTGTCCTTCACTAAGGTGATAACAGTGACAGCTTTCGCTCACTGGCAGACTTCCCCTGCAGCTCCCAGAAAGGAATGACTGGGGTTCGACTGAAACATGAGAAATCATTTATATAGCCTGTGTTTTCATATGGTCAGCTGATGGACAAAAACAGTTGTTATTAATATTAAATATTAAGAATACATCTACAAAAACTTAGTAGAGCAATTTAATTAAAAATGGCATGTGATAATGACATTGACACATTGTATAATTGTATTTATTAAATTAAATAAGTAATCACTCAAACTAATAAGTTTTTCAATTAGATAAATAATTGTTTGATAATAATCAGTAGCCTGTGCCAGGCCCAGGGTAGTAGGTGTGGCTATGGCCTGTGACAATGCCGGAGATGTGGTACTATTCATGCTGACAGTTTATGTAATAATAATTGATATAGCATTGTATTTAAGTTTTTATTTAAATCAGTATCCCAAATGACACTAGGCAGAATAATTGTATAACGACATATGCCGCGAAGGCCAGTTGCTGTAACTCGGTTACAGGTCCAGGACCAAGTGGCAATGAGTCAATGATAACGGGACAAACTCGAATGAAACGATTGTGACTTCAGCGTTTTTCAGCCATTAATTACATTGCTATTTAATTTTTATGCATCTGAGTTGAACTGATTCATATATATATATATATATATATATTATATATATATATATATATATATATATATACATACCTGTCTTTACTGGTTTATAGTCTCTTGTCTTGTTTTGGCGGCGCTTTCAACGGCCAAAACCGTGAGCAACGGAACATTTTCTAACGACCGACTCCATGTTGTATCGCGGGGGGCGTGGTCGCAGAGACGCATTTGATTGGTAGCCAAAAATAAACGCAACAGTTCATTGACTGGTGGCAGCATCCGACACAGATACATTATGATAATGACTTTCCAACCGTATTTACCGGATGTTTTGGCACGTAAACGGGTCACACCATTACATTATACATGTTCAAGGCCTGTCTACACGGGAAGATGTGGCTTTTAGCTTTCTGTGGATACCCAGTTTATGTAATAATAATTGATATAGCATTGTATTTAAGTTTTTATTTAAATCAGTATCCCAAATGACACTAGGCAGAATAATTGTATAACGACATATGCCGCGAAGGCCAGTTGCTGTAACTCGGTTACAGGTCCAGGACCAAGTGGCAATGAGTCAATGATAACGGGACAAACTCGAATGAAACGATTGTGACTTCAGCGTTTTTCAGCCGTTAATTACATTGCTATTTAATTTTTATGCATCTGAGTTGAACTGATTCATATATATATATATATATATATATTATATATATATATATATATATATATATACATACCTGTCTTTACTGGTTTATAGTCTCTTGTCTTGTTTTGGCGGCGCTTTCAACGGCCAAAACCGTGAGCAACGGAACATTTTCTAACGACCGACTCCATGTTGTATCGCGGGGGGCGTGGTCGCAGAGACGCATTTGATTGGTAGCCAAAAATAAACGCAACAGTTCATTGACTGGTGGCAGCATCCGACACAGATACATTATGATAATGACTTTCCAACCGTATTTACCGGATGTTTTGGCACGTAAACGGGTCACACCATTACATTATACATGTTCAAGGCCTGTCTACACGGGAAGATGTGGCTTTTAGCTTTCTGTGGATACCCAGCATCGTCGGGTTGCACGGGTGGTTCGCGTTACAATCGAAGGAAATAAATGGCATGTGTTGTGCGTAATAGTTGGATTTCGCGAGCTTTATCACTTTTCTGGACTATAGTGCATGCAACAAAGTACGAGTTTTTGTGAATTTCTCGTCGTTATTTTATAAAGAGATTTTTGGCATGGTTGCGCAAGATATTAACGTGAATGAAAACCATGACATCCAAAAAGTGTCAAAATTTTATTTTTGCCCCCGCCTGGCCTTAAGCAGTTCCTAATTGATAAGCAGTTCCAGTTGTTAACAGCTGGATTGGTTTAATTGGAATGTGTCGACATTGTTTGGCGGGCACTCTGCACCTCTGTCTCTGCACCCGTGAACATTCACTGGGGAGGATCCTGTGTTCATAAACCCTCACTGGGATGATACCATGTTCATGAACACTCACTGGAGAGGATCATGTGTTCATGAACACTCACTGGGGAGGATCATGTGGTCATAAATACTCTGAGGATACTATGTTCATGAACACTCACGGGGGAGGATCCCTTGTTCAATGCATTGCTGTGGTAAGGCATGGAACTAGGCTCGAGAAAGGCTGGTTTACATGAGCGATGTGTGCCCCAATTGGTTGGGCGACATGTGTCGCATGATAATGTTCAGCTAAATGATGTATGCATTTAGGTGAGCGACAAGTCTAGACACTTCAACCTACTCCTGATTTGGACTTTGATAAAAGATCACGACTGGTGCATGTGCTGTCGGTTGCTGATTGGCCACTGTTTCAAAATCGCTACCAATTTTCGACCAAATTGGGACCTGGCCCAATTCTGCCAACCTAATCGTAGCCACAAATTGCCCTCGCTGATTGGTCTCGCGAGGATGTTTACATGTCTGATTCTTGCACCACGATATAACGCGAGACCATGTTGGCCAACCAACTGGACAAATAATCACTTGTGTAAACAGCCTTTATATCAAAAGTGAATGGAGGAGCCGTTGGTTCTGATGCACTGACCCCTCTTGACCGGGTCATCTAGAATTGGTGGTGCTAACTGCCCAGTGCTTCCTGCTTGACCTCCACAATGAGACTGGTGGCTCCCTGTTACTGACCAGTACTGACCTACACTATACCTTGCAGGTGCTCAATCCATTCTACGTCTTCCAAGTGTTCAGTGTCATCCTGTGGTGTTTTGACGAGTACTACTACTACTCTGGGTGCATCGTTGTCATCTCCGTCATCTCTCTCGCCACCGAGATATACCAAACCAGAACAGTACGTCACTTACGCATCTAGTTGTAGTCAGGAAACATCGTGCACATTTAAAACATTCCAGGTCGTATAAAACATTTGTTTCCTAATATTGACCCATGAAATATCAGTTCTACCACCATGGTTATGTGTCAGGGACATGTTTTAATCTATAACACGTTCTTATAATGTTTTTAATATATGTGTTGCAATTTTCAAAATGTATAGTTTATCTTAAAACAGTTTAAGTCAAGAGGTAAACAACAATTAAGAAAACAACTAGAATTTCCAGACAATCCAAGAAGACTTACTTATGAACAAATGAATGACTTTTATGATATGCAGCAGCACACATTGTCTGTCTGACTTCTCGTCTTGTGTATAGTAATAGTCAAGTCAAACATTTATTCAGAAGACATTATGTGTAGAGGATACATTCCACTGTAATGCACACAGCAATGTAACGTATACTGATTGTACAAGACTTCGCCATAAAACTAATGGTATTTTAATGTGTGGCATGGGAATATGATAGGAAGTTCGGGGGGAGGGCATTTGAAATTAGAAAGAATTGCATTTGAAATCAACTGACTGTTACGATGAGTAATATTTTAATTATTTCAGCCAGTTTACCTTTTTCTTCTCGTGACATTTCGACTGCTATCAGCAATCTTCTTCAGACTACTACCGCTAGATGGTGGTTCACACACGAAAAACAAGCAGAAGGAACGATATAATACTTGGACACTTTAATAGTGAGGAAGGAATCGGGAGAGGTGAAACTGGTAATCAGACCAATGCCCACACAGACCAATACCCATACAGACCAATACCCACACAGACCAATACCCACACAGACCAATACCCATACAGACCAATACCTACACAGACCAATACCCATACAGACCAATACCCACACAGACTAATACCTTAACTTTTCCTCACACCACCCATTACACCAGAAGATGGGAGTGATCTGTACGTTACTAGACAGATGCGAAACACTTGTGACAGAGGAGGAAGGTAACTGGATAGAAAGAGAACACATCAAGGAAGCTGTAATGGGCCAAATTTGTAGACAGAGAGTCAGACTGGAGAACAAGAGGCATCAAAGAAGTTATATAGATAAGAAAAACCAAAGACAGCATGAATCGAGATGAGGGCCGATACCGACTCTCACGATCATCTCCTGAAGGGCCACACAGAGTGCGGCCACGGGGGGGCACACACCAGAGGGATACATCTGCGTAGAATGCCTACTGTGTCGCCATCTAGCGGTAGTCTGAAGAAGATTGCTGATAGCAATCAAAAAGTCACAAGAAGAAAAAGGTAAACTGACTGTGAAATAAGTAAAAATATTACTCATATGAACCATCCAGTCTGATGAACATCTTCACTCATCAACTGACAGTTACATCGTGAGCATGTTTGTATATTTAGCTTACATTGCTTCACGTTGCTTCAAATATTACCTACAACTTGCTACAGATTTGTAATTCTGTGATGTCTTTTGTTGTAATAAGTAAATTAATAAATATTGAATTAAGGTTATTGCTCCTTATGTTTGTTATTTGTTTTGGATAGTTAGTCTATGAAGAAGCTGATTGCCAACTTGCCAAACTTCTTTTCCATTGCTGTTACAATATTAATATGTGTGGTTTTGATATTTTAGATGCAGCGAGCATTGAAAGGAACTATTGCAGCCAATCGGATTGTTTCTGTATGTCGGGAGAATGGAGGTAAGAAACCACCAGGGGACGCACTTTGGAGAAACATTTCTTTAATCAAAGATGTGATGGAAGTTTTTTATCATTATAGAGTCATTACAGCAATTACTATGGTGATTGATACCTAGTAGAAGAGGTATTATTTGACCAGCTGATGTATCAAGTCATTTTAGCATTTGCAATGGTGATTGTTTCAGACTATGAGCAGGTGTTGTCGGACCAGCTGGTGCCGGGAGACGTGCTGGAAGTCCCGCGCAGTGGTTGTGTCATGCAGTGTGATGCGGTTCTTGTCACTGGCAACTGCATTGTCAACGAGAGCATGCTCACAGGTACACCACAGGTCTCTTCTCACCTCTCTCCACACAGTTTAACTCAGACTCCTCTCACCTCTCTCCACACAGTTTCACTCAGACTCCTCTCTCCACACAGTTTCACTCGAACTACTCTCATCTCTCCACACTGTTTCAATCAGACTCCTCTCACCTCTCTCCACACTTTTTCAATCAGACTCCTCTCACCTCTCTCCGCACAGTTTCAATCAGACTCCTCTCACCTCTATCCACACTGTTTCAATCAGACTCCTCTCACCTCCCCACACTGTTTCACTCAGACTCCTCTTAACCTCTCTCCACACTCTTTCAATCAGACTCCTCTCACCTCTCTCCGCACAGTTTCAATCAGACTCCTCTCACCTCTCCACACTCTTTCAATCAGACTCCTCTTACCTCTCTCCACACTCTCGCTCAGACTCCTCTCACCTCTCTCCACACTGTTTCAATCAGACTCCTCTCACCTCTCCACACTGTTTCAATCAGACTCCTCTCACCTCTATCCACACTGTTTCAATCCTTACCTCTCCACACTCTCGCTCAGACTCCTCTCACCTCTCTCCACACAGTTTCACTCAGACTCCTCTCTCCACACAGTTTCACTCGAACTACTCTCATCTCTCCACACTGTTTCAATCAGACTCCTATCACCTCTCTCCACACAGTTTCACTCAGACTCCTCTCACCTCTATACACACTGTTTTAATCAGACTCCTCTCACCTCTCTCCACACTGTTTCAATCAGACTCCTCTCACCTCTGTCCACACTGTTTCAATCAGACTCGTCTTACCTCTCCACACTGTTTCAATCAGACTCCTCTCACCTCTCTCCACACTCTTTCACTCAGACTTCTCTCACCTCTCTCCACACAGTTTCAATCAGACTCCTCTCACCTCTCTCCGCACAGTTTCAATCAGACTCCTCTCACCTCTATCCACACTGTTTCAATCCTTACCTCTCCACACTCGCTCAGACTCCTCTCACCTCTCTCCACACTGTTTCAATCAGACTCCTCTCACCTCTCCACACTGTTTCAATCAGACTCCTCTTACCTCTCTCCACACTCTCGCTCAGACTCCTCTCACCTCTATCCACACTGTTTCAATCAGACTCCTCTTACCTCTCCACACTCTTTCAATCAGACTCCTCTTACCTCTCTCCACACTCTCGCTCAGACTCCTCTCACCTCTCTCCACACTGTTTCAATCAGACTCCTCTCACCTCTCCACACTGTTTCAATCAGACTCCTCTCACCTCTATCCACACTGTTTCAATCCTTACCTCTCCACACTCTCGCTCAGACTCCTCTCACCTCTCTCCACACTGTTTCAATCAGACTCCTCTCACCTCTCCACACTGTTTCAATCAGACTCCTCTCACCTCTATCCACACTGTTTCAATCCTTACCTCTCCACACTGTTTCAATCAGACTCCTCTTACCTCTCCACACTGTTTCACTCAGACTCCTCTCACCTCTTTCCACACTGTTTCAATCAGACTCGTCTTACCTCTCCACACTGTTTCAATCAGACTCCTCTCACCTCTCTCCACACTCTTTCACTCAGACTTCTCTCACCTCTCTCCACACAGTTTCAATCAGACTCCTCTCACCTCTCTCCGCACAGTTTCAATCAGACTCCTCTCACCTCTATCCACACTGTTTCAATCCTTACCTCTCCACACTCGCTCAGACTCCTCTCACCTCTCTCCACACTGTTTCAATCAGACTCCTCTCACCTCTCCACACTGTTTCAATCAGACTCCTCTTACCTCTCTCCACACTCTCGCTCAGACTCCTCTCACCTCTATCCACACTGTTTCAATCAGACTCCTCTTACCTCTCCACACTCTTTCAATCAGACTCCTCTTACCTCTCTCCACACTCTCGCTCAGACTCCTCTCACCTCTCTCCACACTGTTTCAATCAGACTCCTCTCACCTCTCCACACTGTTTCAATCAGACTCCTCTCACCTCTATCCACACTGTTTCAATCCTTACCTCTCCACACTCTCGCTCAGACTCCTCTCACCTCTCTCCACACTGTTTCAATCAGACTCCTCTCACCTCTCCACACTGTTTCAATCAGACTCCTCTCACCTCTATCCACACTGTTTCAATCCTTACCTCTCCACACTGTTTCAATCAGACTCCTCTTACCTCTCCACACTGTTTCACTCAGACTCCTCTCACCTCTTTCCACACTGTTTCAATCAGACTCCTCTTACCTCTCCACACTGTTTCACTCAGACTCCTCTCACCTCTCTCCACACTGTTTCAATCAGACTCCTCTTACCTATCCACACTGTTTCACTCAGACTCCTCTCACATCTTTCCACACTGTTTCAATCAGACTCCTCTCACCTCTCTCCACACTCTTTCACTCAGACTCCTCTCACCTCTCTCCACACTCTTTCAATCAGACTGCTCTCACCTCTCTCTCCACACTGTTTCAATCAGACTCCTCTCACCTCTCCACACTGTTTCACTCAGACTCTTACCTCTCCACACTCTTTCACTCAGACTCCTCTCACCTCTCTCCACACTGTTTTAATCAGACTCATCTTACCTCTCCACACTCTTTCACTCAGACTCCTCTCACCTCTCTCCACACTCTTTCGCTCAGACTCCTCTCACCTCTCTCCACACTCTTTCGCTCAGACTCCTCTCACCTCTCTCCACACTGTTTCAATCAGACTCCTCTCACCTATCCACACTGTTTCAATCAGACTTCTCTCACCTCTATCCACACTGTTTCAATCCTTACCTCTCCACACTCTTTCACTCAGACTCCTCTCACCTCTCTCCACACTGTTTCACTCAGACTCCTCTCACCTCTCTCCACACTGTTTCAATCAGACTCTTCTCACCTCTCCACACAGTTTCAATCAGACTCCTCTCACCTCTCTCCACACAGTTTCACTCAGACTCCTCTCACCTCTCTCCACACTCTTTCACTCAGACTCCTCTCACCTCTCTCCACACTCTTTCGCTCAGACTCCTCTCACCTCTCTCCACATTCTTTCAATCAGACTCCTCTCACCTCTCCACACTCTTTCAATCAGACTCCTCTCACCTCTATCCACACTGTTTCAATCCTTACCTCTCCACACTCTTTCACTCAGACTCCTCTCACCTCTCTCCACACTGTTTCACTCAGACTCCTCTCACCTCTCTCCACACTGTTTCAATCAGACTCTTCTCACCTCTCCACACAGTTTCAATCAGACTCCTCTCACCTCTCTCCACACAGTTTCACTCAGACTCCTCTCACCTCTCTCCACACTGTTTCACTCAGAGTCCTCTCACCTCTCTCCACACAGTTTCAATCAGACTCTTACATCTCCACACTGTTTCACTCAGACTCCTCTCACCTCTCTCCACACTGTTTCAATCAGACTCCTCTCACCTCTCTCCACACAGTTTCAATCAGACTCCTCTCACCTCTCCACACAGTTTCAATCAGACTCCTCTCACCTCTCCACACTCTTTCACTCAGACTCCTCTCACCTCTCTCCACACTCTTTCAATCAGACTCATCTTACCTCTCCACACTCTTTCACTCAGACTCCTCTCACCTCTCTCCACACTCTTTCACTCAGACTTCTCTCACCTCTCTCCACACAGTTTCAATCAGACTCCTCTCACCTCTCTCCACACAGTTTCAATCAGACTCCTCTCACAGACTCCTCTCACCTCTCCACACACTTTCACTCGGACTGATCCAGATCAATAGTTTTGTTGTCCACACAGACAGACTTGCAGTGTTTGTTGTGTTACTTAATTTAATCTTGGGCAACTTGATATTAAATGTTATAAAAGCTGGACAAACCTGAATCATTATAATAAAAAAAAATGTTCGAAAATAGTTTTATTTGCATTGCATCACCCCTGGTCATAGATAATAAAGTTGTGTGAGACAAAAAACAAAACTAACACTTGTTTCAGGGGAGAGTGTTCCAGTCACTAAGACTCCCATTCCAAACCCACGTCATTCAACCAACGATGACGTGACATTCAACATGAAGGAACACTCGCGTCACATTCTTTTCTGTGGAACTCACATCATACAGGCACGCTACTATGGCAACCAAAAAGTCAAGGCGGTCGTTATTCGCACAGGTTTGTACTCAAGGTAGATGTTAACGAGAGACATTTCTGGCTAATGGCTGTTTAATTAAAAACAATCCTTTGATTGATCAGTTAGTTACCTCTGTAAAAAATAACTGTGGATAGGGCAGTGTCTTAATTTTTAAAAAGCATGTTAGGACCATTAGAACCCTAGTTATATCTATCTACAGGTTAAGGTTGTGGGGTGGCTAACGTGTCAGTTGAATCTTTTCCTCATAACTTGCTACGAAATATTGAACTGAATGTTGACACCACAAATAATCACCCAGTACTAACGTTGTATTTCACCAATCCATCCTTTTAAAAACAGTCCTTGGGGAAATCCCCCGACTTCTTGGAAACACTGGCAATGTTTCCATAGTAACAACTGCGTGTGCTTCAAGTTGGTGTGCACTTAGAACCAGCATTTATTTGTTCGCTGTGAATGCGGAACATATCGGTCTGGTTACTGTTATTCCAGTACATAGCAGTTCAATGCCTACCTAAATTAACTTCTTAAGGTGGCTGGGGCGGCTGTTATATGCTTGTCTTCAATTGAGTAGTTTCAGTAGTTTTTAAGATAAATTAACCATTTCTTCACAGATTGTAGCTGAAATTCTATATAATATTCCAGATTGA
Source organism: Lamellibrachia columna (assembly GCA_963662155.1). Classification (NCBI taxonomy): domain Eukaryota; kingdom Metazoa; phylum Annelida; class Polychaeta; order Sabellida; family Siboglinidae; genus Lamellibrachia; species Lamellibrachia columna. The sequence continues at coordinate 52,069,359 of OY759267.1, forward strand.
TACAATTTTGAGCTTTTCATTTATTTGGTTATGTTACAAGATTTTTAAAACATATTTGTAAATGTGAAAAAATAGCCACAAAATATGAAAATATATCGTTTTGAGAAAATCCCCAAAGAAATAAATGACATACATATAAGTATGACCGTGATAAGTTTAAGGTTGTGAGTTCGGTTAACATAAACGAATTACGTCTGCTGCACCATTGTGAATGAATTAAGCAAAAGTTGAATGACAGCCTAAAGTGGCAGTGTATTTTTTACACAAACCCTTCACCAATCGTAATTCCAAACCGTGTGAAGTTGCCTACCTGTAAGACGCGTTCATATGCCAAATTGCAGTGTTGTAAGTGTTGTAGTTTTTATAAACAATTGAATTAGGTAACGTTTCCTGATTGTTAGTGATAACAGAAATGTCGATAGATATGCGTATCATGCTTAAAATGTGACGATTTTCACTGGCATTTTATGTATTTTTGACAAAGCATAATGGCCATTTGTAATATTGATATATGACCCCTTAATTTGCTGCCACAAGGGGCCTTGAATCTGTATTTGTAACTTGTTGTCGTCTACGACATCAGGTTACGCCAGCCATCTGATAAACCCCTTGGCAGGGAGTGTTTACGATCATTTTGATTGGCCCATTATCCAGTGGCAGTCACCAGGTCAGGGTCACAGGCCTTTTCCTTTATTATACCTTATAGATTCAAAGGCACGATAAACTATGTTAGCGCTAATATTTGCTGGTTTAAGGACATGACTTACTTAGGTAGAAACTGACTAGAATCACAGTAAACAGATGATATGTTCAGCTTTCACGGCGAACGAATATTGCTGGTTCGAACATCGTAGCACTCGCAGTCGTTACTATGGAAACATTGTCAGGATTTGTATGAAATCGAGGATTTCCAAAAGGACCGTTTTTTAATGGATGGATTGGCGAAATATGACGTTAGTGCTAGATGATTATTTGTGGCGTCAAAAAAATCACCTGACACGCTAGCCGCCCCGACTACCTTAATCTGCAGTTAAGTTAGTTTATTCTACCGTTGATGCCGTAGCTGAACCCACCGACCGCTGTGACCTGGTGACCCTGCCAATGACCCCGCCCGATAACAGGCCAATCAAATCACTTTGTGCATGTGTAAACAACTGACCATGTGCCCAGACACTGGTCTGGCATAATCTTGATTGACGACAACACGTTACAAATGCAGGTTCAAAGGCTTTTGTGGCAGCAAAATTAAGGGGATATGTCAATATTAGAAATGGCTTTCTGTTTTGCCAGCAATACGTAAAATGCCAGTGAAAAACGTCACATTTCAAGCATGATATGCATATCTATTGACATGTATGGTATCACTACCAATGAGGAAACATTACCTAATTCAATGTTTTATAGAAACTACAACACTTACGACTCTGAAATTTGGCATATGAAATTGAAATGTAAGCAAAATCACACGTGGTTCTGGAACAAATGGTAGAGGGGTTGTCTCAAAATGTTGGTGTAACTTTTGGCTGTCATACAAAATTCTGTTAAAATCATCCTGGTCCTGTAGCTGGTGTAATTTGTTCATGTTAACACTCTTGTACTTATACTCTCGAGTGCCAAATAATCGTATAGGCCAAATAACAGTATAGGGAGGCAAATTATTCAAAACAAATAATAGTACAGTGCGAAAAAGTCACTAGTATATTTGTCTTTTTTAGCGCCGAAGCAATTTTTTTACTCAACGTGAAACCAAGGATTCTGTAGAAAACTATGCGGATTGCTGGGTATTTTGGGTTTTTTTCTGCCGAACATGCATAAACTTTGTGCGTATTTGCATCACCGCAGATATAGTAACCGCATTTTATATCCATTTTTAAATGGACGTTAAAATTTTATTGAATTGAATATGCAAGCCCGTTTCAGGGGAAACTGCCGCCAGCTGGCTACGACTGGTTTGAGGTGCTGTGCGCGACAGCCATTTACTGTCGGTTTACACGTTGATAATGGTGTTTTAACTAATACTAGAACTGAGAACTTAGGATTCTGACTGATTCATCTAATCATGGAAATCTAGTGGTCTAACGTTTCAGGATCAAAATCTAGGATCCTCAGAAGCACGGGATCCCGCTAAATTCACGACTGTCATTTGAAAGGATGAAAACATAGCCGTCAGAGGGAGCCACATGTTCCAGTTGGAGCAAGTGATTTTAGCGTGAGCGGTAAACCGCTCCATGGATGATTGATTAGCACTAGCAATAGGGAGTGAGAGCCATTGCTCTCCTAAAAATTATACTCTGCATAATTTGCCACGATTATTGGAGAATATAGGCTGGCACAAATGTTTAAATTTAATAATAGTATGCAGCACTCAAGAGTATGTATGTCATTTATTTGTTTGGGCTTTGATAAACATTATATAAGATGGCATTTTGTGGGTATTTTTTTCATATTTACCAAACAAAATTTTAATCATGAAACATCACCAAATAAATTAAAAACTTTTATTAATCTAGATTATTATTTAGCATTTCAACTACAGTTTGTGAAGAAATGGTTGGTTTATCATCTATTATATCATCTATATCATATCAGCCTTTTTTCAAAATGTGTCTTTTCTAAAAAAATTCAAGATGTAACTTTTAAAAATTGTGCTTCTACCGTAAATCTTCAGCAGCCCTTGCTGTTATGATGACTCCCGCACAGTCCTGTTATGATGACTCCCGCACAGTCCTGTTATGATGACTCCCGCACAGTCCTGTTATGATGACTCCCGCACAGTCCTGTTATGATGACTCCCGCACAGTCCTGTTATGATGACTTATGATGACTCCCACACAGTCCTGTTATGATGACTCCCGCACAGTCCTGTTATGATGACTCCCGCACAGTGCTGTTATGATGACTCCCGCACAGTCCTGTTATGATGACTCCCGCACAGTGCTGTTATGATGACTCCCGCACAGTCCTGTTATGATGACTCCCGCACAGTCCTGTTATGATGACTCCCGCACAGTGCTGTTATGATGACTCCCGCACAGTCCTGTTATGATGACTCCCGCACAGTCCTGTTATGATGACTCCCGCACAGTCCTGTTATGATGACTCCCGCACAGTCCTGTTATGATGACTCCCGCACAGTCCTGTTATGATGACTCCCGCACAGTCCTGTTATGATGACTCCCGCACAGTCCTGTTATGATGACTCCCGCACAGTCCTGTTATGATGACTCCCGCACAGTCCTGTTATGATGACTCCCGCACAGTCCTGTTATGATGACTCCCGCACAGTCCTGTTATGATGACTCCCGCACAGTCCTGTTATGATGACTCCCGCACAGTGCTGTTATGATGATTTATGATGACTCCTGCACAGTCCTGTTATGATGACTTATGATGACTCCCGCACAGTCCTGTTATAATGACTTATGATGACTCCCGCACAGTCCTGTTATGATGACTTATGATGACTCCCACACAGTCCTGTTATGATGACTTATGATGACTCCCGCACAGTCCTGTTATGATGACTTATGATGTCCTGTCCATGATATGATGCTTTACAATTCAGGTTTGCTGCGGCTTTGAGCTCAGGTCGTGCATATTTAGGTGCTATAAGAGGTCATTATTATTATTAAAATATAACTGGCTAAAATGTAACTAACAGCTGCCCTGTCATGTTACCTGTGATTGTTTCAGGGTTCATGACTTCGAAGGGTGAGCTTGTGCGCTCAATAATGTTCCCAAAGCCTGTTGACTTCAAGTTTAGCCAGGACACCTACAAGTTCATCGCTGCTCTGGCATTGATTGCATGCATTGGCATGATCTACACACTAGTCCTCATGGTCAGTGCACAGTCAACAATGGTCAACAGTAGGCAGGACTTGACCAACTGTATAGATATTAGATATTCCAATAATCCAAACACATTTCAGAGAGGATTGACCCCTCCCACCCTCCCACCCACACCCTTATTCAAAAACAAAAGAAATTGGAGGCTCGGTGCATGCATTACCATTGCAGTGAATGGAAAGCTGATATTGCAAGATTCATCCTGTAAAAAACTCATCCAAATGTACCTTTCCAATTTTGTGTGATTTCCAAATGAACCCTTGACATACCCAACCATGTCCAATTTGTGATGTTGGATCATTGGATAAAAAAAATATTTATTAAACCCCTTTGATGGCTTTGCAGTTTGTGAAAATAGGAAAAATGTGAAATAATGTTACTTTGCAGTTGGTTTTGTCATAGGGTTGTGGTCTGGTTATGAATGTTATTTGGTGCATATTTGATAGCATCAGCCACCAGATTAAAGATCCATCATCAATGACATGTTCTTTATTGCTGTGTTATGTCTACGTAGATGATTTAATACTGTTGAGATGAATATTCTTATTCTTCAATAATATTTTCATGCATAGATCCGCCGTGGCGATAAAGCGTCGCATGTGATCTTACGCACTCTTGATCTTGTGACGATTGTCGTGCCGCCAGCACTTCCTGCTGCAATGACTGCTGGGATAGTGTTTGCTCAGAAGCGACTGCGGCAACAGCTAGTGTACTGTATTAGTCCTCGCAGTATCAACTTGTGCGGCGCCATCAATGTCTTCTGCTTTGACAAGGTACTGCAGTGACCTAGCAGACATTTAGATCTTAATTTACACATATATCCATTTTCTATTTCTGTTATAGAATTTTTTTATTGGCTTTTGAAATTCCTGTTTCTTATTGAAAGTTCAGCTAACATGACTTTAGAAATAGTTTATCTTATTAATCAGATCCTACCACTGGTTTTGTTGATTATTTTCTTACTTAATGTGTATATGTACCTGTATTGCACATTTGTTATTTTGAGAACTTGATGTGATGTTATATATTAGATAAATAGCAGAGCACACTGAGAAATGTGTACATAACTATAATTGGCAGCTGATTTTGTATTTGCCTCATCTGAAACTTGAGGTTTCTTAGAGCCCACATTCCTACATGCACGACAGTAACACGTATTCATATACATTCATAAATAGTCTGTATGTGGTAATGGAATTAAAACCAATACGCATATAAACATAAACAAATATGCACAGATGCACTTATGTAACCTATACTTACATTCAATCACAAATAATGAATGAAGTTTATTTCAACACAAACAAACAAAGCAGAAAGTTACAATTGAGTTAGTAATGTCATATTATAAAATGTAAATAATATAAAGTATAACATATACAACCGTAACCACAAACAGGTGGTTATAGGTGGGGTGGTCCCACATATAACCAACTGTTTGTGGTTATAGTTATATATTTGTGGTTGAATGTTAGTGAGTACAGGTTACATCTTATAAGAGTGTATTCTGTGCATGTTTATGTTTTTATGCGTATTGGTTTTAATTCCATTACCACGTAGGGACGATTTAGGTATGTTGTATCTATATGAATACGTGTTACTGTCATGTATGTAGGAATGTGGGCTCTAAGAAACCTCAAGTTTCGGATAAGGCTGTATATCATGGGTTCAGTGTCGTATCTGGCTCACATTCCTATTATTGTCCCCAAAGTGGCTGCCTGATAAGTAGTCCACTTTCCAATAATAAATGTCATCATTTGGCCTATTTAAATTCTCTTACTTTTAAAACTTCTGTAACCACCGACACAATATTACAGATTTAGACTGAACGCACCAAAACACAATTTATTGTGACAACACCATCTGCAGGATGAAAAGCCTGCCTATGGCCAATGCTGCATCAATGGTGCGGAGTGATATCGTTTAGGCTAACAAAATTGCCAGACCATGTATTGCTGATCCCATAAAAAGACAGTATGCAACCATTTGCAACTTGTGGCATTCATATATTATATATATATATATATATATACATAATTTTGATTAGCATTATTTTGATGAAAGTACATAACAGTATAATGTTTTCTTTCAGACTGGGACTCTCACTGAGGAAGGGTTGGACATGCACAGTGTCATTCCTAATGTCGATGCAAGGTGAGCATTATATTTTATACTAGAAGTATTGACAATTATCATTGTGTTGATAAACACATGGTAGTAAATAGTGATATCACAACTGCATCATAATGTGTTCGCACACATGTGCAGGCATGCATGACAAGTTTATCAGTGTTCGTGTATGTCAGTTGTAATGACGAAACGACATTAACAGTAAACTCATGTAACTTTCAATGCCAGCTCACCTGTGGTTGCCATGGTTACAGTTTCCAGGCAAAGGTGAAAGACGTCAAGCAACTGGGTCGCCAGCCTGTTGTTGCTGCCATGGCAACTTGCCATTCACTGACCATCATTGAGGGGAGTTTGGCTGGAGATCCACTCGATCTGAAGATGTTCGAAGCAACCAACTGGGTAAGATACTCATCCTTTTGTGATCCTTATGGTCCTTGTCTAGTCATGATGATCCTTGTATAGTCTTGATGATCCTTGTTTAGTCAAGATGATCTTTAACTAATAGTGATGATCTTTGTATAATTACAAAGATCCTTATAATCTTTTTGTCGTCACACTGATCCTTGTTTAATAACAGTGTGATTCCTATGATCTTTGTGTCATTATAATGGTCCTTGTGTCATGATTTGGTGATTGCCATTTCTTTCCCAAAGTTTGTTTTAAAATTAACACTGACTTCTGCCATCTTGTGTTCTTGGTGCACAATTGAAACAAGGTTGTTTTTCTGGTTGCTAGGTTACTGATAATGGCAGACATTCTTATTATTTGTATACTAAGCTAAATAAAGACAACATAATAATTTTCTTTGTTTCTCTGCCCGTGATGTGGCTTAGGAGCTTGAGGAGCCGGGAGAGGACACCACCAAGTACGACATCTTTGTGCCGACCGTTGTGCGACCGAAACAGCCGGACGTCGTCAGAGCCTCGGAGTCGTTTGAGAGTGTCGAGGTGTGAAAAGGTTTATTGTTTCATCTAGTGAAGGGGGTTTGAGGTTAAATGACATTGGTTCCGTTTAGTATCAAGCATTGATGTTTCAGGATGAACCCATCAAGGTATTCTGGCAACAAACAGGTGTACAGTTCACCACTTCTGAAGCCCCAATGGTTATCTTAATATTTATGTAATAATTTGTGTTTCAAGTTGATTGTGTATACATTTCCAGAGACAATCGCACCATGGTAAATATCACAAGGCAGGAACAAAAGTTCACATAAATGAAGTAACTTCCCTTCCCAGTCTTCAGTAGTTTGGCAATTAGAGCACCAGATTGTCAATCAACAAGACTGCTAGGGGCGGGGCAGTAGTTTGGCAGTTAGAGCACCAGAGTGTCAATCAAGAAGACTGCTGGGGGGGCGGGGCAGTAGTTTGGCAGTTAGAGCACCAGAGTGTCAATCAAGAAGACTGCGGGGGGCGGGGCAGTAGTTTGGCAGTTAGAGCACCAGAGTGTCAATCAAGAAGACTGCTAGGGGCGGGGCAGTAGTTTGGCAGTTAGAGCACCAGAGTGTCAATCAAGAAGACTGCTAGGGGCGGGGCAGTAGTTTGGCAGTTAGAGCACCAGAGTGTCAATCAAGAAGACTGCTGGGGCGGGGCAGTAGTTTGGCAGTTAGAGCACCAGAGTGTCAATCAAGAAGACTGCTGGGGGCGGGGCAGTAGTTTGGCAGTTAGAGCACCAGAGTGTCAATCAAGAAGACTGCTAGGGGCGGGGCAGTAGTTTGGCAGTTAGAGCACCAGAGTGTCAATCAAGAAGACTGCTGGGGGCGGGGCAGTAGTTTGGCAGTTAGAGCACCAGAGTGTCAATCAAGAAGACTGCTGGGGCGGGGCAGTAGTTTGGCAGTTAGAGCACCAGAGTGTCAATCAAGAAGACTGCTGGGGGGCGGGGCAGTAGTTTGGCAGTTAGAGCACCAGAGTGTCAATCAAGAAGACTGCTGGGGCGGGGCAGTAGTTTGGCAGTTAGAGCACCAGAGTGTCAATCAAGAAGACTGCTAGGGGCGGGGCAACAGTTTGGCAGTTAGAGCACCGGAGTGTCAATCAAGAAGACTGCTGGGGCGAGGCAGTAGTTTGACAGTTAGAGCACCAGAGTGTCAATCAACAAGACTGCTGGGGCGGGGCAGTAGTTTGGCAGTTAGAGCACCGGAGTGTCAACTAAAAGAGACATTAAAAGCCATTGGTCCCTTCTACCAGATGTCTATGCCAAGGGAAGTAAAATGTAACATGCTGTTGACTGCATTTCTCATGATCATGAGTCACAGCATAAGAGGCATCCAAAGAGCTGGCAAATACCTCGCAAGACCTTTTGTAGCTAACACTGGGAAGTAGACGGTTTTTATCTGGCTGTAGCTGACACATCAATATGATATTCGCTGCTGTTATTATAAATGTTTTAGTTTCCCTAATAGAAGTTTCTATTGTTTCTTGCTCCAGAGTATCCCATTTGAAATTGGCATCGTCCGTCAGTTCCCGTTCTCATCGAAGCTGCAACGCATGTCGGTGATTGTGCGTAGTCTGGGAAGCAGTCATTTTGACCTGTTTGCCAAGGGATCCCCAGAGATGATCAGCTCTCTCTGCAGACCTGAGACAGGTGTGTGTGTGTGTGTGTGCGTGCGTGCGTGCGTGCGTGCGTGCGTGCGTGCGTGCGTGCATGTGTGAGATTGGTTCACATAACATGTATTTGCATTGTAATTCACAAACTAGTCATGTTGTATGTGTGGTCGTATGGGAACAAAGCTGTTTGTGACATGGAGTTGTCTGTTTTGCTTTGTGCTCTGGCTTATGTATAGCAAATGTCAGCAGTGATCTTGCTACTTGTGACAAAGACCTCAAGAATACACCTAATATAGTCTTGTAATTTTAATCTGCCAACAACACACAATGTTTATAATTGTTATAAAAAGTTATAGTTATAAAAAGTTATATATAATTTAATATGTGTATGAACTGACTATAGTGCCCTGTCAGTAATGGCGTCATTGTGTTGATTGTTCTATGTTGATGACAGTGTCATTGTGTTGGCTGTCATACTGTGTCGATGACAGTGTCATTGTGTCGATTGTCGTGCTGTGTCAGTGACAGTGTCATTGTGTCGACAGTGCCAGCAGACTTCCATGATGTGCTCCTTCACTACACGCAGCAAGGCTTCCGCGTCATCGCCCTGGCCACAAGACAGCTACGCAAGTTCGGCTATGTGAAACTGCAGCGGGCTCAGAGGTCAGTACACTGACTGGACAGTTGTCCTGAAGTCACATCATGTACACCTGCCACATTTATTTGGTTGAAATCAATAGTTTTTACTAGAAATTCTGTATCAAGCCATGTAAATCCGTATAATATTTTTTATTTGTTAATCGGCCTATGGCATTCTGATTCCAATCAAATGTCGCCATTTATTAGGCTACAAACTATACGCATCAAACAAAATTAAGTTTTACTGGAATTGAGTGTTGCTATGTATAAGGCTACACAATATACCTATGTATAAGGCTACACAACATACCTATGTATAAGGCTACATAACATACCTATGTATAAGGCTACACAACATTCCTATGTATAAGGCTACACAATATACCTATGTATAAGGCTACACAATATACCTATGTATAAGGCTACACAATATACCTATTTATAAGGCTACACAATATACCTATGTATAAGGCTACACAATATACCTATGTATAAGGCTACACAATATACCTATGTATAAGGCTACACAATATACCTATGTATAAGGCTACACAATATACCTATGTATAAGGCTACACAATAAACCTATGTATAAGGCTACACAATATACCTATGTATAAGGCTACACAATATACATATGTATAATGCTACACAATATACCTATGTATAAAGCTACACAATATACCTATGTATAAGGCTACACAATATACCTATGTATAAGGCTACACAATATACCTATGTATAAGGCTACACAATATACCTATGTATAAGGCTACACAATATTCCTATGTATAAGGCTACACAATATACCTATGTATAAGGCTACACAATATACCTATGTATAAGGCTACACAATATACCTATGTATAAGGCTACACAATATACCTATGTATAAGGCTACACAATATACCTATGTATAAGGCTACACAATATACCTATGTATAAGGCTACACAATATACCTATGTATAAGGCTACACAATATACCTATTTATAAGGCTACACAATATACCTATGTATAAGGCTACACAATATACCTATGTATAAGGCTACACAATATACCTATGTATATATCAGTGGGGAGCGGTGGTCTAATGGTTAGAACACCCGCCTGTCGATCGAGAGGACGGTGGTTCGATTCCACTTCCGCCGTTTCGAAACTTGGGCAATTTCGTTCACCCCACTTTGCCCGTGTCTTTCGGAAGAGACACTAAAAGCCGTTGGTCCAAACTCCTGCGTTAGCTCAATATTGGGCTGTTTGGAGTATAACTACTTGAGACTATAAGGCTACACAATATACCTATGTATAAGGCTACACAATATACCTATGTATAAGGCTACACAATATACCTATGTATAAGGCTACACAATATACCTATGTATAAGGCTACACAATATACCTATGTATAAGGCTACACAATATACCTATGTATAAGGCTACACAATATACCTATGTATAAGGCTACACAATATACCTATGTATAAAGCTACACAATATACCTATTTATAAGGCTACACAATATACCTATGCAAACAAGAACAAGAAGAACAAGAACAAGAAGTTTATTTTTTTGACCCCCAAAAATAACAAATAATGAAACAATAGAGATATGCATTAACACAAATAAAATATAGGCACATATATAATAATACTGGTGTGCATACATCTTTATTTGAAACCAGTATAGATAACCATAATTAATAAATAAATAAAACTTAATGTTAAAACAAGTAGGGATCAGTGGCTCCCATTAAGACATACTGTCGCTATCATAGGAGCCACCCCAGTTATGACTAATAATGTTTTTATTATTTGTTGGCCTTTTTAATTACATGTCTATCTCAATTATATAAGCATATGGATTTTATCTGGCAGTAAGTGTTTTTTTTATACTTGTTAATATGATCAAGTGTGTGTATGTACTTGAATATTAGTTTCCATCCATTAATGAACAATCAGCATTGCTGATTTTGGTGACATGAATAACAGTTTGGAAGTGTACATGTGTCTTTATATGTTTGCAGAAGAAAGTTTTTTGCATAAATTGTAAAGCCTCGCAGGCTATGAGTATATATCTTTTCTTTCACTATATCAGAAGTGTTGTTTATAATGAATGGCAAATTATATTTAAGACATTTTTTTGGCAAATTCATGTTTAGTTCTAGCAGTATGTATATTTTTAGACTTCCGAGTGTCATGAAAGTGTATATTAACATTTGGAGTAATCTGCCAGTTTAATAAATAGACAGGTAAGTGTCTATGGATGTATTTAAAGTAAAATTTTAATTCTTGTAACTTTAATTGATCTTCTATCTTTAACAAATTAAGTTGCTTAAAAAGTGGCTCAGTGTGTGAATTATATCCGCTTAAAGTTATTATACGAACAGCTCTTTTCTGAATTTTAATTAATCTGTTTCCTTTGTATCCCCATGCCATAATACAATAGTTTATATGTGATAATATTAACGAGTTATATATAAAAAAAAAATTATTTCTAGAGGCAAAACATATTTAATATGCCAATCATTTTTGCACATTTATTAGATATTTTTTCTGTATGTTTTTTCCAATTTAAATTTGAATCCAGGGTTAACCCTAAGAAATTAAATTCATCCACTTTTTCAATATTTGTATTATCTATGTTAAGTGTAAGGGAATGTATACCTTTACTGGGGACATGAAAAATCATATATTTAGATTTAGCTTTATTTAGTGATAGTTTATTTATATTTAACCATTCAACAACTTTGGAAAGTTCAGCATTTATTACAGATTCAATTGTGTTATCTTGTGTATTATCCCTAAAAGATTTTAAAGTACTAAATAATGTTGTGTCATCTGCATACATTATAAATTTAAATATGCTACTAGCTTGTGAGAAGTCATTTATATATATGATAAATAGCAATGGCCCAAGGATTGAACCATGTGGGATACCAACTGCTATTGGAAGAATTTCAGACTTTATTTCTTCAATTTCAACATACTGTTTCCGGTTACTTAAATAATTTTTTAACAGAAGTAGACCTGCATCATCAATGCCATAATATCTCATTTTGTTTAATAAAATTGTGTGGTCAATTGTGTCAAAAGCTTTAGAGAGATCGAGAAATATGTTAACTGGAACGTCATTTTTATCCATTTGCGTTACAATTCTATCTACTAGTTCTAGTGCAGCATATTCAGTTGAGTGGTTAGGTCTAAAACCGTACTGATTATCAAAAAGCAGTTTAGTATCGTTGAAATATGATGATAACTGAGAAAAAATTATTTTTTCTATTACTTTAGCAATCATTGGAAGTAGAGAAATGGGCCTGTAATTTTTAAATAATGTAGGATCATCTTTCTTAAATATAGGAACTACTTTGGCAATTTTGAGTTCATCAGGAAAAATTCCTGTGTTTAACACTTGGTTTATTAATATAGTTAATGATTTAATTATAGCAGGTTCAATTATTTTTATTAATTTTGAAGAAATACCATCAAACCTACAACTATTTTTTGTAGGAAGACTTTGTATAGTTTTCTTTACAGTTTCCTCATCAATATTCTGAAATTTAAATACCATATGTATGTGTTTATTTAAATAATAACTATAATTTTTATTGCCATCATATTTAATATCATTTGCAATAGTCTGAGCTATGTTTGTGAAAAAAATATTAAATTTATTAGCAATATCTTTTTTATCTGTTATTTTATCATCATTTTCTTTAAAGAATGTTGGAAATTTGTTTTGTGTTTTTGTCTTAGAGAGAAAATCATTTATAGTTTTCCAAGTATTTCTTATATCGTTTTTGAACCGATTAAAACATGATTCAAAATATATTTGTTTTGCTGCATGAATGTTTGTCTTTAATATTCCATTATATGTTTTAAGGTTAATGCTAATTGTTTCATAGTTAGGTGAATTTGGGTTAGTTAATTTTAATTGTTTATAAAGTTTATCTCGGTAACGGATTGATTTTAGTAAACCCTGAGTAATCCATGTAGATTTTTTATACTTATATTTATAAAATTTTACTAATTTACTTGGCATGTGCTTATTTTTAGACCGTAAAATTTCTTTATATATTATATCATAATGTTATCTATCAGTGTTCCGTTTGTTCTTGTAAATCTAGTGGGAAGAGTTATTTGAGGGTATAGGCTGTGTGATGTTAAGGTATCAAAAAAGTTGCTATAAGTTTCATTTTCATTTATTTTGAGTAAGTTTATATTAAAGTCTCCTGCAATAATTAGCTCATGATTACTATTTTGTAATGATACTACAGCTGATGAAAATTCATTTATAAAAGAATTTATTTGTTCATTATTTGTTCTTGGTGGGCTATATATGTTCTGAATGGTTAACGATTTTGATAAATTACCACCATTTACTTTAATTATCAGTCCTTCCCAATGTTCATATATATTAAGGTTCATAATTGGTTCTGCTTTATATTTATTATCAATATATATTACTAAACCTCCTTTACTGCTACAACTTTTACCCTGAGTTATAGCGGTATAACCATGCAACACAAATTGAGAAAAATCATCGCCTTCCGCTTTCCATGACTCTTGTATACATATTATATTAAATTTAAAATTGATACAATCTAGTTCTTCTATATATGCCTCTAGTTCACTAAATTTGGAATTTAAAGATTGTATATTTGTGCTTAAAATACTAAAATTACCTTTGTTTTTCTTAGCGAAATCATTAAACTTGTCAAAATCATAATAACACGAGCGACGTATTATTTGTAATTCATTAATCTCAGTATCATTTATATCTAATATGTCACTTAAACTGTTATGTTGAATACCTCCTAAATATGATAGGAATAGTTCATCAAAGGCCATTTGATTTGCAGTTTTGTATAATATGGACGTTACTTTCCATTATATTAATATAATTAATCCGATAAATAATATTTATTATGCTTTGAGAGATACATATTAACAATATAGTTATAATAACTTCCACATTTCTTAATAGCGTAATACACAGTATAGTAACTGGTGAGTAATTAGGGATAGACATCATGTCATTTTGTATGAAAAAGCATAGCAACAAAAAGAAAAGAAAAATGCTAACGAAGATTTGGATCAACTTCGTGAGAAATTCCAAGGAGAAAAAAAATAGTTAACTTAGACTTATCTATGCATAAGTTTAGCTTATTCCAAGTTTTTTTGGAAATCTGCTTAGCGTCAAAAGTACATCTGTCATTCGATTTTATATTTGTTTGATTTGAGCATAAACAAACCTGATTCACAGTGGGCTAAATCAAGGACGAACCTTTAATAAATTTATTAAAATGGCAACTATAGCAGTTGAATTATACAATTGGCACAATGAAACAACCAATGATAATAACTTAATTAAGATAACAAGATAACAAATTTAAAAGGCGCATGTACATCATGTTTAAAGTTATGTTTGTAAATGAACAAGGTAAATATGAAGGAAGTGTTTCAGAGGAAGAAGTTGGAGATGAGTTGGTTTGCCAGAGACAGTTGAATGCTTCCTGTTTGTAGAGAGACCGTTGAGTGTGGCCTTCAATTCCTGGGTCTGCTGGTGATGGAGAATCGCATGAAGCCCGAGACACAGCCCGTCATTCAACAGCTGAGGAGCGCCAACATCCGCCCCGTCATGGTCACAGGTGAGCATCTCACTGGGGTGTGTGGCTCACAGCTCCTCTGCTGTGCATGTCTATTACAGCCTAGTTCTGTGGTAGTAGTCGGCTTTTGGGAACAAGTTAAAATGAAAAAAATTAATTTATGTGATGGTAACACAAATGACTACAAAATCTTTGTGTATCTACCTTGCTTTCTAAATTATACTTGCACACATGCACATGTCTAAACACACACCACGCGCACCACGCACCACACGCACACTACATGCACACACATCACATGCACGTACCCCACGCACACACACGCGCACACACACACACACACACACACACACACACACACACACACACACACACACAAACACTGTTGAAATGTTACAAAGAAGAAAGGTTAAATTAACTGTGAAAAGTCAGATAAAAATTACTATATTATAATCACCAGTCTGATTCTTTCACGATGTCGTCATCATAACCATTGCCTGCACGGAGTTGTCCTTGTCACATCTCCCAGGTGACAACATTCTCACTGCGTTGAGTATCGCCCGAGAATGCGAAATGATCAAGAAGAACGACACGGTCATCTCAGTACACGTGCTGCTCTCTGGTGGCGATGACCATCCTTGCATACAGTGGACATATGCAGAAGACATGACACGACAGGTGAAGGAAGTTCATGCAGAGTCCGAGGTACCTATCATATGGTGGTCATGTGATAACTAAACTAAATATCTTTGTCAGATTTGTAGTATATTATGGAGAAAGGATTGTTAATTATACAACATTTGTTCTGTTGCATAATCATGAGCCATCAGCCACATCATCAGATTTTTGTTTTTTAACAAATGTGGGAAATACCACAGAATCTGTTCAAAGTAGGAAGAGCTGTGCAAAAAATGGAACCTTTTATGAAATGAATGTAACAGTGGGTCTTTTGGAAAAGATTAGTATCCTTTTATAACTAGTATACTTGGTTATAAGTGAACCATCAAAATATCTGATCCGCCATTCCAAAATGAGACGCTTCTCGGTGAAGCTCATTATGAGCTATAAGCCAAAACAACACTGCATCGACATATTTTTTTGAAAATGAGTTTCCATTTGGAAACAATCCCAAATAGACTAATCTTTCATGTCTTAGTGATGTAAATGTCATGTGCTGCTCAAATGTGCTTATTTTTGTGTTTTGTGACACCTATCAAACTTCGTTTTAATGACTGGCATTGTTTTAGGCATGAAAATGGTCCATTTTCTCTTCAAGAGTACTCCAAGTAAACTTTCTTCGATCGCACCATGTCAGATATCACTGGAAAGGGGGATTTCTATTCTAAGCACTGACATCATTTTCGATAAAGACTCCCTCAAATATGCATGTTAATGAGGATTTTTTGACAGCTATGCTTTTTACCTCGTGACCACATTCTGTATTGGCCAATTGCCCCTGAAAGCCCAGTCTGGTTAACTTCCGGTTACTTGTTTACGTAGCTATCGCTTCCATCTTCGCTACTATTTTACTAATTTGATATGGATTTGAGCAAAGAGAAAAGAGTTTCCAATCTGCTAAACGAAGCAGCTCACTGTGGACTTCGTGATGCAAGCCTTAGAGATGTGGCAGTCGATTATTTCACGCATGACAGTAACGGGGTGAGTATTTTGGGGACTTCTAAAATCCGGGCCCACCTTATTTTCGCCATTATCATGTACAATGGTCAAACGAATAGTAATATGTTGAATGTGTAAATTATTAAACATTTTTAGTGTAAAAAAACGCATTTTATAAACTTTCCTGACGCTCGAATGAGTCACGTTTATTAAGTAAGCAACATCGTTACATGGCTATGGCCTGTCTATGGCATGCCTATAATCATAATGGCGTATGCCTGGCTATGGCCCATGTCCCCTACTATGGATATAGGCTATGCAGCATATGCATATACTATGAAATTTTTTACATATTTGATAGCCATGTCCATGTCATGGCCAAATAAAATTATTTTGGCCAATTAGGCCATTGCAGACTAAAAATAATCATAACAAATGAAAACATATTTCAGCTTTAATAATACTGTACCACTTTATTCAGTTTTAGTGCATAGTCACAGTCTATAATTTTATTTCAAGGAAAATGAGAATGAAGATAGCGCTTCAGAGAGTGAGGAGGAAATGCCACTTGTCGTTGAGGTATCTCGCAATGAAGAGTTGGACGATGGACCTCCTGGTAACTGCATTCCCAACAGCACATCTGCTACAGAATACGACGTGCTGCAACGCTATACGAATGCAAAGATTCACCCACCAGAAATGCAGTGCCACTGCAACTGCATTTAGCAATTTGATGATTCTAAATGCAATGAAATCTCTGTATTATTTAGATAAATTACATTTAGTGGCCATCTTGGATCCCAATTTACATATTCAAAATGTGTTTTTTCTTAAATGTCCATGTTTCCTCTTTCGTTTGATATCATGGATGTTAATGTATCTAGTAACAAAACTTTGGCTAGCAAGGATAACCTTGAAGAGAGGGTTGACTACCCAGAAGAAGAAGAAGGATCTCTTAATTTACGTAATTCTTTATTATAATTACCCGTGTATATATTTTTAACTAGACGAGTTAGCATGAATCATCTTGTCATTAAAAAATTATGTTTTGTTTGTGCACATTGTGTACATGTTTGTAAACACTTCTTTAAACTTTAAACACTACTTTAGATACATTACATTTTGTGGCCATCTTGGATCCTAATTTATATAATTTATGCAAAATGTGTTTTTTCTTAAGTGTCAATGTTTCCTCTTTCGTTCGATACTATGGATGTTAGTGTACCTAGCAACAAGTGGTAAAAATGTTATCGAGCATGGTTTATTGATTTTCTATATTTTTAACTAATATAATTATTTACTATTTAAAAAATAATGTTCATACCAAAATTTTTGTCAAGTTTGCAGTGACATTAGTATTTGTGAACTAATAAAAATGTCATGCATGTAGCTTCAACACAAATAAAACAAATGTACTCAAGGACTTGTATCGTAATTATTGCAAATACAGAGTGAAAACTTTGAAGCTGTTTTTCTCGAAACCATACTTTTCACATTTTCAACATTCAAATTGTTATATCTCCGGAAATGTGAATTATGGATAACACTGAGGTATAATTTTTTTCTCTGAATGTGCTCTATTCGAATACTCAATAAAAGACAATGACAATTTTTTAGAGAACTGTCTCATTTTGGCATGGTGGATCACATAATATTATATGGTTTGTTTTCATGTAAAGGAAATATATATCTATCTGTCTACATTGTGATGTTTAATTATTGTAATCTTCATGCATTACCATACAACAATGAGAGAGTTCAGACAGATATATATATATTTCCTATGCATGAAAAGATGTTATGCAGTATTCAGTAACTTGGAGCAAACAAGAAATTATCGACTTAAAAATATCACATACTTTTCAGATGTCATATTAAAGTTGTGAGAACAAGGCACGGTTCACTTTAAACAACGTGTCAAGTGCATTGACTGGAAAACTAAACTTTCTGCTGAAGAAAAAATGTCTTAAATGTTTCGTGTGGTTTATGTCTATGTATAGTGTGAAAACATGGACAATTTCTAAAAGAAATCAACAGAGACTGGAAGCATTTGAAATATGGTGTCTAAGGAGAATAGTGTGCATAAGCTGGACGGAGTGTGTCACGAATAGATGTTTTCATGCGGGCTGGAATAAAAGAAAACAACTCTTCAATTAAATACAGAAACAAACTAACATTGCTTCACTTTAAAAGGAAACTAAAATTGCTTCACTTTAAGAGGAAAAGGAATTCAACGGGAAGTAGTGGAGTGAATGGAAACAGTCAAAGAGGAAGAGCCAGACAACTGCCAGACATGATGGGAACACAAAGTATAAAGATCTGGTCAGAACGACACAACACAAACAGGAGTGACGATCCAAGATAGCGGACCTTCCGAGAGGAGATGTTTTGGTTGCAAATATCTTGTCTACTCTGCAACCATACAAATAAAAAAATTCATTTGGTTTTAATCAGGTTAACATAGTTACTAACGAGCACAACAGACTGGCTTTAAATTCATTAAACAAATGAAGCTGTTTATGATTGACAAAATAGTGTCACCGACATCAACTAAGCATTCAGCTTTGCAAATCATAGAATGCTTAGTTGGTGTCAGTGACACTGTTTTGTTGCTGGTTATGTACAATGATGTACAATAATGTACATTCCAATCTGTCTCTCGTAGAACTCGATGAATGTTGACATCGAGTACAGCGAGCGACTACACTTTGCCCTCACTGGCCGCACCTGGCGACTCATACGACAACACTACCCACAACTCCTTGAAAAGGTGAGTCACGCATGTTACTTGGACTGATGGGGAACTGTAGGTTAGACAGTAACTAGGGGTTTTTACAAGGGGAACACCCATAGGTTAGACAGTAACTAGGGGATTTGATAAAAGGAACACCTGTAGGTTAGATAGTAATTACGGGGTTTGACAAGGGGAACTCCCATAGGTTAGATGGTAATTACGGGGTTTGACAAGAGGAACACCCGTAGGTTAGACAGTAACTAGGGGGTTTGACAAGGGGAACTCCCATAGGTTAGACAGTAACTTGAGGGTTTGACAAGGGGAACTCCCATAGGTTAGACAGTAACTAGGGGGTTTGACAAGGGGAACTCCAGTAGGTTATACAGTAACTAGGGGGTTTGACAAGGGGAACTTCAGTAGGTTTTACAGTAACTAGGGGGTTTGACAAGGGGAACTCCAGTAGGTTATACAATAACTAGGGTGTTTGACAAGGGGAACTCCAGTAGGTTATACAGTAACTAGGGGGTTTGACAAGGGGAACTCCAGTAGGTTATACAGTAACTAGGGGGTTTGACAAGGGGAACTCCAGTAGGTTATACAGTAACAAGAGGGTTTGACAAGGGGAACTCCAGTAGGTTATACAGTAACTAGGGGGTTTGACAAGGGGAACTCTTGTAGGTTAGACAGTAACTAGGGGGTTTGACAAGGGGAACTCCAGTAGGTTATACAGTAACTAGAGGGTTTGACAAGGGGAACTCTTGTAGGTTAGACAGTAACTAGGGGGTTTGACAAGGGGAACTCTTGTAGGTTAGACAGTAACTAGGGGGTTTGACAAGGGGAACTCCAGTAGGTTATACAGTAACTAGAGGGTTTGACAAGGGGAACTCTTGTAGGTTAGACAGTAACTAGGGGGTTTGACAAGGGGAACTCCAGTAGGTTATACAGTAACTAGGGGGTTTGACAAGGGGAACTCTTGTAGGTTAGACAGTAACTAGGGGGTTTGACAAGGGGAACTCTTGTAGGTTAGACAGTAACTAGGGGGTTTGACAAGGGGAACTCCAGTAGGTTATACAGTAACTAGAGGGTTTGACAAGGGGAACTCTTGTAGGTTAGACAGTAACTAGGGGGTTTGACAAGGGGAACTCCAGTAGGTTATACAGTAACTAGAGGGTTTGACAAGGGAAACTCCAGTAGGTTGTACAGTAACTAGGGGGTTTGACAAGGGGAACTCCCTCTAACTATTCCATGTCCCTGACTTGTCCCAAAAACAACAGGGTGACTTCTCGAGGGGTAGGCATTTTGAGTTCAACAACCAAGTAACAAAGAAATGATACAATCAAATGTGTAGTACAGACCATCAATATTAAACATTATGTTTTTTCTGTCAAATTGGGTATTCCATTATATGTTTCTTTGTTGCTGTTTTTCACATGTGCGTAAATTTTCTCATGTACCTAACAAACTTGGGCAATTAACTTGAAAAGTTAATTGACTAAATTATAACTAACTCAGAAATTCTCTGAATATATTAAATTAAGTTATCCTCACACATTTTTCAGATCGATTAAATTAATCTAGCAAATTCTTCAATTAAGTTAAATTAACAAATAACTTCAATTGAATTAAATGAATAATTCAATTCCATTTGTAAAAATGTTCATTAGATTCATATGTGACTGTTCTGTGAGATTAACCACTTGATGCAAGCCGTCATTGAAAGAATGTGTAATTGAGTTAATTTAATTAACAATCCAAATTAGCCCATGCCTGGTAACTAGTTATGACTGTCACATTCTGTGGTTTCCCACAAACTATGCAATAAATATCTGACAGCTGCTGAGTGTTTGGTCTTTTGCAGCTTGTGGTGCGGGGGACAGTCTTTGCTCGGATGTCACCTGATCAGAAACAGCAGCTGGTGGAACTGATGCAGGATATCGGGTAGGACATGTTGACTCTCATCATTCTGAAGCAGCTTGTCATAGTTTTTGCCCACAGCATTCACCAAGCTCAAACCTGGACCTGTGGAAGAAACATAGGTCGCTTTCATTCATACATGCAGCAATATATTTTGTTGTTTCGGATTATATCACATAATCTTGATAATATGGTAGAAAATACATGATTAATAAAACTTTAATCCCAATTTTATGGCTCAAGATGAGAGTTGATTCGAACCCAACACGGTGAACAGTGAACAGCAGTGAACAGTGAACAGCAGTGAGCAGTGAACAGCATAAGGTCATGTTGCTTGGGACACTCAAACGTCTAATACAAAATATTTTTTGTGGCTGCAAAGAAGTAAAAACAATGAGTGTGAGTGTCTTCTGTCAGAGGTAGGGTGTCTTCCCTTGGAGGTAGGGTGTCTTCCCTCGGAGGTGGAGTATCTTCCCTCGGAGGTAGGGTGTCTTCCCTTGGAGGTGGAGTATCTTCCTTCGGAGGTAGGGTGTCTTCCCTTGGAGGTGAAGTATCTTCCCTCGGAGTTAGGGTGTCTTCCCTTGGAGGTGGAGTATCTTCCCTCGGAGGTAGGGTGTCTTCCCTTGGAGGTGGAGTATCTTCCCTCGGAGGTAGGGTGTCTTCCCTTGGAGGTGGAGTATCTTCCTTCGGAGGTAGGGTGTCTTCCGTTGGAAGTGGAGTATCTTCCCTCGGAGGTGGGGAGTTTTCCCTTGGAAGTGGAGTATCTCCCCTCAGAGGTGGGGCATCTTCCCTCGGAGGTGGGGTGCTTACCTTGGAGTTGGGGCATCTTCCCTCGAAGGTGGGGTTTCTTCCTCGGAGGTGCGGCATCTTCCCTTAGAGGTGGGGCATCTTCCCTCAAAGGTGGGGCTTCTTTCTCAGAGGTGGGGTGTCTTCCCTTGGAGGTGGGATGTCTTCCCTTGGAGGTGTACACATTATGCTGTGTTTACAGCTACTACGTTGGGATGTATGTAGAATGCTGCTGTGTATACAGCTACTACGTTGGGATGTGTGTAGAATGCTGCTATGTTTACAGCTACTACGTGGGGATATGTGTAGAATGCTGCTGTGTTTACAGCTACTACGTGGGGATGTGTGTAGAATGCTACTGTGTTTACAGCTACAACATGGGGACATGTGTAAAATGCTGCTGTGTTTACAGCTACTATGTTGGGATGTGTGTAAAATGCTACTGTGTTTACAGCTACTACGTGGGGACGTGTAAAATGCTGCTGTGTTTACAGCTACTATGTTGGGATGTGTGTAGAATGCTGTTTTGTTTACAGCTACTATGTGGGATGTGTGTAGAATGCTGCTGTGTTTACAGCTACTACGTGGGGATGTGTGTAGAATGCTGCTGTGTTTACAGCTACTACGTGGGATGTGTGTAGAATGCTGCTGTGTTTACAGCTACTACATGGGATGTGTGTAGAATGCTGCTGTGTTTACAGCTACTATGTGGGATGTGTGTAGAATGCTGCTGTGTTTACAGCTACTATGTGGGATGTGTGTAGAATGCTGCTGTGTTTACAGCTACTACGTGGGATGTGTGTAGAATGCTGCTGTGTTTACAACTACTACGTGGGATGTGTGTAGAATGGTGCTGTGTTTAAAGCTACTACGTGGGATGTGTGTAGAATGCTGCTGTGTTTAAAGCTACTACATGGGATGTGTGTAGAATGCTGCTGTGTTTACAGCTACTACGTGGGATGTGTGTAGAATGGTGCTGTGTTTAAAGCTACCACGTGGGATGTGTGTAGAATGCTGCTGTGTTTAAAGCTACTATGTGGGGATGTGTGTAGAATGCTGCTGTGTTTAAAGCTACTACGTGGGGATGTGTGTAAAATGGTGCTGTGTTTACAGCTACTACGTGGGGATGTGTGTAGAATGGTGCTGTGTTTACAGCTACTACATGGGATGTGTGTAGAATGCTGCTGTGTTTAAAGCTACTACGTGGGATGTGTGTAGAATGCTGCTGTGTTTAAAGCTACTACGTGGGATGTGTGTAGAATGGTGCTGTGTTTAAAGCTGCTACGTGGGATGTGTGTAGAATGGTGCTGTGTTTACAGCTACTACGTGGGGATGTGCGGAGACGGAGCGAATGACTGTGGCGCACTGAAAACTGCACACACAGGAATCTCATTGTCAGAAGCCGAGGCTTCAGTGGCTTCACCATTCACGTCCAAGGAACAGAACATCACATGTGTCCCTGTTGTTATCAGGTCAGTGAAACATACTCTATGTCTCTATTGTTATCATAGGTAAATGGGACATCTGTATAACCCCATTGTCAGATGAGTGGAACATCAGTAGTGGTCCAAGTGCAGTGTGTGTTGAGTAGTTCATTACATTAATTCTGGCATCATGAGATAGAACTAAGATTCCTTTCATTCCTATTATTAACAGGGATGCAAGGCATTACCAGATTTATTCTTGTGGGTAAAATACAGAAATGCTAGCATTTAGACTTAACATTTGACTAACATGTAATTGTCAGAAAATCTAAACACGCCTCTAATCTTGTAAGTGTTCTGTGTCTATGTTTCAGGGAAGGCCGAGCAGCTCTGGTCACATCGTTTGGCATCTTCAAGTACATGGCAGGCTACAGCATTACACAGTTCGTGTCTGTCTGTATTCTCTACTGGGTATGTCCAGCAACTCTTAGTTTGTAGCAATACACGAATTATGTTTAGTTGTTCTTAATATTGTGTACTTGGCTGGCTACAGATTCTGTTCATACCTTTCAGTCCCTGTATGGTAGGTGGTGTTCTTATATGTGGTGTTAGTCATGTTAACTTGGCAGGCTGCAGATTCTGTTCATACCTGTCAGTCCCTGTATGGTAGGTGGTGTTCTTATATGTGGTGTTAGTCATGTTAACTTGGCAGGCTGCAGATTCTGTTCATACCTGTCAGTCCCTGTATGGTAGGTGGTGTTCTTATATGTGGTGTTAGTCATGTTAACTTGGCAGGCTGCAGATTCTGTTCATACCTGTCAGTCCCTGTATGGTAGGTGGTGTTCTTATATGTGGTGTTAGTCATGTTAACTTGGCAGGCTGCAGATTCTGTTCATACCTGTCAGTCCCTGTATGTTATGTTGTGTTCTTATATGTGGTGTTAGTCATGTTAATTTGGCTGGCTACAGATTCTGTTCATACTTGCCAGTCCCTGTATGGTAGGTGGTGTTCTTATATGTGGTGTTAGTCATGTTAACTTGGCAGGCTGCAGATTCTGTTCATACCTTTCAGTCCCTGTATGTTATGTTGTGTTCTTATATGTGGTGCTAGTCATGTTAATTTGGCTGGCTACAGATTCTGTTCATACTTGCCAGTCCCTGTATGGTAGGTGGTGTTCTTATATGTGGTGTTAGTCATGTTAACTTGGCAGGCTGCAGATTCTGTTCATACCTGTCAGTCCCTGTATGTTATGTTGTGTTCTTATATGTGGTGTTAGTCATGTTAATTTGGCTGGCTACAGATTCTGTTCATACCTGTCAGTCCCTGTATGGTAGGTGGTGTTCTTATATGTGGTGTTAGTCATGTTAACTTGGCAGGCTGCAGATTCTGTTCATACCTGTCAGTCCCTGTATGTTATGTTGTGTTCTTATATGTGGTGTTAGTCATGTTAATTTGGCAGGCTGCAGATTCTGTTCATACCTTTCAGTCCCTGTATGGTAGGTGGTGTTCTTATATGTGGTGTTAGTCATGTTAACTTGGCAGGCTGCAGATTCTGTTCATACCTGTCAGTCCCTGTATGTTATGTTGTGTTCTTATATGTGGTATTAGTCATGTTAATTTGGCAGGCTGCAGATTCTGTTCATACCTTTCAGTCCCTGTATGGTAGGTGGTGTTCTTATATGTGGTGTTAGTCATGTTAACTTGGCAGGCTGCAGATTCTGTTCATACCTGTCAGTCCCTGTATGGTAGGTGGTGTTCTTATATGTGGTGTTAGTCATGTTAACTTGGCAGGCTACAGATTCTGTTCATACTTGTCAGTCCCTGTATGTTATGTTGTGTTCTTATATGTGGTGTTAGTCATGTTAACTTGGCAGGCTGCAGATTCTGTTCATACCTGTCAGTCCCTGTATGTTATGTTGTGTTCTTATATGTGGTGTTATTCATGTTAATTTGGCTGGCTACAGATTCTGTTCATACTTGCCAGTCCCTGTATGTTATGTGGTGTACTGATGTGTGGTGTTAGTCATGTTAACTTGGCTGGCTACAGATTCTGTTCATATATGCCAGTCCCTGTATGTTATGTGATGTTTTGATATGTGGTGTTAGTCATGTTCACTTTAGAAGATAACTAGTTGTGTATGCTATGGACTGTGAACAGTGAGATGTGCACCCTAGAACAGGGACTAGAGATGTGAGGTATAGACTACCAGTATAGCCCACACCTGCACAGTTCCCTTCAGGTGGGTATTGGTGCTGGGATGGAAAAGATAAACCATATCTTCCTCTTATGTCATAGAATCGACATTATTTTGCAGCAATTAAATCATGTTGTTGTACTGTGCCACTGATTGTTGTATTGTACTGTGCCACTGATTGTTGTATTGTACTGTGCCACTGATTGTTGTATTGTACTGTGCCACTGATTGTTGTATTGTACTGTGCCACTGATTGTTGTATTGTACTGTGCCACTGATTGTTGTATTGTACTGTGCCACTGATTGTTGTATTGTACTGTGCCACTGATTGTTGTATTGTACTGTGCCACTGATTGTTGTATTGTACTGTGCCACTGATTGTTGTATTGTACTGTGCCACTGATTGTTGTATTGTACTGTGCCACTGATTGTTGTATCCTGTTATCATTTTCTTGTTAGCTGCTTAATTGACTGTACTACAAGTTACGTCAATGAGCTGACATTGACATAATTTCCTCGTTCACAGATTGGAGCCAACCTGACAGACTTCTCATTCCTTTACATCGATCTCTTTCTACTCACCAGCCTCTGTATCACGTGTAAGTCACACACACTACCCTCTAGAAATGATTGCCGTGTTGTCAAAATGAGCAACCTGCCAATGAGAAACGTCACAATTCAAACATGAATTATAGTGTGGTTAAAGGATTTTACTCGTGAACAAAATAATGAGGCAGCATTTAGCGATACTCTAAAATCTGTTGGCTTTTCGTCAACTTTATTGTTACATCTTTCTGTCATTTGTTCATGTCAACCAAAATCTGCCTAAATTTATGAGGGACAGTGAAATACATTTTATGTTTAAGTTGGATGTTTCTCAAAATAAAATTAACTGGAATTCTGTGTCAGTGTTTTTGTCATATTTACAAAAACAACAAATTAATTGTGAAACATCACCAAATAAATCTAAAAGTGTTATCTTTCTGGAATATTACTTAGTATTTCAACTAAGATCTTAGAAAAAATTATTAGAAACTTATCAATTGAAAGCAAATATAGAGTAGCTGTCCCAGCCACTTTAGAACAAAGTAGAATACATATTATTCACTGGAAGTCAGGTTGAACTACAAAGTAAGACATTTGACAAGAAATAATGGAGGTGTAGGACAAGGACCCTATGTGTAGGACAAGGACCCTAGGTGTAGGACAAGGACCCTATGTGTCGGACAAGGACCCTATGTGTGGGACAAGGACCATAGATGTAGGACAAGGACCCTAGGTGTAGGAAAAGGACCCTAGGTGTGGGACAAGGAACCTAGGTATGGGACAAGTTCCCTGGGTGTAGGACAAGGAACCTAGGTGTGGGACAGGGACCCTAGGACTGACAAAGGAGTAACCCAGCGTTTCTCTTCCAGTCGGCTACACGTCTGCCTACCCTGATCTCGTTCCCGATGTGCCCACAATCAGTTTGATCTCACTGCGACCTCTTGTCTCCCTGGTCACGCAGCTGGTTGTCATGGGAACGGTGCAAGTGCTCACCTGGTTGTATGTTCATGGGCAACCCTGGTAGGTACACAACTGATCATTTCAAAATGGTGGAGTAGATTTTAAGTAGTGTGAGATGAGATTGTCTCACTTGTAGACTGTGTTGACTGGTGTGAGATGGTCTCTCTTGTAGGCTGTGTTGGCTGGTGTGAGATTGTCTCACTTGTAGACTGTGTTGACAGGTGTGAGATGGTCTCTCTTGTAGGCTGTGTTGACTGGTGTGAGATGGTCTCTCTTGTAGGCTGTGTTGGCTGGTGTGAGATGGTCTCTCTTGTAGGCTGTGTTGACAGGTGTGAGATGGTCTCTCTTGTAGGCTGTGTTGACTGGTGTGAGATGGTCTCTCTTGTAGGCTGTATTGGCTGGTGTGAGATGGTCTCTCTTGTAGGCTGTGTTGGCTGGTGTGAGATGGTCTCTCTTGTAGGCTGTGTTGGCTGGTGTGAAATAGTCTCTCTTATAGGCTGTGTTGGCTGGTGTGAGATGGTCTCTCTTGTAGGCTGTGTTGACTGGTGTGAAATAGTCTCTCTTGTAGGCTGTGTTGGCTGGTGTGAGATGGTCTCTCTTGTAGGCTGTGTTCGCTGGTGTGAGATGGTCTCTCTTTTAGGCTGTGTTGGCTGGTGTGAGATGGTCTCACTTGTAGGCTGTGTTGACTGGTGTGAGATGGTCTCTCTTGTAGGCTGTGTTGACTGGTGTGAGATGGTCTCTCTTGTAGGCTGTGTTGACTGGTGTGAGATGGTCTCTCTTGTAGGCTGTGTTGGCTGGTGTCAGATGGTCTCTCTTGTAGGCTGTGTTGACATGTGTGAGATGGTCTCTCTTGTAGGCTGTGTTGACTGGTGTAAGATGGTCTCTCTTGTAGGCTGTGTTGACTGGTGTGAGATGGTCTCTCTTGTAGGCTGTGTTGACAGGTGTGAGATGGTCTCTCTTGTAGGCTGTGTTGACTGGTGTGAGATGGTCTCTCTTGTAGGCTGTGTTGACTGGTGTGAGATGGTCTCTCTTGTAGGCTGTGTTCGCTGGTGTGAGATGGTCTCTCTTTTAGGCTGTGTTGGCTGGTGTGAGATGGTCTCACTTGTAGGCTGTGTTGACTGGTGTGAGATGGTCTCTCTTGTAGGCTGTGTTGACTGGTGTGAGATGGTCTCTCTTGTAGGCTGTGTTGACTGGTGTGAGATGGTCTCTCTTGTAGGCTGTGTTGGCTGGTGTCAGATGGTCTCTCTTGTAGGCTGTGTTGACAGGTGTGAGATGGTCTCTCTTGTAGGCTGTGTTGACTGGTGTAAGATGGTCTCTCTTGTAGGCTGTGTTAGCTGGTGTGAGATGGTCTCTCTTGTAGGCTGTGTTGGCTGGTGTCACTCAAGTATTACTGGTTTGCAACTGAAGCAAGATTGTATAGCAGAAAATTATTAGTGGATTAGCCTTCTGCTGTGTGTAAATGTAAAATCTTTAGTGTGACACTTAATTTGGTTGTGAGAGTAGAAACCCATCCAGTTGTTTCACATAGATAGGACACAACACCCAGTACCTGGGCAGAAATGTGAGTCATTTGGATGATGGTCATAGTTGGCATTCAAACATAAGGGGTAAATGTGTAACTTGTTTGGAAGTACACGAATGGTGGTTTTTCAGTGTAAGCCAATTAATATGTGAATGTCACATGCGATTTTCACCTGTGATGTATATGATTGTCACCTGTGAGGTGTATGATTGTCACCTGTGAGGTGTGAAATAACCACGTGTGAGGCTGTCATTTGTTCCAGGTTTATACCATTTAAAGAGAATGATGATGACAACTACACATGTCATGAGGTGACCGTTGTCTTCTGCATCTCGTCCTTCCAGTACATCTCTCTCGCCATCGTCTTCTCAAAGGGCGCCCCCTTCCGCCGGGCAATCTTCACTAATTGTGAGTACAATAAAGGGCGCCCCTTCCGTCGTGCAATCTTCACTAATTGTGAGTGCAATAAAGCACATCCTTCTGCCAGGCAATCTTCACTAATTTTGAGTGCAATAAAGGGCATCCCTTCCACCAGGCAATCTTCACTAATTGTGAGTACAATAAAGGGTGCCCCTTCCGTCGTGCAATCTTCACTAATTGTGAGTGCAATAAAGCACATCCTTCTGCCAGGCAATCTCCACTAATTTTGAGTGCAATAAAGGGCATCCCTTCCACCAGGCAATCTTCACTAATTGTGAGTACAATAAAGGGTGCCCCTTCCGTCGTGCAATCTTCACTAATTGTGAGTGCAATAAAGGGCGCCCCTTCCGTCGTGCAATCTTCACTAATTGTGAGTGCAATAAAGCACATCCTTCTGCCAGGCAATCTTCACTAATTTTGAGTGCAATAAAGGGCATCCCTTCCACCAGGCAATCTTCACTAATTGTGAGTACAATAAAGGGTGCCCCTTCCGTCGTGCAATCTTCACTAATTGTGAGTGCAATAAAGCACATCCTTCTGCCAGGCAATCTTCACTAATTTTGAGTGCAATAAAGGGCATCCCTTCCACCAGGCAATCTTCACTAATTGTGAGTGCAGTAAAGGGCACCCCTTCCACCGGGCAATCTTCACTAATTTTGAGTGCAATAAAGGGCATCCCTTCCACCAGGCAATCTTCACTAATTGTGAGTGCAATAAAGGGCACCCCTTCCGCCAGGCAATCTTCACTAATTGTGAGTGCAGTAAAGGGCACCCCTTCCACCGGGCAATCTTCACTAATTTTGAGTGCAATAAAGGGCATCCCTTCCACCAGGCAATCTTCACTAATTGTGAGTGCAATAAAGGGCACCCCTTCCACCGGGCAATCTTCACTAATTGTGAGTGCAGTAAAGGGCACCCCTTTCGGCCGTTTTATTATTATTTAAATTTATAGTCTTTGTAACATTTGATTGCAATATGCAGCACCCACATTAACCACTCTATGTTGGACTCGGTTGGTTGTCAATACATGTCTGAGACAGATAAGCCCTAAGACCAAGTTATGATAGTGACCAAGCCAGTGAACAGTCTGTCTTCAGCATCAACGAAATTTGTATCTCTCAAAACATCACCATACATTTGTGTGAAATAAACACTTCACAAAAATAGCAGAAAAAGCATATGACTTGAAGAACGACTGTTTTCATTGTTGCCCGGTGGTATTGTTTCATGTTGACTCTGTTATTGTTTTATGTTGACTCGGTGTTATTGTTTCAGATTTATTCCTGCTCAATCTGACCATTTGTATCGCTGTGTCTGCCTACGTGTGCATGTATCCATTTCCTGGACTTGCCAATTTACTCCAGGTAAACTATTTAATATTTAATAACTGTTGTTGTTGTTGTTGTTTGTCTGAATATTTCCAAATGTTACTGATATGTGATTGATGTCAATTGATGTCAACTGATGTCAGTTGATGTCAACTGATGTCAGTTGTGTTAGTGAAATATAACTTTCAACTGTAGGTCTGTGTATGTAGACTTGGTCTGCAGTCTTCATTATTATGTTTGGAGGGCCTTAATGAAGGTTGAGTTGCTGAAAGTAGGTGAAATGATATACAAAGGGTCAATGGTCAGGTGAATGAACAGTTGGTCAATTATGATAAGGTTCCACTTTTAAAAGAACCTTTAACCCATCTAATTCCATATATATATATATATATATATAGGACGCGCAGTTTACTTTAACCCATTTAATTCTGGTGTCATATATATATATATATATATATACAGTGGAACCTCGGTTTATGGTCACCCCGGTAATACAGTCACCCCGCCATTATGGTCACCCTGGTAATACAGTCACCCTGCAATTATGGTCACCCTGGTAATACAGTCACCCCGCCATTATGGTCACCCTGGTAATACAGTCACCCCGCCATTATGGTCACCCTGGTAATACAGTCACCTCGCCATTATGGTCACCCTGGTAATACAGTCACTCCGCCATTATGGTCACCCTGGTAATACAGTCACCCCGCCATTATGGTCACTCTGGTAATACAGTCACCCCGCCATTATGGTCACCCTGGTAATACAGTCACCCCGCCATTATGGTCACCCTGGTAATACAGTCACCCCACCATTATGGTCACCCTGGTAATACAGTCACCCCGCCATTATGGTCACCCTGGTAATACAGTCACTCCGCCAGTCCCAAATGATTTCCACAGTAAAAGATAGGACGTTAGTCCCACTAATCCGGTCACCTCGCTATTCAGGAATATGGTCAGTAACCCAGTGCAAAACATTGAGATTGCCCGCAGATTAACTTATGGTCAGTTACAACCGGGAAGCCAAGATCTGGTGACTGCAGCGGCAAGCAGCTGCGGGCCGGCTGCCATTCCATCAAAGGCAACGTCAATATGAAGACACGCACTGGTGTCTGTGTGTTTACACAGTGACCAGTTAACTTCAGAAAACAATGCCAGAAGCATTTTAGTTAAAACTTCGAAGGCAAATTCTTAGCAGCTGAGTAAATTTTATTGAAAAACACAGCGCCATCATCGGCTCGGTCATCGACGCTAACAATAGGATACCGTGCCCTATTGTTTGCTTAAACACCAATGAGCACTTGTAGGAATAGCAGGCCCTAGAAGTGGCAAAATGTTGCAATATAAGTGGCATAACGGAAAAAATTCAGTAATCCTCTTATACGTAACAAGTGTGGTTATATAATATAGACTCCCCAAAATAAACCGTGGCGCCTCTGGTGGATAACTTGTGTTCGATCCTGAACAGCAAATATTTAACGAGTTGTCATGTCAGAAAATAATGTATCGTGCCAACATTAATACTTATTGATATGTAACAAAACCAACTAGCAAACATCGGTCGATTTGATGTATGAATAATTTCACTGCAATCGAGCACGCTAAATGCCTTATGGTGTTACGTGAAGTTACGGCTATGAAAAAACAACATCGGGAATTTCTGTGTGTGTTTGTGAGTGTGCGTTTATTCAGAGTTTCAAATGAACAGCTGTTAAGATGTTTGTATTGCTGATCGACCCTGGTTTTGTTTACATGTAATTACATACATTACATACATCAATAATACAAACACCACATTTCTCCGAGTCCTATGATGCTTCAGTGCCCATATTCACTATTAAGGTCACCTCAATATTACGGTCACTTTGATTCTGTCCCGTGGGTAACCATAATACCGAGGTTCCATGGTATATATATATATATATTGAACATCCAGTTTACTGCAAGATAAAAGCACTAATTCTGAATGTGTTACAGCTATTTATAAAACTAAAGGAAGCTTCCGGACCACATTTCACGAGCATATGGTGTTTATATTATGTGGATGTGAGGAAAGCCAAGTTCAAAGTACAGGTTTTGCCCCATTTTTTTCTTACCATGCTGTCTCGCCTAAGGTGAGTTCCGGCTCTCACATAAAATAAACCTCGTGCATAAATACATGCCAACGATCCCTCAATTCATGTGTAGATTATCAAAAGATATGTATAAAGTATGAGTATGGAAACTTTACATGGTGTCATGCTGTCCTAAGTATAGAACGCTAGGCACAAGGAGCTTGGTGTAGTTTATCCATGCAGGGATAAGATTGTAAATGTAAATGGTTCCCCGTTAGTAGCACTCATTTGCAATAGTCAATGAGGTCAAAGTAGGTTCATTGTGCTGTTAAAGTATTTCAATTTTTGTGTGTGTCTCATTTCAGAATATTTGAGAACAATTGAACACATCTAGTATCCACTACAGCATGATAACTCATTTGTGTAAATTTGTCATTTAGTTTTGGTAAAATCATTAGACAAACTTAAAATAGGTTTTCACCAGATCTGGTCAAAATTTAGCGAAAAATGGGGGGGGGAAGTGGTTCGGCTATATGGTCAATTTGTTTGATAGTTTTAACAAAGGTATTCGCTCCTTTATTGAACCTACTGTGGATATTACTTAAACTATT
Organism: Lamellibrachia columna; assembly: GCA_963662155.1. NCBI lineage: Eukaryota > Metazoa > Annelida > Polychaeta > Sabellida > Siboglinidae > Lamellibrachia > Lamellibrachia columna. The sequence goes on from OY759267.1 coordinate 52,102,232, forward strand.
CACACACTACAAATTTGAACATCAACAAACCTGATTCGTGATGTGCTAAATCAATTGAGAATGGGGTTTTAACTGTCAGTGAATTACCTCTTGACCCAACGGTTTTTTCTTCTTACAGATATCATTGTCACCGTCCATGCTGTTCCGAGCACAACTAATCGGCTTTGCAGTGATCAACTTCTTCATTTGCCTCATTCTGGAAGTAAGTTCTCCAATGAAAACAGATATTTGCTGAAATAAAGTCATCGTCATCGTCATAATCATCGGGGGCCTTCCCCGTTGTGGGTGTAGGCGATCACGCCCCTCCATTTCACACGGTCACAGGTGTCTCCAAACAATTCTGTTGTGCATCTTCCACGCTTCTAGACATTAACAATGGTTATTCTGTGCTCCTCTCTGCTTCTTTTCCCCTCAATCTCTTCCTTCCACGCTGTTAGACATCAACAATACTTATTCTGTGCTCCTCTCTGCTTCTTTTCCCCTCAATCTCTTCCTTCCATGCTGTTAGACATCAACAATACTTATTCTGTACTCCTCTCTGCTTCTTTTCCCCTCAATCTCTTCCTTCCACGCTGTTAGACATCAACAATACTTATTCTGTGCTCCTCTCTGCTTCTTTTCCCCTCAATCTCTTCCGTCCACGCTGTTAGACATCAACAATACTTATTCTGTACTCCTCTCTGCTTCTTTTCCCCTCAATCTCTTCCTTCCACGCTGTTAGACATCAACAATACTTATTCTGTGCTTCTCTCTGCTTCTTTTCCCCTCAATCTCTTCCTTCCACGCTGTTAGACATCAACAATACTTATTCTGTGCTCCTCTCTGCTTCTTTTCCCCTCAATCTCTTCCGTCCACGCTGCTAGACATCAACAATACTTATTCTGTGCTCCTCTCTGCTTCTTTTCCCCTCAATCTCTTCCTTCCACGCTGTTAGACATCAACAATTGTTATTCTGTGCTCCTCTCTGCTTCTTTTCTCCTCAATCTCTTCCGTCCACGCTGCTAGACATCAACAATACTTATTCTGTGCTCCTCTCTGCTTCTTTTCCCCTCAATCTCTTCCTTCCACGCTGTTAGACATCAACAATGGTTATTCTGTGCTCCTCTCTGCTTCTTTTCTCCTCAATCTCTTCCGTCCACGCTGCTAGACATCAACAATACTTATTCTGTGCTCCTCTCAGCTTCTTTTCCCCTCAATCTCTTCCTTCCACGCTGTTAGACATCAACAATACTTATTCTGTGCTCCTCTCTGCTTCTTTTCCCCTCAATCTCTTCCGTCCACGCTGCTAGACATCAACAATACTTATTCTGTGCTCCTCTCTGCTTCTTTTCCCCTCAATCTCTTCCTTCCACGCTGTTAGACATCAACAATGGTTATTCTGTGCTCCTCTCTGCTTCTTTTCTCCTCAATCTCTTCTGTCCACGCTGCTAGACATCAACAATACTTATTCTGTGCTCCTCTCTGCTTCTTTTCCCCTCAATCTCTTCCTTCCATGCTGTTAGACATCAACAATACTTATTCTGTACTCCTCTCTGCTTCTTTTCTCCTCAATCTCTTCCGTCCACGCTGTTAGACATCAACAATACTTATTCTGTGCTCCTCTCTGCTTCTTTTCCCCTCAATCTCTTCCTTCCACGCTGTTAGACATCAACAATGGTTATTCTGTGCTCCTCTCTGCTTCTTTTCCCCTCAATCTCTTCCTTCCACACTGTTAGACATCAACAATACTTATTCTGTACTCCTCTCTGCTTCTTTTCCCCTCAATCTCTTCCTTCCACACTGTTAGACATCAACAATACTTATTCTGTATTCCTCTCTGCTTCTTTTCCCCTCAATCTCTTCCTTCCACGCTGTTAGACATCAACAATACTTATTCTTTGCTCCTCTCTGCTTCTTTTCCCCTCAATCTCTTCCTTCCACGCTGTTAGACATCAACAATACTTATTCTTTGCTCCTCTCTGCTTCTTTTCCCCTCAATCTCTTCCATCCACGCTGTTAGACATCAACAATACTTATTCTGTGCTCCTCTCTGCTTCTTTTCCCCTCAATCTCTTCCTTCCACGCTGTTAGACATCAACAATACTTATTCTTTGCTCCTCTCTGCTTCTTTTCCCCTCAATCTCTTCCATCCACGCTGTTAGACATCAACAATACTTATTCTGTACTCCTCTCTGCTTCTTTTTCCCTCAATCTCTTCCTTCCACGCTGTTAGACATCAACAATACTTATTCTGTGCTCCTCTCAGCTTCTTTTCCCCTCAATCTCTTCCTTCCACGCTGTTAGACATCAACAATACTTATTCTGTATTCCTCTCTGCTTCTTTTCCCCTCAATCTCTTCCTTCCACGCTGTTAGACATCAACAATACTTATTCTTTGCTCCTCTCTGCTTCTTTTCCCCTCAATCTCTTCCATCCACGCTGTTAGACATCAACAATACTTATTCTGTGCTCCTCTCTGCTTCTTTTCCCCTCAATCTCTTCCTTCCACGCTGTTAGACATCAACAATACTTATTCTTTGCTCCTCTCTGCTTCTTTTCCCCTCAATCTCTTCCATCCACGCTGTTAGACATCAACAATACTTATTCTGTACTCCTCTCTGCTTCTTTTCCCCTCAATCTCTTCCTTCCACGCTGTTAGACATCAACAATACTTATTCTGTGCTCCTCTCAGCTTCTTTTCCCCTCAATCTCTTCCTTCCACGCTGTTAGACATCAACAATACTTATTCTGTGCTCCTCTCTGCTTCTTTTCCCCTCAATCTCTTCCTTCCACGCTGTTAGACATCAACAATACTTATTCTGTGCTCCTCTCTGCTTCTTTTCCCCTCAATCTCTTCCTTCCACGCTGTTAGACATCAACAATACTTATTCTGTGCTCCTCTCTGCTTCTTTTCCCCTCAATCTCTTCTTCCACGCTGTTAGACATCAACAATACTTATTCTGTGCTCCTCTCTGCTTCTTTTCCCCTCAATCTCTTCTGTCCACGCTGTTAGACATCAACAATACTTATTCTGTGCTCCTCTCTGCTTCTTTTCCCCTCAATCTCTTCCTTCCACGCTGTTAGACATCAACAATACTTATTCTGTGCTCCTCTCTGCTTCTTTTCCCCTCAATCTCTTCCTTCCACGCTGTTAGACATCAACAATACTTATTCTGTGCTCCTCTCTGCTTCTTTTCCCCTCAATCTCTTCTTCCACGCTGTTAGACATCAACAATACTTATTCTGTGCTCCTCTCTGCTTCTTTTCCCCTCAATCTCTTCTTCCACGCTGTTAGACATCAACAATACTTATTCTGTGCTCCTCTCTGCTTCTTTTCCCCTCAATCTCTTCCTTCCACGCTGTTAGACATCAACAATACTTATTCTTTGCTCCTCTCTGCTTCTTTTCCCCTCAATCTCTTCCTTCCACGCTGTTAGACATCAACAATACTTATTCTGTGCTCCTCTCAGCTTCTTTGTGATGTGATTGCAATAGTTGTACTAGTACAGCAGTGGTATTACCAAATCTTCAAATCTGAGGTATGTAAAATTGTTTAAATAAACTTAAATACGGTGGGGGAATAGGTGAACATTGGTTAAGATATTACCTAAATATTTCAAAACTTAGTGCAAAGCCTATCGACAACTCTTCTTCACTCAGAGCTGCGCAATTGTATGTTATATTCAGTTTTATTTGTCTTGGTCAACAAGGAAAATAAAATGGATGTGCCTTAGAAATTGTAACATCGGCCCTTCTGTTTCCAGAACTTGATAGACCGCGTACCCATGCAGAAGTGCTGTCGAGGCATTATGGGAAGTAGACTGCTGGCACACAAATCTGCATTTGAGGTGATTGAGGAGGGCCTGATATCAGCACCTGAATTGGGACCAATGTCAAGGTCAATGTCAAGCTTTGCGAAGTTGATGTATCTCGAGAGTCAGCCACAGGCGTCACTTATAGTAGCCGGCGAGAACGAGGCTACGGTTGTTGAGGGCGACAGCAACAAAGCCGACCAGAGACATTTTGCAACAGAGAAATCGTGGGAGCAATCTGACACAGAGTGCGTCAACCTGGATGTTGTGGACGCTGATGACTCGACGGTGCTGACAGCCAGTGATTCTGCGACAACCACTCGTGTGTGACATGGTTACATCATCACTGGAGAGGGTTTTTTATTCGTCATGTTTCATCTAATGAGCCGTTTTATATGCTTGATTTAGTAAATTAGCTATGGTGCTAATGCAGTGGCATTTAAATTTGTCACCTTTTTACAGGGTTTAGCCTTAAAATTCACTGCGCATTTATCCATTGAAGATTAGCAAATTGTGGCTGAGACAGAGGTTTGTAGGTAGCCATATTTAGAGCCATCTCAAAAGGATTCCCATGTCCTACATATAAGTAGTCTAAAATTAAGCACAATACAAGGGCACAATAGCAGTAGTAGTAGGCACAATATGGGCACACAATTCACCAAGTGATATTTTAAAAGTTTTCCAGCTTTATAAAAAATGTTTAGGGTTGTGTAATTTATTTTCATCTGTGCAAATGGGCTGTCAAATTGCTTGCACATATTATATGACAGCCATTGAGAGATTGAATGTGTATAATAATTATAATAAATATAATTACTATAAGTAGGTACTTCGTCAAATCTACTTTTGTACAGACTATTTAAACATCTGCCGATGTCTCATTCTGCATTGGGTGATTCCAACATGCATCACCAGGTTACAAAATCGTGTTTGTCAGTCATTTTGCACACTCACCAACAGTGGCGCCACCTGGTGTATCACCACTGCCACAACTTGATTATAAATTCAAAATGAACAGTTGCGGAGTGGTATAAAAGACTGGTTGGCTGGGCAGTGTTGTTGTTGTTTACGACTTGTTACATCATTGCAGCTGTGCACTTAATTATACGTGCACAGCTGCATAGCATACCCGGGTAGTTTCAAACAAAAACAACTGTTATTTTGTTCCTGTGTACATTTTCAATGCAAACACTATCCACAACTGTATTCAACTAACATTGAGACATTTCTTGAAAAAAATTAGGACATTCAGAATCTGCACATGAAAAGTTGTGGCAGTGGTGAAATGGTAAGTGGCGCCTCTGGTGGGGAGTTTGATCATTTTGATATTCTTTTCATTAAATTGCTGGAAATAATCACTGAATGATATGTAATTTCTTGTCAATGCCACAAAGCTAGGTGGTACAAGAGTAGGATTACAATACCAGGTGTAATCAGTTACAACTGATTACGCTGTAAGCACAACCTTTGATGTCGGGTTTGTTTAAATACGTTTTACAGTTGACCAAAATGTTGAGCAACATCGTATGATCCAGGCCTAGACATCAGTTGACATTTTAATTGTAGCAAATGTTCTCAGTTGGTTATCCAATTCAACTAGATCTGGCAAAATTAAATAATTTTTGCAAATTAATAGTTTAAATTTAGTAAAAGTTGAATAGTTATTATTAAATGTCATGATTTTACGAAGAGGTGTCAAACTCTCTCTGTCCAATAGTGCCATGATGATCACAATTAAATAGTCATTTATAGTGCAATCATAACTTAAACATGATTTTGTAATTGAGGCCAATGGTACCTCTAAGTTCTTGTGACTAGTGTCATGAAACTAATGCTGTGGTCTGAAGCCAACCCTGTCTCTAAGTTCTTGTGAGTAGTATCATGAAACTACTGCTGTGGTCTGAAGCCAACCAGGTCTCTAAGTTCTTGTGACTAGTATCATGAAACTACTGCTGTGATCTGAAGCCAACCCTGTCTATAAGTTCTTGTGAGTAGCATCATGAAACTATTGCTGTGGTATGAAGCCAACCGAGAATCTAAGTTCTTGTGAGTGTAGTATCATGAAACTACTGCTGTGATCTAAAGCCAACCCTGCCTCCAAGTTCTTGTGATGGTAGTACCATGAAACCACTGCTGTGGTTTGGAGCCAACCCTGCCTCTAAGTTCTTGTGAGTGTAGTATCATGAAACTACTGCTGTGGTCTGAAGCCAATCCTTATGTTGAGTAGCAGTTGACACTTGTTAGATGCCTAGCAGGAGGCTGCTAGGTATGGCAGGGCAAGGCTGTCCACACCGATGCTCTGCGGATTCGGATAAAACGCGGTCGGTCGTGGACCCCGATTTTCTGCCGCCAGGGGAAAATGCCAAATGGGCCTGCTTAAACCTACTTAGAATTGCTTTGACAATTCTCAAGAAACATTAGGCGAACAATGTCAACACAACGAGTATCAACGTGTTGTTTGTTTTGCGCTGCCGCCGACATCAATCGCTGTCGTCGCTGGCTTCGCTTTGCCTTTGGCGGTTTGTAAATTGCAATCGAGATTCACAAATACGCCTCGCCTAAGAATCAGATCAACAGTTTTAAATGCATTTAGCATGCAATGCCAACATAACACTTGGGTGAAATGACATGCTTCCATTATATCGTAAATTTAATCGTTTTCGCGACGCGAAACCAACATACCAAATTCCTAACCCGATGCTCTACCGGTGCGCGAAAATACGAATTCGTCATCCGCATATGAAACGACGAATCGATTTTAAGTGGTGCGTAATAAATTTAGGCTTCGGTCGAGGTCGGTTGAAAACCGAAGTGACACAATTATTCATTCGACCTATTGTCGTTTTCTGTTTTTTATCAGCTTACATGCTACGTTTGTCAAATCATATACGTTTTCGGCTGCTCAATTCCAGGTTATTATTTTTGATTCGTTGGCCTATTGGTCCAGTATATCATCGTCGTAGGCGTAGCAGATCTATTCCATAACGGTATATGTACAAGTGTTTTATTCAGTTCAAGAATCAACAGGGTGTGACATTTAAAAATAATACACGTTGATGCTACTATAAGTTTAATAAGTTCCATAAAAGTTGCATGTTGGCGTATAGGACAGTGCTGCAAGCACACAGGGCTTCGACAGCGTTCTTGGACTTGGTGCAGCGGGCGGCGATCGCTGTTGTTTAGTAGCTCCCTGGTGGCAGATATGAGAACACATAACGCGCCTCGCGTACAGCGCGGTCCGAAGTCGTGGACCCCGACCACCGCGTTATAACGAGGCTCGACTATCTACTGATCAAGTAAATGAGTGACATATCTACTCATGTAGGTGTTTCTATGTGAGCGATATATCTACTCATGATGTAAGTGAGTGATATATCTACTCATCATGTAAGCAATTCTAGGATTATGCTACCATTGGTTTAATACTAGATGTAGTTAAAACTTTGTTGTCGTCGGTGTAGAACTGATGAAGCTATTGTATCATTTGTCTCCAATGACAATGTAATCAGTCCAGTCCTGCATTCCCCCAACAGTGTTTGGAATGTGGATAGGGAGAGGTGGGAGAGACAGAATTGAGGTGGGGGGAAGCATCATGGGGTAAATCTGGGAGAGAGGTGAGTAAGGTAACTAAAGGGGAGGGGATAGTGAGAGACGATACCAGAATCACCTCTCTCTTCTCTGCATCTGCAAAAGTGTTATAGGTAGAATCAGTGAAATCTGCCTAGGCTTGTGGAAGAAGCCAAGAGATTGATGGGAGGGAAATTTGGGAAGAAATTAGGACTAGGTGATTGGGAAAGGGGACGTTGGTACTGCAGTTGGGTAGTCTCATTTTTGTGGAATAATTAATAACAGTCTACTCGTGTATAGAAACAACTGATACGGTCTACTCGTGTATAGAAACAAGCAAGAGAGAAGATGCACATGTTTAGGTGGAGTTGATAGTTGATTAATGTTGGTTAATATGCCAGCTATTCTCTATTAATATGCTGGCTATTCTCTCTCTTAATACTCCAGCCATTCTCTCTCTTAATACACCAACTATTCTCTCTTTTAATACACCAGCTATTCTCTTAATACGTCAACCATTCTCGCTCTTAATACGCCAGCTGTTCTCTCTCTTAATGTGCCAGCCATTCTCTCTTAATACACCAGCCATTCTCTCTTAATATGCCAGCTATTCTCTCTTAATATGCCAGCTATTCTCGTTCTCAATACACCAGCTATTCTCTCTCCTTATATGCCAGCTATTCTGTCTCCTAATACACCATCTTTTCTCTCCTAATGTGCCAGCTAATCTCTTTCTTAATGTGCCAACTATTCCTCCTCTTAATATGCCAGCTTATCTTTTTCTTAATATGTCAACTATTCTCTCTTAATATGCCAGCCATTTTCTCTCTGAATGTGCCAGCCATTTTCTCTCTGAATGTGCCAGTCATTCTCTCTCTTTATACATCAGCTATTCTCTTTCAATACACCAGCTATTCTCTCTGCTGCCCACTGATCCTAGCTGATCTTGGTTGGAGGTGTACTTTTAATAATGCTTATTTTCAGTTGGATATAGTGACCAGTTTCACACCTAGCAATCGACATTCCATTGTTCTGTGTTACTTGTAAGCTGATCCACACTGCAAGTTGCCTCTACACTTGTTAAAGGTACAGTAGTTATTATAAACTCATGCCATTGACCATGTGACCGTTATATGTTTATGAATATCAATCTTGTAATGTAAACATGATATTGACCTTGTAATGTAAACATGATATTCAAGTTCAAACATTTAAATTAGAAGATAACAGTGAAATTATTATAAAGGTTCCTCCTCAATACATTTTTTTTCTATCTCATTTCAAATTCATTTTACGAAAGATAAAGCTCCTTTTTTCAGAATCTGATGCATCACTCTGCGTAAATTAGTCCGAGATACATGTGCAATCTGCCTAGTGTGACCTCACAAAGGTCTTATTGTTGTATGTGTATGCGATGTATGTATGTGTATGCGATGTATGTATATGTATGCGATGATGCATCATTGTACATCTTTGGTGTGTACTATATATGCAGTTAATACTAAGTTTGTATTATGCAGTCATAGCAGACCACATATTTTTTTGGTTGAAACCCGTATTTTTTACTTGAAATTCTGTATAAAGCCATATAGATTTGTATACAATTTTCCATTGATTAACTGGCCTATCGCATGCTGATCAAGTGTCAGACTACGAAATATACCTACATCAAACAAAATATACCTACATCAAACAAAATATACCTATATAAAAAAAACGGCTACTTTTTGCCAAAAACTAGCAATAAAAGTATTGTGTTTTTATCGCTATGAGACTATACTTTTAAAATATGCACTTTTTTATGATTTTTCCATTTGAAATACATCCGTATAAGAACGTGATATGGCCATATACCTCCCAATGCCATATTGCCTGCAGGAAATGTGTACGACATTGTAGCTATGTCGTAATCTCTGTCACGTGTGATGCATGTAAAATGTGTGTATTGCAGCATGCATTATCAGATGTATGCTACGTAAGAAAACTGCTTTTTCAGAAATCCATAACGCCTTAGATGAGCACAGGGACTGGCTGCGTACTAATGTCACCTTAGATGAGCACAGGGACTGGCTACATACAAATGTCACCTTAGATGAGCACAGGGACTGGCTACATACAAATGTCACCTTAGATGAGCACAGGGACTGGCTACATACAAATGTCACCATAGATGAGCACAGGGACTGGCTGCATACTAATATCACATTAGATGAGCACAGGGACTGGCTGCATACTAATGTCACCTTAGATGAGCACAGGGACTGGCTACATGCTAATGTCACCTTAGATGAGCACAGGGACTGGCTACATGCTAATGTCACCTTAGTTGAGCACAGGGACTGGCTACATGCTAATGTCAACTTAGATGAGCACAGGACTGGCTACATGCTAATGTCACCTTAGATGAGCACAGGGACTGGCTACATGCTAATGTCACCTTAGATGAGCACAGGGACTGGCTACATGCTAATGTCACCTTAGATGAGCACAGGGACTGGCTACATGCTAATGTCACCTTAGATGAGCACAGGGACTGGCTACATGCTAATGTCACCTTAGATGAGCATAGGGACTGGCTACATGCTAATGGCACCTTAGATGAGCACAGGGACTGGCTACATGCTAATGTCACCTTAGATGAGCACAAGGACTGGCTACATGCTAGTCACCTTAGATGAGCACATGGACTGGCTACATGCTAATGTCACCTTAGATGAGCACAAGGAATGGCTACATGCTAATGTCACCTTAGTTGAGCACAGGGACTGGCTGCATACTAATGTCACCTTAGATGAGCACAGGGACTGGCTGCATACTAATGTCACCTTAGATGAGCATAGGGACTGGCTGCATACTAATATCACATTAGATGAGCATAGGGACTGGCTGCATACTAATATCACATTAGATGAGCATAGGGACTGGCTGCATACTAATATCACATTAGATGAGCACAGGGACTGGCTACATACTACTGTCACCTGGCTACATACTATTGTCACCTGGCTACATACTAATGTCACCTTAGATGAGCCCAGACTAGCTACATACTAATGTCACCTTAGATGAGCACAGGGACTGGCTGCGTACTAATGTCACGTTAGATGAGCCCACTGACTGGCTACATACTGTCACCTTAGATTAGCACAAGGACTGGCTACATACTAATGTCACCTGGCTACATACTAATGTCACCTTAGATGAGCACAGGGACTGGCTACATGCTAATGTCACCTTAGATGAGCACAGGGACTGGCTACATGCTAATGTCACCTTAGATGAGCACAGGGACTGGCTGCGTACGAATGTCACGATAGATGAGCACAAGGACTGGCTGCATACTAATGTCATCTGGCTACATACTAATGTCACCTTAGATGAGCACAGGGACTGGCTACATGCTAGTCACCTTAGATGAGCACATGGACTGGCTACATGCTAATGTCACCTTAGATGAGCACAAGGAATGGCTACATGCTAATGTCACCTTAGTTGAGCACAGGGACTGGCTGCATACTAATGTCACCTTAGATGAGCACAGGGACTGGCTGCATACTAATGTCACCTTAGATGAGCATAGGGACTGGCTGCATACTAATATCACATTAGATGAGCACAGTAACTGGCTGCATACTAATGTCACCTTAGATGAGCACAGGGACTGGCTACATACTAATGTCACCTGGCTACATACTATTGTCACCTGGCTACATACTAATGTCACCTTAGATGAGCCCAGACTAGCTACATACTAATGTCACCTTAGATGAGCACAGGGACTGGCTGCGTACTAATGTCACGTTAGATGAGCCCACTGACTGGCTACATACTGTCACCTTAGATTAGCACAAGGACTGGCTACATACTAATGTCACCTGGCTACATACTAATGTCACCTTAGATGAGCACAGGGACTGGCTACATGCTAATGTCACCTTAGATGAGCACAGGGACTGGCTACATAATAATGTCACCTTAGATGAGCACAGGGACTGGCTGCGTACGAATGTCACGATAGATGAGCACAAGGACTGGCTGCATACTAATGTCATCTGGCTACATACTAATGTCACCTTAGATGAGCACAGGGACTGGCTGCATACTAATGTCACCTTAGATGAGCACAGGGACTGGCTACATGCTAATGTCACCTTAGATGAGCACAGGGACTGGCTACATGCTAATGTCACCTTAGTTGAGCACAGGGACTGGCTACATGCTAATGTCAACTTAGATGAGCACAGGACTGGCTACATGCTAATGTCACCTTAGATGAGCACAGGGACTGGCTACATGCTAATGTCACCTTAGATGAGCACAGGGACTGGCTACATGCTAATGTCACCTTAGATGAGCACAGGGACTGGCTACATGCTAATGTCACCTTAGATGAGCACAGGGACTGGCTACATGCTAATGTCACCTTAGATGAGCATAGGGACTGGCTACATGCTAATGGCACCTTAGATGAGCACAGGGACTGGCTACATGCTAATGTCACCTTAGATGAGCACAAGGACTGGCTACATGCTAGTCACCTTAGATGAGCACATGGACTGGCTACATGCTAATGTCACCTTAGATGAGCACAAGGAATGGCTACATGCTAATGTCACCTTAGTTGAGCACAGGGACTGGCTGCATACTAATGTCACCTTAGATGAGCACAGGGACTGGCTGCATACTAATGTCACCTTAGATGAGCATAGGGACTGGCTGCATACTAATATCACATTAGATGAGCATAGGGACTGGCTGCATACTAATATCACATTAGATGAGCATAGGGACTGGCTGCATACTAATATCACATTAGATGAGCACAGGGACTGGCTACATACTACTGTCACCTGGCTACATACTATTGTCACCTGGCTACATACTAATGTCACCTTAGATGAGCCCAGACTAGCTACATACTAATGTCACCTTAGATGAGCACAGGGACTGGCTGCGTACTAATGTCACGTTAGATGAGCCCACTGACTGGCTACATACTGTCACCTTAGATTAGCACAAGGACTGGCTACATACTAATGTCACCTGGCTACATACTAATGTCACCTTAGATGAGCACAGGGACTGGCTACATGCTAATGTCACCTTAGATGAGCACAGGGACTGGCTACATGCTAATGTCACCTTAGATGAGCACAGGGACTGGCTGCGTACGAATGTCACGATAGATGAGCACAAGGACTGGCTGCATACTAATGTCATCTGGCTACATACTAATGTCACCTTAGATGAGCACAGGGACTGGCTACATGCTAGTCACCTTAGATGAGCACATGGACTGGCTACATGCTAATGTCACCTTAGATGAGCACAAGGAATGGCTACATGCTAATGTCACCTTAGTTGAGCACAGGGACTGGCTGCATACTAATGTCACCTTAGATGAGCACAGGGACTGGCTGCATACTAATGTCACCTTAGATGAGCATAGGGACTGGCTGCATACTAATATCACATTAGATGAGCACAGTAACTGGCTGCATACTAATGTCACCTTAGATGAGCACAGGGACTGGCTACATACTAATGTCACCTGGCTACATACTATTGTCACCTGGCTACATACTAATGTCACCTTAGATGAGCCCAGACTAGCTACATACTAATGTCACCTTAGATGAGCACAGGGACTGGCTGCGTACTAATGTCACGTTAGATGAGCCCACTGACTGGCTACATACTGTCACCTTAGATTAGCACAAGGACTGGCTACATACTAATGTCACCTGGCTACATACTAATGTCACCTTAGATGAGCACAGGGACTGGCTACATGCTAATGTCACCTTAGATGAGCACAGGGACTGGCTACATAATAATGTCACCTTAGATGAGCACAGGGACTGGCTGCGTACGAATGTCACGATAGATGAGCACAAGGACTGGCTGCATACTAATGTCATCTGGCTACATACTAATGTCACCTTAGATGAGCACAGGGACTGGCTGCATACTAATGTCACCTTAGATGAGCACAGGGACTGGCTGCATACTAATGTCACCTTATATGAGCACAGGGACTAGCTTTGTACTAATGTCACCTTAGATGAGCACAGGGACTGGCTGCATACTAATGTCACCTTAGATGAGCACAGGAACTGGCTACATAGTAAATTAGTTTTTGTTGTTGTTTATCTTGGATTATTGTAACTTTTGTATTTACAAAGCCGTTAGACCAATGAGAGGGTTCCTGCCAATGGTGTATCATGTGAAATTACAAGCTTTGGAAGTGTATCATCTTGTTACTGAATCTCAGAGGTTATTACATTGTAAAATTAACTTGCACAAGTTCCTGTGAACATCATTTATGAATAGTTTATTCATTGTTGTGATGTACAATGGCATATTGCGTGTTGGTGGATCACAACATGCATGATATAGAAAGATGGCATTTATTATTTATTACTTGGCTGTGCAAACAGGGCCCGCAGATATGTAGAAAAAGTGTGAAAGAAGAGGTAGTTTAATAGGTGTGTGAACTATTTTATGCGTCATCAACAAACTGGAGAAAAAAATTAATTACTTCATAGCACTAAATTTTTATTTTTGCAGTATCTTATACATATAGTATTGTGCAGGTGCATTGAATTAGTTTACCTGAAGTGTTTTTTTTCCTGTTCACTGCCTAGGCTCAATTTACTGATGCAGTTGGTTGGATACAAGTTGGCAATCTGCAAAGGTGAATTGTCCAACAAGCATAATGTCAGTATATTTCTCTAATCAATGTTAAGCTTACAAAATGCTATTTAAATTGGGTGACTTTATTTACAGTTATTGCAACCCTCTGTGTTAAATGACTGAGGCAGTCGAACGCAAAGCTCTCTAATGATGTTTCATGTGTCCTGCATTCAACTGTGATTCGAGGAACTAGACATCCATATTTAACAAGATTTAACAAGATTTAACAAGATTTGCCATCCAAGCCAAAGGCCCAGATGGCAAGTGGACAAGGAAGCCATTGGCTTATCGAGAGTCCAACAATGTTCACCTACTTATAACCCGCCCTCCTGATATATGTGTCAACCTTGTTTTTAAACATATTCACGCTGGTAGCAGTTACACAATCTGTAGACAATTTGTTCCATTCATTTATTGTCCTCTGTGAGAACGAGTGCTTCCTGATGTCCAATCTACATTGATCCTTTACTAATTTTACCTCATGTCCTCTAGTTCTGCTATCCTTCTTGAGTGAGAAAAACATATTTCTATCAATAATTTCATACCCATTCAATATCTTAAAAACTTCAATCTGATCTCCTCTTAACCTCCTTGTCTCTAGAGTTGTTAAACCACATTCTTTCAGGCGTTCTTCATAACTAAGGTCTCTAAGTTCTGGAATCATTTTAGTTGCTCTCCTTTGTATGCGTTCAAGCGTATCTATATCCTTCTTACGATATGGTCTCCATGCTTGTATACAGTATTCTAAATGAGGTCTAACTATTGCTTTATAAAGAGGTATAATTAACTTTTTTCCCTTGTATGTTATGTTTCTTCTAATCAATCCAAGAATTTGATTACCCTTTGAAGCTGCAATACCACACTGCTCTGAAACTTTCATATCAGCGCTTATTGTAACTCCTAAGTCCTTTTCTTTTACAGTAGTACCCAGAACAGTATCTCCCATTTTATAGTTTACATTCAAGTTCCCATGTCCTGTATGTAGGCATTTACATTTCCCAAAATTGAACAGCATCTGCCATTTCTCAGACCATTTCACTAATCTGTCTAGATCGTTTTGTAAATGTTGTTTATCACCATCAGTATTAACCTTTCTAAACAGTTTTGTGTCATCCGCAAATTTCAGTACGTTACTTGTTATACTGTCGTCCAAGTCATTGATATAAATTAAGAATAATATAGGTCCTAGTACTGACCCTTGAGGTACCCCACTCAAAACCGATTTCCAATTTGAAACTTCTCCATCTACTACAACTCGTTGTCTTCTGTCAGTCAGCCATTGTTCTATCCAGTCAGTTATGCTATCCCCGATACCATGGGCTTTTAATTTAAGTAGCAATCTTTGATGTGGCACTTTGTCAAAAGCTTTCTGAAAATCTAAGTAGATAATATCTACTGGCGATCCCACGTCTATCCACTTAGTGATTTCTTCCAAAAAACATAACATATTTGTTAAGCATGACCTTGCTTTAAGGAATCCATGTTGAGATGAATTTAATAATTTATGCTTAACGAGGAAGTCCACCATATGGTCTTTAATTAACCTTTCTAATAATTTACAAATCACTGACGTTAAACTCACTGGTCTGTAATTCTCTGACTTATTTCTCGAACCCTTTTTAAATAATGGTATGATGTTTGCTTCTTTCCATTCAAACGGAACAACTCCCTCTTTTAATGACAAGTTGAATACTCTTGCAAGTGGTATACTGATTTGATCTACTGTTTCCATTAGTAATTTTGGAGGAATCCCATCCACTCCCGGTGATTTGTTATCCTTCATTGCCCTTATTTTCTTAGCTACCAATTCTGGAGTTACAACTAACGGTCCTAAATATTCAGATTTAGCCCCCTGAAATTTAGCATCAGCAACTGGTAATGAACTAATATCTTCCTTGGTAAACACTGAACTGAAGTAACCATTTAGGTCTTCCGCCATTAAAAACCCCTGTGATATTATATTTCCAGCACTGTCTTCTAGAGGTCCAACCTTGTCTTGTACGTTTTGTTTACTCCTGACATATGCATAAAAACTCTTGCTGTCATTTTTTATGTTACATGCCAGTTTTTGCTCATAGCTTCTTTTAGATTGTCTGATTTCAGTTGTAGCTGCATTAAGTGCCTCTTTGTATTTTGCATAGTCTTCTTCCTTTCTGGTACGCCTATAAACCCTCCACATAGTTTGTTTTAGCATTATTTTTCTAATAGCCTCTTTTGACAAATGTTTCTTTCTACACCGTTTTCCTTGTTTTCGGAAGGGAACAAATTTATCGATGATACTCTCAATTTCATATTTAAGAATGTTCCAGCATTCAATTGCGGTCTTATTCATCAGCATGTTATTCCAATCTAGCTGTGCTAAGTATTTTCTCATATCTTTGTAGTTACCTTTGTGGAAGTTTCTCTTGTACGTTTTCTTATTTTTACTTTCTGATTTTACATTGATGTCAAAATGTATTTGATTATGGTCACTATTACCCAATGGTTCAAATATTTTTACATTGTCCACTAATTCTTTTTGTGATGACAAAACTATATCTAATACATTTTCTCCCCTGGTTGGTTCTAGTACGTGCTGAGTAAGAAAGCTATCCTGGATTAAACATAGAAATTGTTGATCCTCAATCCCTGTGCTCTCTAGAGAATTCCATTGTATGTGTCCATGGTTAAAATCTCCCATTATGATACATTCCCCTTTACTAACTTCCTTTATAGCGTTTTTTATTTTTGTGTTGTCCTCTTCGTTTATGTTTGGACTTCGGTAAACTAATCCAATAGTTAATTTTGAATTTCCTGAAACAATTTTGCACCAAACAGCTTCATCGCAATCTGCTTCCCTTTCTAGTTTTATTTCATAAGCCTGAATAGATTCTTTAACATATAAAATAACTCCCCCGCCCCTTCTTCCTATTCGATCTTTCCTAAACATTACGTATCCTGTCAGTCCTAATTCAGCATCTGTAATATCTATGTTGGCCCATGATTCAGTTATACCAATTATGTGAGGGTCAATATCTTCTACCATAATGTTTAATTCGTTTTTCTTATTTACTATGCTCCTTGCATTTAAACATACGCATATATAACCTTTTTCAGAGATGTTTTTCGGATGATTTGATATTGGTTTATCTGTGCTAGTGGCCTCTTGTTCTGCTTGAGACACCTCTAGGTAACCCCCCTGCACTTCTAGTTTAAAGAATGTTTACTTCCAAAAACATTTGTCATTGTACCCAAGTCGCTATCTACTGCTGCTGAAAGTTTGTCCGCGAATACTGCCGCCCCCTTTCCACTTAAATGAAGCCCATCCTTCATGTACATATCTGCCCTCCCAACAAAACTTCCCCATAAATCCACAAATCCAACTTCCTCTTCCCTACACAGCCTCTGGACTAACATGTTAATTGCCATCCCCCGACAATTTCGATATTTGTGACCCCTCCTGCCCATTACAGGTAAAATCCCTGACAGTATTACCTGCTCAACCCGCGTCTGTTTTAGTGTTCTGACCAACTGCCTATATTTCCTAACTATGGCAGTTGTACCCTCCCTCTCTACGTTATTTGTCCCTACGTGTACTAAAACAGATCCACCCTTACCCGAGCCTACGATGTTTTTTACCCTCTCAGTTATCGCCTCTATTTTGGCTCCAGGCAAGCAGACCACCACATCATCTCCCTTGTTTAAGACTCTGTCGGTCTTCCTAACTATCGAATCCCCCACAAACACCCTCGCTCTCTTCCTCACCCCCTCTATCACTGCTGCAGAATAACTCTTCCTTTCGATCCCCTCCATCACATTCTGTCCTGACCCCTTCCCTCCTGTCTCCCCCACTTCCCACTCCTTTGCTCTTGTCTCTCCCACTCCCCTCTCCTTCACTCCGGTTGTTTTCCCTTCCGTCTCCCCCACTCCCTTCTCCTTCCCTCCTGTCTCCCCTACTCCCCTCTCCTTCCCTCCGGTTGTTTTCCCTCCCGTCTCCCCCACTCCCTTCTCCTTCCCTCCTGTCGCCGCTACTCCCCTCTCCTTCACTCCGGTTGTCTTCCCTCCCGTCTCCCCCACTCCCTTCTCCTTCCCTCCTGTCTCCCCTACTCCCATCTCCTTCACTCTGGTTGTCTTCCCTTCCGTTCCTTTCCTTCCCGTCTCCTTACGTCCTGTCTCCCTATGACCTGTCACCTTCCCTCCTCTCAGCTTCCTCCCAGGCTGAGGTGAGCTCTCCCTAGCATCTCTTGTGTCTTTCGACACTTTATCGTCTACAGTTCCCCCACCGGAACTACTGGCACAACTCCCCTGTTCCCTTCCCACCATTGCCACAACGAGCAGCCTCAGCTCTTCCAACTCCACCTCTAGTTCCTAAATATTGACATGACATTGACATGTGAGTGAGTTCCACAGAACCGTTCTCACCTACACTTTGGTGAGCCATGCCACAGACTGCAGTGTCAATAAGGTGAACGCCTGTGGAATAAAGTCTACAAGTGAAATACTGGTGTCCTCTCATTGCCACAGCATTCTACACACCTAGTATGTTGTAATAGAAAAGCTCGTCCATTAATACAAAACAAGTAGCAGGAGACATTTTGTTGACCTGTCTCATAAAGCCAGCCACCAGTCTGTTTCACCAACAAAAGAACAAAAGCACTAACTTGCTTGATAGGTCCAGGCACTAGTATGTTTCATCAACAAAACACTAATCTGCATGATAAGACCAGGCACTAATCTGCTGTTTCATCAGTAAAAACACTAACCTGCTTGATAGGACCTGGCACCAGTCTGTTGTTTCATCAACAAAAACACTAACCTGTTTGATAGGACCAGACACCAGTCTGTTGTTTCATCAACAAAAGAACAAAAACGCTAACCTGCTTGATAGGACCAAGGACCAGACTGTTTCATCAACAAAAGACTGGGCAGCTTTATATGCAAAGCACTAACCTTCCTGATAAGACCTGACACCAGGCAGTTTCCCACAGAAGAATTCACAGAAGTATATGCCTGATAAGACCAGCAGTAACCATTTTATCATATAGAAGCCTGATAAGGACATACAAGGATACAATGAAGGCAGTTTTGCCTACATAGGTATTAACCTGCCTGCAAAGACCAGACACTGGGGAGTCTCTCTGACATATATGTGACCTTGGCTGATAAGACTAGACAGCAGACAATATTGCTGCATAACTGTTAATATGTCTGATAAGACCAGGCAGTTTTCCCTACATCAACCTGGCTGATATGAACAAGCAGTATGCACATAAAGAACCTGCCTGATATGAACAAGCAGTATGCACACAAAGAACCTGCCTGATGTGAACAAGCAGTAGGCACACACAGAACCTGCTTGATATGAACAAGCAATAGGCACACACAGAACCTGCCTGATAGGGATAAACATAACCTGTCTGATATGAACAAGCAGTAGCAACCAGACAGCAGAAGTACTCTTCACAATGGTCACCATGGGGACACTTGGGGTAATTTAATGATGGAGACTGTAAAACCACTAGCCATCTAAACAGGTAACTGATTACAGATGCCTACAGAAGTGGACAGAAGCCAACAGACACACTGTGTTGTTGAACCATTCAGCACACATATTGGTAACAAATGTGTGAATGGGCAGCCCCAATCTGTTGGCAGGCTGGTGGGTATCACCTGAGTGGTGTCTAATTAATTGGCAGTAGTTGTGGTTCCATGGCTAGGTGCATGTATTTAATTAATGAAATGTTAGTGACTGTAGCCAGAAAACCGCGTGGGGGGCTTTCTCTCAAGTGTGGGGGGCTTTCTCTCAAGTACATCTCCTTGAGCAGTAATTGGGCATTCTGCCACACTGTCGGTTTAGAGCAGTTCGACTGTAAACACAGGCGTAACAGCCAGTGGTCTTCTAACGCAATATACATATTGCATATACATGTACGTATACGAGGCAATCCCTACTAAGGCTAACAACACGTCTTCTAAGTATACTGTTCTTGGCTGGAACGACCTAGTCAGAGACTCCCATCAAGCTGCTAGAGAATCCTTTCTCTTCTGGCGTTCTGCTGGGAGTCCTCGCCATGGTCCCTTGTATGATATAATGAAAATTAGATGTGCTCATTTTAAACGCAACAAAAGACTGAAAAAATGCTGAAATTCTTAAAGCTGAAAGACTTGCTTCTAAACTATGTAATAATGACTTCAAAAACTTCTGGAAGGACATAAAACATGAATAACGCCAGGTTGCCAAATCCTAGCAATGTTGGTGGTGCTTCTGGTGTGGAAAATGTAATGAATATGTGGCTTCATCATTACCAATCCCTACTTAACTCTATACCTGGCTCTCCAGCCAACATCAAGAAGATCAATGAATACTGTAGCAATGTACAGCTTAATGTTCAAATGATTGTTAATGTTAAGGAAATTCAAGATATAATACATGCAATGCCTATAGGCAAAGCCATGGGTTATGATAGTGTAAGTAACGAACATTTTAAATATGCGAATGAAAAACTTCATGTTCTCATGTCACTTTTATATAGCAGCATGTTAATTCACGGTATTTTACCGGATGCTATGATGATTACAATCATAGCCCCCATAATTAAAAATAAGGCGGGTGACCTGTCTGATAACAACTACTGATCCATTGCTCTAGCCACTATTGCTAGTAAATTATTTGAATCCTTGATATTATCCAGGGTTTCTACTTTTTTATCTACATGTGTAAACCAATTTGGATTTAAAAAGCATCACTCAACTGAAATGCTCATATTTTTATTAAAATAACTCTTTCGACACTATAATAGCGAATGGCTCATCTATGTATGTTACTATGCTGGATGCCTCTAAGGCCTTTGACAAAGTCAATCCTAGTAAACTATTCACCAAACTAATTGACCGGGGATGTCCTTCTTTTATTATGCACATTCTTTATTACTGGTACAGAACTCAGAAATTCACTGTCAGATGGCGTTGTAACTTCTCAGAATTTGTTACCGTTTCAAACGGTGTTAAGCAAGGTGGAATCCTTTCTCCACATCTTTTTAACGTTTACATGGATAACTTGAGTGTAAATTTTAATAAATTACAAATTGGCTGTCTTTATGCAGGAACCACAATGAATCATATGATGTATGCCAATGACCTTTGTGTTTTTTCACCTAGTGTTGCTGGGTTGAGAAAACTCACAGATTGTTGTGCCGAGTACGGCAATATGTTTGATATAACATACAATGCCAACAAATCTTTCTGTATGGTTATTGATAACAAACCTAGGGACAAGAAAAATATTCATCCTGTTGTTATCAATAACCATACACTACTTTACAATGAGAAATTTAAATACCTTGGCCATATTATATACAATAACCTTACTGATGATGACGATATTGCCAGGCAAAAAAGATGTATCTATGCACAGGCAAATGCTTTAGCCAGAAAATTTTACTTATGCAACAGTTCCATTAAAACAACTTTATTTAATTCACACTGTGGTTCAATGTACACCTCAAGTCTTTGGTGTAATTAAAAAAAACAGTCAAAGGTATTACTGTATTATTAACAACAGTTTTAGAATTATACACAACTTGTCACCCCACTGTAGTGCAAGTCACATGTTCGCTACTAATTATGTTAAATCCTTTAATGAACGCATTCGCTCATACATTTTTAGCCTTTTATGCCGGTTGGAAAAATCCTACAATATACTTTTTGTGAATTATTTTCACATTTATTATCGAAATCCATTGGATTGATCAACGGTATGCTTTTGATTCATGATGTTTGTACTTTTATACAAATATATTTTTTTATCCTGACTTATTTTATACATATTTTTGCTACACGTCATGTATGTATATTTATATATATATATATTCT
Source organism: Lamellibrachia columna (assembly GCA_963662155.1). Lineage (NCBI taxonomy): Eukaryota > Metazoa > Annelida > Polychaeta > Sabellida > Siboglinidae > Lamellibrachia > Lamellibrachia columna. The sequence goes on from OY759267.1 coordinate 52,124,137, forward strand.
TTTCTCACTGCATGTACCTCTATTGTTCACCATGTGTGTATATGTATGTTTTTTTTTACTTTTATGTATATATAATATTATCGGCTCTTGCCTGAAATAAAACATTATTATTATTATAATGTATGTTATAATTATATGTAAGTATGTGTGTGGGTGTGCATGCATGCATGTGTGTGAACAAATATACGCATGCATGCACGCACACATGCATGCATTCATGTACGCACACATCACAGGTGCGTGCGTGCCTGAGTGAATGTTGTTTTGTAGCCAACATATCTAGTTGGCTTGCATCCTCTCCTCACCATTCAACTGCTAGAAAAGTGACTGCACACTGTCGTTAACTCAATAAGGCTTGTGTTTTTCATGTTCAGGTCCATCGTTGATGAGAAGCAATTTGTGACGGCTGATTTGCTTTTAACAGTGAGTCGCACTCCAGTCGATGACAATGGAACAATAAAGGTTGCCATGCACAGCAAAACAGCCACATCACGTTGTTTGTACAGCACTGATTGAAGTAAAAAGAAAGGTGATTTTTTTTGTGTGTGCTGACAACATTGGTTGCGGTGACGCTGACAGTGGTTGATTGACAGCGCCGCATCCATTCAATGACCCGAGCCGTCATCACCTCGTCAGTGGCATAGTGCTGCTTTCACATGTGATCAGGTGTGTGGTGTGATCAGACAGAGCACATCTGTTTATTGATCATCGCACAAGCACGTGTGTGCACACTTACAGGGGTGTGTGTTTGCTGGAACATGAGACGTTCACCAAGGACATCTGAATCTATTGGGGACAGACGTAAATGCTTGCAGTCATAGAACTGTCGATGCTGGTTGCTCGGCTGTGAGATGTTGTGGGTTGCCTGGCACTAGAGACTTGTCATCCAGGTATGTCACTTGTAAGATGCAAGATTAATAACTTGCACTGAGCATGTAATTACAGATGTTGGCCAGCCACAAGTGGTTCATTTGATGTTGCTCGCAGATGTAGCTCTGGTTGTGGTCTGATCTAATGATATCTCATGATATTGATATTGTGATACTGCGGCTGTGTCATCGGGTAAGTAAACAACTTGTGCTTGTTGTGACCATCATTGTCATTATGGATGTGTTATCTACAGTAATTTTATGCAATGATCTTGTGCCAGTGAAGTGTATCTTCCCCCCACCCACCCCCGGAGGGCAAATACCCTAGGCTATCTTCACAGAGGGGAGTGGTAGTCTAATTGTTAGAGTACCTGCCTGTAGATCAATCGAGAGGATGATGGTTCAATTCCACCTCTGTCATTGAGCAATTTCATTCACCCCACTTTGCCTGTGTCTTTCGGAAAAGACACTAAAAGCTGTTGGTCCAAACTCCTGCGTTAGCCAAAGACTGGGCTGTTTGGAATATAATTATTTGACACTTGAGATGCTCAAAATTGGAGGGGGGAGATAGCTTTCCCTCTCAGGGGGACGACATCCTAAGGTATCTTACCTCCACCCTGGATATCTTGGTGTTATGTAGTGTTATGCAGAAGTGCATCCTCTGCAATGTGTCCTGCCTCACAACATGCCTCATTAGTGACACTAGCAGTGACTAGCAGTAACAATGTGTCCTGCCACACAATATGTCTCATTAGTGACACTAGCAGTGACTGTCAATAACAATGTGTCCTGCCACACACCGTGTCTCATTAGTGACACTAGCAGTGACTGTCGATAACAATGCAGCAAAGCATCATTTGCATAGTTACATGCAACATATGACTTAAAGTAAACACTTATTGTATTTAGTTTTGCTACTTCTTTTTTGATCATTGCAAGTCACTACACAGTGGAATTATAAGTAAATTCCCAATAACTTTAATTATCATGAAACAGTATCCATGGGCTTTAGACACTTAATGTAAAACAGTAAAACAGATTTTTGCACTTGAAATTTGTGTGTGATACGAGTAGACACGTAATGTATTAATGTACTCAAGTTCTTGACTTATTTTACATGTTATTTTGTTGGTGTCTCCTGAGGGTATGCTACCCTGGAATCTAGGGTGTCTCCCGAGGGTATGCTACCCTGGAATCTAGGGTGTCTCCCTAGGGTATGCTACCATGGAAGCTAGGGTGTCTCCTGAGGGTATGCTACCATGGAATCTAGGGTGTCTCCTGAGGGTCTCCCAAGGAGTGGCAGCAAGTTGAAACTGTTTGCTCTCTGTGTAGTGCAGTGCACTGACCTATAGCTACAACTCTGTGTAGTGCAGTGCACTGACCTATAGCTACAACTCTGTATGGTGGAGTGCACTGACCTACAGCTACAACTCTGTATGGTGCAGTGCACTGACCTACAGCTACAACTCTGTGTAGTGCAGTGCACTGACCTATAGCTACAACTCTGTATGGTGCAGTGCACTGACCGAGAGCTACAACTCTGTGTGGCGGAGTGCACTGACCTACAGCTACAACTCTGTATGGTGGAGTGCACTGACCTACAGCTACAACTCTGCGTGGCGGAGTGCACTGACCGAGAGCTACAACTCTGTATGGTGGAGTGCACTGACCTACAGCTACAACTCTGTGTGGTGCAGTGCACTGACCTACAGCTACAACTCTGTGTAGTGCAGTGCACTGACCGAGAGCTACAACTCTGTATGGTGGAGTGCACTGACCTACAGCTACAACTCTGTGTGGTGCAGTGCACTGACCTACAGCTACAACTCTGTGTAGTGCAGTGCACTGACCGAGAGCTACAACTCTGTATGGTGGAGTGCACTGACCTACAGCTACAACTCTGTGTGGTGCAGTGCACTGACCTACAGCTACAACTCTGTGTGGTGCAGTGCACTGACCTACAGCTACAACTCTGTATGGTGGAGTGCACTGACCTACAGCTACAACTCTGTGTGGTGGAATGCACTGACCTACAGCTACAACTCTGTGTGGTGCAGAGCACTCACCTACAGCTACAACTCTGTGTGGTGGAATGCACTCACCTACAGCTACAACTCTGTGTGGTGGAATGCACTCACCTACAGCTACAACTCTGTGTGGTGCAGAGCACTCACCTACAGCTACAACTCTGTGTGGTGGAATGCACTCACCTACAGCTACAACTCTGTGTGGTGGAGTGCAGTGATCAATGGCTATAGTTAAAACTGTTTGCTCTCTGTGCGGAGGATAAGCACTGTGAATTGAGACATTGAAGTGATGTGGAAATGGGGGTATAGAGTCGTGTAGGGAACCAATGGGGCATGTTGCAGTGGGTCCTGTGGTATAGGGTATGATGGTAGAGTGGACATAGGGTCATGTTGTGTATAGTGTAATGGTAGAGTGAGCATAGGGTCATGTTGTGTATAGTGTAATTGTAGAGTGGGCATATGGTCATGAGATGTATAATGTAATGGTAGAGTGGGCATATGGTCATGAGGTGTATAGTGTAATTGTAGAGTGGGCATATGGTCATGAGATGTATAGTGTAGTGGTAGAGTGGGCATATGGTCATGTTGTGTATAGTGCAATGATAGAGTGGGCATATGGTCATGAGATGTATAGTGTAATGGTAGAGTGAGTGTAGGGTCATGAGGTGTATAGTGTAATGGTAGAGTGAGCATAATTATGGTCATGAGATGTATAGTGTAATGGTAGATTGGGCATATGGTCATGTTGTGTATAATGTAATGGTAGAGTGGGCATATGGTCATGAGGTGTATAGTGTAATGGTAGAGTGAGCATAGGGTCATGAGGTGTATAGTGTAATAGTAGAGTGGGGATAGGGTCATGAGGTGTAAAAAAAAGAATGGGTAGAGTGGGCATACCCTTATAAAAAATTACATGGAATTACATAGCATACCATGGCATTACGTGGTATTACATGGTATATGATGACATTACATGGTAAACAGCTAGTACTAGTGCTGATGCAGTGACTCTGCTGCTTGAGTTGTGGTATATTTGTTTTGTTGGTTGCACTGTAAGTTCATTGTTATTGTCCAGGGAAGAAAAACAAATGTTTTCATCTGAATTCTTCATGATTCTACTCTTACAATTCATGAAAACACAACTTACTTCATTACTTTTAATTCATTATGCTTGCTAAGTGAGCTCTCCCCAGTGTACGTGACTTCTGCTCTGGTACCTTTGTGTCTGGTGCTGTGAGTCGAAGGACGGGCTCAGTGGTGGTGACAGGATTCACACTGGTTAAAACATGGGCAATATACACTCAGGTAACAGAGTCATTGCAGTACTAACAGGTGTTGGGGTGGGTGGGTCCCAGTGGTTAGCCATTACCTGCAGGTGTTGGGGTGGGTGGATCCCAGTGGTTATGTCATCCCTCTTTCTTTACAAATCCACTAAATTTCACTAAGTTTAATCATATAACTTGAATGAAAGTGTTTTAGGGAAATTTTATTGCAAATCACAGGTCAGACTATTTGTGTGAGTTTTCATTGGACATGTAAACTGAGCAGCCAATATTATAATGTGAAGCTTTGGAGATCATCTGGTCTGTTTGCTCTGATGTTTATTCATGGTATAGAGTGTAATATAGACACATGATTGTGGTGTTTATGTGTACTTGAGCTGTACGTCTACATGGTTTATACTTGGCTTAGGGACTTTCTCTCTTTCCATCCCCCCATCCCTCTCTTTCTCTCTCTCTACCTTTTCCACCTCTCCCTCCCCCTCTCCTTCCGTCCCCCTCTTCCACCCTCCCCTTCTCCCTCCCGCCCTCTCTGTCCATCCGTTAGGCATTACCACTTGTTACCAAATAATTTCAGTTGAAACTAAATCTTACTTTTTACGATTTGCACATTTCTTTTCTTACATGAAGGATGCACTAATAATATTTTATGACAAATTGGACATCTGCTGTTGACACGCTGACATCATGTTGACAATATTATTATGTGACAACTAAGCTGTAACCGAGCTGCCACAATATCCTTATTTCTCTTGCCAGATGTTCAAGGCCAAAACACCAGCAGGGCTGTTATATCAAAATTTGACAGAACAAACCTGCAGAGATATCATTTCCACACCACATTGAGGTCTCCATTTGTGTTGTCGTGGCAACCAACTTGGGTCCACTGTAACCTAATGAACAGTTCCAGACACGCCTGTGTGAAAAACTGCTCAAATTGCACATGACAAATCCAGTTTAGATTCATTCTTTGTGCAGAAGTGGGTGGCCCGGCTGCACCAGGTTTACAGTGTAACCCGAGCGTGATAAACTAGAGAATTTGTTACATGCCTAATGGAGGCGTGAAGATCAGGCAGGTAAGAAGGGGAATTTTCTGATGATTTCCACTTTGAATGCAATCAGCCGAGTACTCTTCGTCATGACGTTGGGAGAGTATGGAGTGTTGAGGTATGTTTTATTTTGGAAAAGAAGCAAGTCGTGGTAAGCACCATGTTTACAGCGTCCGCCAACCAAGTTTATTGAGGGCCTGTAAAGCTAGATGTACAGCGGTCGTCATTGAAGACAAAATGAGCGACACTTCATTGTAGTTTCTTTAGAGTGTCAATGTTGTTTTGGAGGTTGAAATGTGGTTAAACATACACAAGCCTTATATGTGATTAGATAAAAGTTTATTCAGAAATAATGTTGATTTTATTTGGACCACAATATAATATAATATGGTGTAATGATTGCGTAAAGCTTGACACACTGAAGAATCCAATAAACAACTGGGACTAAATATATATGATGGCTTTAAGGGAAATACATGTGAATGCATACATGTGTGCATGCAAACATGTACACATAAAACACACACCTGCACCATGTATGCATGCACATGCACACACAGATATAATTATATTATGTATATCCATCCCCTGCAGTCGTATTCGACTAAATGTCGCATTTTCACTGTCATAATTTGATAATTGCATTACTGAGATAATCGTCACTTAAACTTTTCAATGACTGCTGGCACATACTCCAGCACACTGGTCAAAAACTTGTCATTTTCAACCAGATAATTATAGTTTATACTGCTGCTTTCTCTGCCACTTTCTCCACCGCTTTCTCCCTTGCGTCTGCCTCTATGCTCAATGTTGAAATAATAGTTAAAACCGCTGCCGAACTCCCAAAACTGCACCATTTTGATTTCCAAATTCTCATTCGCAAAACACTATATAAAAAATACAAATGGAAGGAACCTCCTCATTGGCTGTAAAGCACAACCATAAAAAAACATTATTATTATGCGATATGAAATTATGAATGCATATATTGCCCCTAGCTGTACAATGTATCACATACCAATATAGCTGCATGTGATAGATTGATAGGGTATTTCCCTGCTTGCCTTTGTGGTGAGACAGCCTCTGACCACTCATTAGCAATAGATACAACCATTATCTCAGTTGTCCCCATTGGTCGGCCTTGTAGATGTCTCATAGATCCATAGTTGCAATTATCATGAATTTCAGTGGTTAACTGCCCCTGAGGTTCTACACAACTGAATGTCCAGTTAGGTCCACTGGCAGTTAGGTCCACTGGCAGTTAGGTCCAGCTAAGTAGCCAGGCGATTTAGAAGCTCCTCCCATAAGGGTGGTCATTTGAATAATGACCATCACTAATTAATCGTCCTCACAGCTGGCTACCCTTGAAGTGCCCTATTGCTAGGCCCTGTACTAACAGTGGGAGGGATATTGCCACTTTTATGAAACTGCAAACTGTAAACAAGCAATTGAAATGGTAAACAGTGAGAGAGTCCTGGCTGCATGGCAGGCTCATTAGAAACTGCTGCTTCGTCTTCCTATCCACTCAGGGCCACTTTACATTTGCAAGCAGTTGTCAAGATTGATGCTGCTGCTGCTGCCGCTGCCTGGGACCAGGTAGAGTAAGGCAGAGATATACAGCCACTCAGTGTCTCTCAGACCTGCCCAAACATAACCAGTGTGTCAGTCAGCAGGCCACCCAAACTTTATTTCTGTGCTCTCATGACCTGTGGTCTTAAAACTGCCATGTCTTGTCCACCAACTAGTGGACTTCCTTATTGAATCCACCTCAACAAATATGTTATGTTTTTTGAAGAAATCACTAAGTGGATAGACGAGGGATCCCCAGTCGATATTATCTACTTAGATTTTAAGAAAGCTTTCGACAAAGTGCCACATCAAAGATTACTACTTAAATTAAAAGCCCATGGTATCAGGGATGGCATAATCAAGTGAATATAAAATTGCTGGGGAGGTTTCAAACTGGAAATAAGTTTTGAGTGGGGTACCACAGGATCAGTATTACGACCATTATTATTCTTAATATAATATCAATGACTTGGACGATAATATAACAAGCAACGTACTGAAATTTGTGGATGACACAAACATTTTTAGAAGGGTGATAAACAACATTTACAAAACAGTCTAGACAAATGAGTTAAATGGTAAAAAAAAATGGCAGATGTTATTAAATTTTGGGAAATGTAAATGCTTACACACAGGATACAGGAACTTGGATGTAAACTACAAAATGGGAGATACTGTTCTAGGTACTACCGTAAAAGAAAAGGACTTAGGAGTAACAATAAGTGCAAATATGAAAGTTTCAGAGCAGTGTCATATTGCAGTTTCAAACGGTAATAAAAGAAAAGAAAAAGAGCTAATTATATCTCTGTATAAAGCAATAGTTAGGCCTCATTTTGAATACTGTATATAAAAGTGTGGAGATTCTAACATTAGTAAAGAATCAGTGTAGATTGGGTATCAGGAGTACTCATTCTCACAGAGGACAATAAATGAATGAAACAGATTATCTATAAATTGTGTAACTGCTAGCAGCATGAATATGTTTAAAAACAAGGTTGACTCATCACAGGAGGGCGGGTTACACATGTATAAAAAATGTTGGACTCTCGATAAGCCAATGGCTTCCTTGTCCACTTGCCATCTGGGTCTTTGGCTTGGATGGCAATCTTTTTAAATCTTGTAATGATAAATTATCCATGATGGCTCAGTTCCACATGTCATGGTGGAGGATCAAAAAAGATGGTCTTAGCAAAATGTTAAACTTACAACTGTGTTTTGGTAACTGGTCAATGGACCTTCCATCGTGGCCATTAACTTCATTTCTACACGACTAGACCATCCATCCTTGCCTTTTCCTTCATCACATGACCCTGGACCTTCCAAAATGACCTTGGGTTTCATCACATGATTTTCCACATGAACATGAACCTTCTATCATATCCTTTGGCTTCACCACATGAACATGGACCTTCTATCATATCCTTTGGCTTCACCACATGACTTTAAACCTTTCTACATGACCCTGGGTTTGCCATCGTCATCATCTATTATTTCATCACGTTAGAATTATGTGGAGAAGTATCAAATCTTTTCAAACAGTTATTTCTGGATGTTCAGTCCAAATGTGCCCCATAAAACTTGTATCCAATGTATATATGCTAGCAATATTATAGCTGCAATCTATGTGTAGCTACTTACAACATCAATGAATTATGCAAGCTACCAAGAAACATGTAGACCCACAAAAGACAGTCAGGCAAATTTAGCACAGTTAATAATAGATTTTTCCCCAGAGAGAAAATAAAACCTGATCAGTACTAAAATGAATGCAGGCTAATTAATTAATTAATTAAATTATTAGGTGGAGAACAGATAAAAACAAATGCTGCACTTTGTTTGACTTCAGTGTTGATAGTTTCTGTGTTAATGCTCTTATGTAAGAAAGATTGCCGTTCAGTCATTCAGTTGCAGTCAGCAACATGAGTGATAGGTGTAGACTTGCGATTTTGCGATGGTTATTTGCCATAGAACTTACTAGCAGATTGTGACGAAGCTGTTCCAAATATTCCAAGAAAGGAGTTATGTCTACTTTAAGGAAGATGATGTCATTAAAGGAAATGTTATAGACTTGTCGTCTCTGGCAAATCGAAATTTGTGAAATCCTAAGAAAGACATCAACATGTAGTCATCAGTACTTTTGATACGGTCCACATATAATTGTTATGAAATCAGGCAAGAGCGGCTATTCAGAGAAGCACTGAAAGTGATATGCCTGTTAAGCAGACCTACCAAGCCCACGCAAAACACATTATTTTTATTTTGCAATAGATTGATTAATTATATTTGCAATTTTTTTAATGTGTGTCATCAAATGTTGTGAAAATAAATGCATATGAGCTTATGTACAAATTCATAGGATAGCGTGTAAGCTAACATGAAAATATTTTACTAGAATACTGAAGATGCAATAGTTTTTAGTGGTAGCATTTAGGTATTAGGGAAATTGTTTGTAGATTTTGTATAAAGAAACGTTTAATTTAGCCCAAGACAGTCACCGAGGTGATATTTTTGATGAGAAAGACAAGGTATTTTACTGAACATCTCCAGTTGATGACACTGTAAGCAAGTTTGTGCTTTTTTCTATTTGAATTTATTTATTTGATCATGTGCACTGTTTATTTGATCATGTGTACTGTTTGATATTTGATCATGTGTACTGTGTGATATTTGATGTGCTGTGGTGTTGCAGTGTTGATGCCTTGGAAAGTGGAACAAAAAGTTATGGCACAGTTAATGACACAAACTTGTTGCAGCTCAACTATCTTATGCCATTGTTTAGCATGTAACCCTGTGTGGAACTAACTGTTCATTTGAGCCAGTTTTTCCATGTGTTACTAGAGCCACTGACAAATGAATACTGCTGGACTCAGTGAATAATGGCACAGTTAACTTAAGTGTCATATGCCATAAGCATAAGTATATTCTTTTTATCTTCAAATTTAGTGTTGTCTAATTTAATTTTAAATATTAAATTCATATAACAATCTAGTGAAGCTAGTCTTCTTCTAAAGGTGAAATGAACTTCAGACTGTTTTATTTATTTATCCACAAAGTACCGATTAACACAGATATTTTATCTTATTGGGCACAGGGCTCTGTAGTAGTAAAATAGCTTTGTTAATTGGTAATTAGTAGATAAATAAATCACATGACTGGAGTTCACTTGATGTACCAAGGATGGAATACATTGAATGCAGAAAGTGTGATACATTTTCAAAGCTTTTCTTAGTGCAAATAGCTCAGTGGTTTATCAGATAAATTACATAATTGAATTCCTTCTGTTCCTACCTGGTTGGAATAGATACACACATCATACATTCCTCTTAGACGTTTATGATGCATTTATGATGTGTGGGCAGAGAACTAAGCTATTATCTTTTGTTCACTTGATAATGCATATTCATGCCCGGTTGTAATTTCTTACATAAATGTTTTAAGGTTCTTATTTCTACACCTACGCCTTTCCTTTGTGGATTCCTTTCCTTTGTGGACTCCTTTCCTTTGTAGACTCCTTTCCGTTGTGGCCATTAGTAAAATGCAATAGGTAAATTTAAGTGCATAATGTTTGTTGTAAATGCATTGTTTCGATTATGATAGCTGACAAAAAAATAAAACATACCATTTACATTTGTTCACTCTATGTTGTTTCTCGTGCTGCAGTTATAAAGAGCTAAAGATGCAGAGTACAGTAACTCACCTCGGGCAGAACAGTGCTCCTTGTTTTTCTAATGTCACCCACGTTTCCCATCTGTCATTCACATCTCTCTGTAGCACTGAAAGTTCACCTCAATATAGCAATACAGTGCGTCAATATTAGTATGCCCAGTACTCCAAGTCTAAACACTGGGGCCGTCAGTGTTTGTCTGTTTGCTGCATCTGAGTCCAGCATTTCATGATTTTAACCTTCATGAAGAGACCTTAGTTATGAAGAACGCCTGAAGGAATGTGGTTTAACAACTCTAGAGACAAGGAGATTAAGAGGAGATCAGATTGAAGTTTTTAAGATATTGAATGGGTATGAAAATAGTGATAGAAATATGTTTTTCTCACTCAAGAAGGATAGCAGAACTAGAGGACATGAGGTAAAATTAGTAAAGGATCAATGTAGATTGGACATCAGGAAGCACTCGTTCTCACAGAGAGCAGTGTGAATATGTTTAAAAACAAGGTTGACACATATCTCAGGAGGGCGGGTTATAAGTAGATGAACATTGTTGGACTCTCGATAAGCCAATGGCTTCCTTGTCCACCTGGGCCTTTGGCTTGGATGGCAAATCTTATTAAATCTTGTTAAATGAACAACTTCTCCTGCTCTCGTCCCTGGAGTTGCAAGGTCAGCAAATTGAGATGTCATATGATTAAAAACACAAAATCGGCAGTCCATGTGCATGAGTAAGCAGAATCCGGTATTTCTGCACCATTCAGCTCCACTAATATGCTAATTGCCTGTCTCTTTTCATGAGTCACACCCCGCCAGCAGACTGCTGGTGGCTTAGACCGCAAACTTGAACGTAGGCCCTATAGTTTAGTTCACGGTCTCTGCTGCATTCTGCACTTTCACAGGCCATAAAGAGCTTCAAATTGGGCTCTACATCAGTGATACAACTCTATTTACTCATCCAACCATCAGTAGTCATCCCACACAACTCTCAGTGACTCTTCCAACAATCTGTAGTCATCCCACACAACTCTCAGTGACTCTTCCAATCACCTGTAGTCATCCCACACAACTCTCATTGACTCTTCTTACCACCTGTAGTCATCCCACACAACTCTCATTGACTCTTCCAACCACCTGTAGTCATCCCACACAACTCTCATTGACTCTTCCAACCACCTGTTAAACATGGTGACTGTTGAACATGGTGACTGTTAAACATGGTGACTGTTGAACAAGGTGACTGTTGAACACAGTGACTGTTAAACACGGTGACTGTTGAACATGGTGACTGTTAAACATGGTGACTGTTGAACAAGGTGACTGTTGAACACAGTGACTGTTGAACACGGTGACTGTTAAACATGGTGACTGTTGAACACAGTGACTGTTAAACATGGTGACTGTTGAACACAGTGACTGTTAAATATGGTGACTGTTGAACACAGTGACTGTTAAACATGGTGACTGTTGAACACGGTGACTGTTAAACATGGTGACTGTTGAACATGGTGACTGTTAAACATGGTGACTGTTGAACACAGTGACTGTTAAACATGGTGACTGTTAAACACGGTGACTGTTAAACATGGTGACTGTTAAACACGGTGACTGTTAAACATGGTGACTGCTAAACATGGTGACTGTTGAACACAGTGACTGTTGAACACAGTGACTGTTAAACATGGTGACTGTTAAACACGGTGACTGTTGAACACAGTGACTGTTAAACATGGTGACTGTTAAACACGGTGACTGTTGAACACAGTGACTGTTAAACACAGTGACTGTTGAACACGGTGACTGTTAAACATGGTGACTGTTGAACACAGTGACTGTTGAACACAGTGACTGTTAAACATGGTGACTGTTAAACATGGTGACTGTTAAACATGGTGACTGTTGAACACGGTGACTGTTAAACATGGTGACTGTTGAACACAGTGACTGTTAAACATGGTGACTGTTGAACACGGTGACTGTTAAACATGGTGACTGTTGAACATGGTGACTGTTAAACATGGTGACTGTTGAACACAGTGACTGTTAAATATGGTGACTGTTGAACACAGTAACTGTTAAACATGGTGACTGTTGAACACGGTGACTGTTAAACATGGTGACTGTTGAACATGGTGACTGTTAAACATGGTGACTGTTGAACACAGTGACTGTTAAACATGGTGACTGTTAAACACGGTGACTGTTAAACATGGTGACTGTTAAACACGGTGACTGTTGAACACAGTGACTGTTAAACATGGTGACTGTTAAACACGGTGACTGTTGAACACAGTGACTGCTAAACATGGTGACTGTTGAACACAATGACTGTTAAACATGGTGACTGTTGAACACAGTGACTGTTAAACATGGTGACTGTTGAACACAGTGACTGTTAAACATGGTGACTGTTAAACACGGTGACTGTTAAACATGGTGACTGTTGAACACAGTGACTGTTAAACATGGTGACTGTTGAAAATGGTGACTGTTGAACATGGTGACTGTTGAACAAGGTGACTGTTAAACATGGTGACTGTTAAACACGGTGACTGTTGAACACAGTGACTGTTAAACATGGTGACTGTTGAACACAATGACTGTTAAACATGGTGACTGTTGAACACAGTGACTGTTGAACATGGTGACTGTTGAACATGGTGACTGTTGAACAAGGTGACTGTTAAACATGGTGACTGTTAAACACAGTGACTGTTGAACACAGTGACTGTTAAACATGGTGACTGTTAAACATGGTGACTGTTGAACACAGTGACTGTTAAACATGGTGACTGTTGAACACAATGACTGTTAAACATGGTGACTGTTGAACACAATGACTGTTAAACATGGTGACTGTTGAACACAATGACTGTTAAACACGGTGACTGTTGAACACAGTGACTGTTAAACATGGTGACTGTTGAACACAGTGACTGTTAAACATGGTGACTGTTGAACACAATGACTGTTAAACATGGTGACTGTTGAACATGGTGACTGTTGAACAAGGTGACTGTTAAACATGGTGACTGTTAAACACGGTGACTGTTGAACACAGTGACTGTTAAACATGGTGACTGTTGAACACAGTGACTGTTAAACATGGTGACTGTTGAACACAATGACTGTTGAACATGGTGACTGTTGAACATGGTGACTGTTGAACAAGGTGACTGTTAAACATGGTGACTGTTAAACACGGTGACTGTTGAACACAGTGACTGTTAAACATGGTGACTGTTGAACACAATGACTGTTAAACATGGTGACTGTTGAACACAGTGACTGTTAAACATGGTGACTGTTGAACACAGTGACTGTTAAACACGGTGACTGTTGAACATGGTGACTGTTAAACACGGTGACTGTTGAACACAGTGACTGTTAAACATGGTGACTGTTGAACACAGTGACTGTTAAACACGGTGACTGTTGAACACAGTGACTGTTAAACACGGTGACTGTTGAACACAGTGACTGTTAAACACGGTGACTGTTGAACACAGTGACTGTTAAACATGGTGACTGTTGAACATGGTGACTGTTAAACATGGTGACTGTTGAACAAGGTGACTGTTGAACACAGTGACTGTTAAACATGGTGACTGTTGAACACAGTGACTGTTAAACACGGTGACTGTTGAACACAGTGACTGTTAAACACGGTGACTGTTGAACACAGTGACTGTTAAACATGGTGACTGTTGAACACAGTGACTGTTAAACACGGTGACTGTTGAACACAGTGACTGTTAAACACGGTGACTGTTGAACACAGTGACTGTTAAACATGGTGACTGTTGAACACAGTGACTGTTAAACATGGTGACATTTGAACACAATTACTGTTAAACACGGTGACTGTTGAACACAGTGACTGTTAAACATGGTGACTGTTGAACACAGTGACTGTTAAACACGGTGACTGTTGAACACAGTGACTGTTAAACATGGTGACTGTTGAACACAGTGACTGTTAAACACGGTGACTGTTGAACACAGTGACTGTTAAACACGGTGACTGTTGAACACAGTGACTGTTAAACATGGTGACTGTTGAACACAGTGACTGTTAAACATGGTGACTGTTGAACACAATGACTGTTAAACATGGTGACTGTTGAACACAGTGACTGTTAAACATGGTGACTGTTGAACACAGTGACTGTTAAACATGGTGACTGTTAAACATGGTGACTGTTGAACATGGTGACTGTTAAACATGGTGACTGTTGAACACAGTGACTGTTAAACATGGTGACTGTTGGACACAGTGACTGTTAAACACGGTGACTGTTGAACACAGTGACTGTTAAACATGGTGACTGTTGAACACAGTGACTGTTAAACATGGTGACTGTTGAACACAATGACTGTTAAACACGGTGACTGTTGAACACAGTGACTGTTAAACATGGTGACTGTTGAACACAGTGACTGTTAAACATGGTGACTGTTGAACACAATGACTGTTAAACATGGTGACTGTTGAACACAGTGACTGTTAAACATGGTGACTGTTGAACACAGTGACTGTTGAACACAGTGACTGTTGAAGGAACCATGTTAGATGCACATTTTGTTTGAATAAATGAATGAAGTTTATTTTTTTTACAGAAATTCAGGGGCGTGGTGATACCATCAAAAGATGAAAAGTGGCCCAAAGCATAAACTAAGCAAACATTGCACTAAAAGCAAGATGAAAAAACAAGGATGGATCAATAAAAATGTATACAACAAAACAAAGAAAAATAAAAAAAACCATGATTTATCTGGTGGTCATGGTAACCAGGAAATAACGCTAGGCCCTACCAGATACATCACCTCACTAGGCATGCCGGTCACCCACACTTTATGAACTCAGGCCCCATTGGCTGTTAATTCGCAGGTCACCATCTCCCAGCAAGGCATTAATCTATGCTCAACCCCATGACCATCAGAAAACAGTCACATTTGATCTGATTTAAAACATCTGATCCATAAGAAAAAAACATTCCCACCTGTCTTGAATGCAGTCATGTTTGGAGAGACAGGGAAAGTGAATGCTGGGAGGGAGTTCCACAGTCGACTCGTCCTAGGTATATATAAGTTGAGATGTAGCTCTGTTTTTGACCTAGGAATATGTACGCAGTATGGATGTCCATTCACTGAAGATCTGGTAGCTCTCATGCTAGGTGCCTCAGAGGGTAGAATATCAGCCAGCTCAATGCATGGCTGGAGGAAGATATGACGGTAGAAGACGTATAGTGATGCAATGTTTCTCCTGTGACTCAGTGGAACTATGCCAAACTTTAGAGGTTCATTGATCTTAAGCAGGCGAAGCACTTTCTTCTGCAACTATCTAGCAACTTCAAAGATGTAGTTCCTGCTCCATTCCAGATTGGGAAAGCATATTCCATAAAAGGTCAGATGTAAGTCTTGAAGATGGTGATAGGAGCTTGGTGGGGAAGGAGGTTTCTAGAACGGACCAGGATATAGAGACGCTTTGCTGTCTTTTTGGCAATACATGTGATGTGCTGTGACCAGGACAATGTCTTGGTGATGGTGACACCCAGAAGAGTTATACTATCTGTAGGCTGTAATTCCTTGTTCATAAAGTGGAGTGGGGGATGATCCTGGCTTCTTTTCCTGCTGATGATCATCTCCTATGTTTTGCTGGCATTTCAACACAAACAAACATTTCAACACAAACAAACATTTCAACACAAACAAACAAAGCAAAAAATTGCAATTGAGTTAGTAATGTTAAATAATAAAAGGGCAAGAAGAAAGTATAATACTTATATTATTTGCCCTATTGCTATACATTTTAACTGGACATTTGTTTTGAATGGGGTATTTGTAATATATATAAATGATTTGGAAGATGACATATCTAGCAAAGTATGAAGAATATAAAATGGGAATGCTGTACTAGGTAGAACTACAAAAGAAAAGGACTTAGGAGTAACATTTGGTGCTGATATGAAAGTTTAAGAGCAATGTGGGATTGCTGCTTCAAAAGGTAATCAAATTCTAGGGGCAATTACTAATTGTACACCTGTGCAAAGCAATAGTTAGACCTCATTTGGAATATTGTATACATGGATGCTATATCGTAAGAAGGACATAGATAAGCTAGACACAATACAACGAAAAGCAACTAAAATTATTCCAGAAGTTATGAAAGCTGCTTATTAGAATGTGGTTTGACAACACTTGGAGACTAAGAGGAGACCAAATAGAAGTGTTTAGTATAGTGAATGGTTATGAGGATATTGATAGGAATATGTTCTTCAAACTTAAAGAAGGCAGTAGAACCAGAGGACACAAAGCAGCATTAGTTAAGGAACACGTTACTGTTACAAGAGATCTTTTGTTCCATCCGTTTTGTTCCATAAGCATATTGAATTCTAGGGCCTGAACTTGCTGTTACATATCATGTCCAGTCATGGGTCAGCCGATTTAATGCGCATGCAATTGTGCGTGCGTGCATGTGTGTGTGCTGAAATTGAATTGATGTGATGACAATGATGCACAGTTCTTACAAATATGCATTATATGTTTTACTTGTCTCAGGTGTTGAATGTCTCATATATTAATCATTTGTCTTATTGTTTATACCTTAACAGTGTGAGCCCAAAGGAAAGTTTCCATTTTATATGAAACATTTAATGGACAATAAAGGTTTATCAATGTTCAATGTTTTCAATCTACCATAGCATGCATGAGTTACAATATCAAATTATACACATGCGCTTTAACTAGATATTTATTCTAACCTATCAACAATCAAACTGATCATTAAAATTATGTTAAAAGTAATGTTATAATAAATTGACTTTCCCCCAGCAAGAACTGTTAAATATTTACTACATAACTTTTTAATATGTTTTCTGTGTATTTGTTTTTCAAACAATGAACACTTCGACAGCACATTAAATAACTGTCAAATGAATTCCATAGCTTTACACCTTTAAATGATATACACATACTTTTTAGATTGGTAAGTGTACATTTTTTTAAACAAATGGAACACTGTCTGGTCATGTAAAGAGAGTTTGACTCTATGTAAACATGATAGATTGATAGATTAGAACGGATCTGCAACAAATTATGATCATTAATTAATAACATAGTAGGAACCAATAAAGCACTGTCAGTGTTAAGCACCTGTTGTCTTTGAGGCACCTGGCATCAGCCCTGGATGTGACAAATGCCACATGTGGCTGTGGAAGCAGACATCTTGTACACTAGCATTCTCTCTCTGTCGAGTGCAGGTTGGCCACTTATGCAAGACATTTATCTAGGGCCTCCCAATGTGCCTCTCATCTCAAAGCACTTAGTAGATGAGTGGTTTGTCCAAGAATTTGGTACAATTTTAAGGCTTCGTTTCAAGTCTCGTAACTACTTGGAACTAACTCCTTGAGTCACTACCGTGTTTCATGCCTATGAAAAGTGGACTGATTTGTTATCTTCAACTGTGATAGATAAAAATGCAATAAAGGTTCTGGTTGTTTCTGAGCACTGGCAAAATGGCAGAATGTTTATCACACAAAACGTGTGATTTAAAAAAAATATATCACAACAGATTGATGCCAAAACTAATGAAAACATTGTAAAAGTGTGAATTTTTTTTTATTTTTCATGTTTTGCAAGTGCAATCATAATTAAATCAGAAGAACTGAAGACTTGATTTTCTTATATTCCCTTAAAACAACCCTCATCAGACAAGATTCACACTTGTTTTGATTTACCTCTTCCAGATAGGTTACTTTGGATACTAACCTTGGCAGGGCATCTGGTCACATTAAGTGTGGTTGGCCAATGTTTGTCAATTAGCATCACATCATTAGGTCACATCTGTCATCAGTGTAGTCCTTGTCAACCTTGTCATCAGTCATGTCAAATAATGACCCCCTCCAAGCAATGATATCCAATCATCTTGCAGTCCTCTCACTCTTCAGAAGCATCCATTGATTGCCTCTTGACTTGTCTTCAGCAGACTCTGTTACATCAACTGCAGTTAGTCCCTTCAGCTAACTCTTGTTCATTTTCTTACTTGTTTTAATATTACCTGGATTTTTTCAGTTGCAACATGTAAAGGTAAGATTCTTGTATATCGTTTTACTCCTGGTAGAACTGTAATTTTAACAGATTTAATAAGATTGCCATCCAAGGCAAAGGCCCAGATGGCAAGTGGACAAGGAAGCTTATGGAGAGCCCAACATTTTTAATCTATATGTAACCCGCCCTCCTGAGATATGTGTCAACTTTGTTTTTAAACATATTGATGCTGCACACTGTTTATCTAAGCACCATCTCAACTTCTGTAGCTGACTGAGGTAGTGGGTTACTGCTCAAAAACAGTTTAATGTATGTTGAGATATTTTCATTTATATAGCTGAGTGGAGTTGGTTATAAGGCTTACGTGTAGTCACACTTGGAGGTTTGGAATGGCTGTGCCCTTCGATGACACTTGAGATTCTACCATTGTGATACTGAACCACAAGTATTGAATATTAACATGCGCGATGGTGTACACAAATAACAGATAATATGAATAATAAATATATATTTTAGAGCACACACTTTAATATATGATTGATTAATGATACAAAATTACTTGATAAGTAACAGTGTAAATTAAATGTTAAATTACTGATTGTTTGATGGAAATATTATTGAATAACATTGTTTTATAATATAAATTAAAATAAATGAAATTAATATGTAAATTTAACATTTAAATACAAAATCACATAACAAAATTGTCTACGTTCATAAGATGGATAATAAACCGATTTAGTTGGCAATATAAAGACAGTGTCCTAGTATACTTGATGGCAATTAACAGCAAATTTCACATACCTTTGTACTTGGCAACAGCAAGAAATGCATGGCCTTTTATTTATTTATGAGTATACTTTATGGGGTTTACTTTAGGATTGTGTATCGTAAAATCAATCACTGCAATGCAATTTGATACTGTTCATAAACTTGTATATGTCTAAGCTTTATGCATTTGATGGAGTATATAAATATAACTGAGTAATAGTCAGATGTATCATGACAGATGCACTGAAGTAACTAAGTAAAACCTCTTGGAAATGTGATATCTGTGTCAAACATCAGTACACATGGAAAGTGATTTAAGAAGCATTTGATTTGTTTACATGTAAGTGAAGCTTAGAGGAAGCTAAGAAATCATGATGTGTGCAAAACAGGTTTATACAAGTTCTGATTTGCAGGGGCTGCCTTCTCGTCTTTAGTTATCCTTCATTAAACTCAGTTAATTAGCTAAATAATTATATTAATTGAATAAAGAATATGTGTCATTTAGCAACCAATGAGAACTATTTAGGAGAGTTTCAATTATTTAGCCATTTGTTATAACAAACTTCGATTTGGAAAGAATGCAAAAATAATGCAAATTGTTATGTTTATAATAGAATTTCAAATAAACATATTAGGAAATGGCAACAAGATTAGAATTAGTGCATTGTTAGAATTCACCCAAAGGTACACCCTTGGTAAGAAATAGTGGGTGTGCCTCCAATGGCACGCACACACACACACACACACACACACACACACACACACACACACACACACACACACACACACACACACACACACACACACACACACACACACACACACACAAGCATGCATGCATGCACACACACACACACACACACACACACACACATCCGTACATGCACGCACATGCAAGCAGGCACGTACGCACACACATGCACACATGATACACACACACACATCACACAGATAATTAATTGAGGTTAAAATAAAAAGTTTGAATAAAGTCACAAAAATAAAAACAGATAATATTGTACATGCTACTAGCTCTATGAATTTACACTTTAACAAGATTTAACAAGATTGCCATCCAAAGCAAAACAAAGATTGCAAGTGGGCAAGAAATTAAATTATACCATTGACTTATTAAGAGTCCAACAATTATTCATCTGTGTGTAACCGGCCCTTGTGGAATATATGTCAGTTTTGTTTTTAAACTACCCACACTGCTGGCATTAACACAATTTGTAGATCATTTATTCCATTAGCTTATTATCCTCTTTGAAAATCACTACTTTGTAATATCCAATCTACACTCAGTGTACAGACACAAAGTAACATTAGTAAAGAAACAGTTGCTTTACTAATGTTGCTTTGTGTCCTTTACTTAGAGGTAAGTATGGAATAATTTGCTACTATAAATTGCTGTTTTATTTCTATGATATCTTCCAGTAGCCAAGCTGTGTTTGCTCCAGAGATAGCCACTTTCCCATCCCCAGTTAGCTCTCCTCTGACAATGCATTACTCCTCATCTACCGTAATAAAATTAAACTTATTACTCAACTGAAATGGGTGAGAAACAAATATAATATTTTTTTTAATTTCTTGGATCAATTCGACATGTCAACTTTACCACATGCGTTGTTCTTCTTATCCAATCACGGCCCTCCAAACAATTCTGTTCGTGGCCACTGTCAGCAGCTGGATGTCAATGGCTGGTCTTTCAACCCATGTGTTTAGACTATTGATACACTTTATTCATTGCAACCTCTGGTTTTGTGTCTTTCGATTTTACCTTTAATAACATATTTTCCAATATGACTGTTTAAAAATATATGTCCTAGAAATTGCAGCGATCATCTTCTGATCATTTCCAATAATTATCTTTGCTTTTGTGGTCTTTGCAGAACCTCTTCACTTGTAATGTGTTGTGTGCAAGAGATGTCTTGTATTTTCCCGAGGAACCATAATTATGCTGCTACTAATCTATCCTCTGTATGGTTATTTACTGTCCAGATTTCACTCCTAGATAACAGAGTAGACCAAACATAGCGCCTGATGACTCTTATCCTCGTCTGCATTCTTATATTCCAGTTCTTCAGCTGCTTCACACATCCTGGAATGTTTTCTTTCCTATTGCAATTCTTGTTTTAATTTTTTTATCACATCTGCTCTCTGATGTTACCCTGCTGCTCAGGTAATTGAAGGCATCTATTTGATTAATCTTCTCTCCATTAAGTCTTATGTTGCAGTGTAGTTTTGTTGCTTTCTTTGAATTGTTCAAAGGACCTAATTAATCCCTGCAAGACATGCAGATCCCCAGGTAGCTGGGTGCCTGTTGAAGTCACGCTAAGAAAGCATGGAATTACAATGTCTAGAGTTCATGATTGATCTGATGTTAAAGAACAGTTAATGAGTGTTCCATGAAATTGTGCCTGGACATATAGTCACAGCAAGAAAAGGTGCCTGGATGTGTAGTCGGACATTAGCGAGGTCCGACTGATTAAATGTGCAGCTTTCTCATGAGAGGTCTAAGTGATACTTTCCAGATAAAACTTGTTTCTGTCACTGGTGATGCATTATCGGAATTGTCACAGTGCTGCATACTGAAGCTCGCAATCATTACAGAAGATGGCTAATGGCTTTCTCAGACGTTTGGGCCTCAGGTAGCTAGCCAACTGATTGAAATCCAGTTGGAGGATAATATAACAAGCAACGTACTGAAATTTGCGGATGACACAAAAGTGTTTAGAAGGGTTAACAATGATAGTGATAAACAACATTTACAGAGGATCTAGACAGATTAGTGAAATGGTCTGAGAAATGGCAGATGTTGGAGGACTGCAGCACACTGTTTGGCACCACTGGGAAGTCAGGACAGACAAGGCACATGGACAGCAAGGGGGACACTTGTAGAGCAGAGAGGGGCAAGGGGGACACTTGTAGAGCAGAGAGGGGCAAGGGGGGACACTTGCAGAGAGGAGCAAGGGGGACACTTGCAGAGAAGGGCAAGGGGGACACTTTCAGAGAGGAACAAAGGGGACACTTGCAGAGAGGGCAAGGGGACACTTGCAGAGAGGGCAAGGGGGACACTTGCAGAGCAGAGAGGGGCCAGGGGGACACTTCCAGCACAGAGAGGGGCAAGGAGGACACTTGCAGCACAGAGAGGGGCAAGGGGGGACACTTGTAGCACAGAGAGGGGCAAGGGGGACACATGCAGTGCAGAGAGGGACAAGGGGTACACTTGCAGAGAGGGGCAAGCAGTTTCCTCCGTTAGCTGAGGGGTTTAGCAGTGAGTGAGAGGTGGGAGACTGACCCCAAAAAAAGGTGGGAGATGGGAGGTTGAGACCCTGCCACACCGCCTTGTAAGTGTGAGGTGTCAGTTTGGCCCTAAAGGATGCTGGGAGGTTGACCCCGAAAATGGGTGTGAGATGGGAGATTGAGAAGCCTGCCCCTTTACTGTTACATGTTGCTGGTGTGGTTGTTAGGAAAATTGGACACCCAGACATCCATGCAATTGTATAGATTGGCATTCTTATAGCTGGTTACCTAATTAACAGGACACCCAAATATCTGGACAATTAAACATGTAAACACCTGAACAATTGGTCTTGTAAACACCTGAATAATTGGTCTTGTAAACACCTGAACAGTTGGTCTTGTAAACACCTGGGCAATTGGACACTTCAACACATGAGTAGTTGGTCGCCTCAACACCTGAACATTTGGACACTTCAACATGTGGACAATTTGATACTTCAACACTTGGGTAATTCAACACCTGAGCAGTTGGACACTTTAACATATGAACAATTTTGCCATGGACAATTCAACACCTTGGCAGTTGGACACTTCGATACCTGGACACCCAGACATAAAGAGACTGGTCAGTAAGGCACCCAGGCCTTGGAGACCCCGATAATTGGACATCCAGATTGATGTATGCCCAAACTATGCATGTGGATAACAGTGCACACCTGGATAACTAAGACAAATGAACAGGGACGGCTTCATTCCTTATATCATGTAGACACCCCTTTGTCTCAACAAGCATCTTAATCACAAAACTGTCAGTGAATTGGAGCAAACAAGTTCTATTATTAACATCCTTAATGTGTATTATGCTGTGAAAATTGCACTAATTAGTTGAGGTTATATGATTGATTATTATACAACTACACAGGGTAGTTAATGATTGACTGCTTGAATCAGATCTGGTGACTGCTGTGTGTTATCGAAGACAACAATTGTGCAGGAGCTGAAGATCTTCTCTGCTATGGTGTCCTGTTGTTTTATCTATTCATGTTCATGTCTTGGATGTTTTTATATGTTAATAAGCTATGATATGAAGTAAGTTCATTAAGTTTGGATGTCCAATGTCAGTGTTGGCATGCTTAATAGTGGACACATTTTCAAACATACCGGGGTAGTTGTCAGTTTCTTGAATAGTTGACAGAAAGTTTCACCACGTGTCCACCTGTTATCTTGTCCACCTGTCGTCTTGTCCACCTGTCATCTTGTCCACCTGTCATCTTGTCCACCTGTCGTCTCGTCCACCTATCATCTATTCATCTCTGTCACATTATCTCAATGTCTGTGGTCATCAGACAAGATCAATCAACTACCTCACCTTGATATGTTGGTTTGTGCCATGCTCTCCATCTCGCATCTCTTCCTCTCTCCCCCTTTCCCTCTCCATCTCTCTCCCTCTCTCCCCCTTTCCCTCTACATCTCTCTCCCTCTCTTCCTACCTCTCCCCCCCATACTTTCCTCACTTCAACTCTCCCCTTTTACATGCCATATTTAAACTTCATACATAATTTGAAGTCACAAAATATGGGAAACATTTCTGTGTATACTCTATAAAGATTTGTGATTCTGTCCATTTTGTCTTCTGACAATTAGACACTGAACATTTTAACCCCAAATCTGGACGACATCTCACAAGCTTGCCCTAGCAATGATGGAGAGCCAGGCAGATTTGTTTAGCTCTATCAACTGCATTAGTCCAACAGGAAAGACAGCTTGATATATGGTACCACACGGTAGGTGGCAATATGTATGCAAAGACTACAAACAATGTTGCTTAATTTGTTTTCCTAAGTGGTTAAACTTGGCTGATGTCCAAAACTCCACTACATCAGCTGGGCCAAAGCCTGTGACCAAGACCATTGCAGTTTGGGCAAAGCTCTCCAGATGGCAATGTTTATTTATTGCTGTGGTAATCATCTGGGTATCAGCCGTAATTTGTCAAGTGATTTCATTGCTCCAATCTCAGTTATGTTTGTTGTTGCAGATTAGAGAGTGAGAGGAGCACCTAAGGACTGCTACCAGCAGAGGAATCCCTCAGCAACATCAACTGTTGACACTGTCAGGCAATATTGTCTGATGTAGGCTAAAAATTGTCAGTGCTAACTGCGAAGTTGAAGAAGGAACCCAGAATCGTATCATCAACAAGGCTGCAATAAAGATTGTCTCTGCCACATGAATGATTCTGAAATAATGGCCCAGCTTGGGACAGCAGTAATGGCTGTGCTTAGTGCTATGGTCTTATCTAATTGACTGTGTTTAGTAGAGTAGGGTGCCCAGGAGGGGGGTGGAGTTTATCTTTCACCATGCCTCTCAACACTTCCTCCAACAAGTATGCTCCAGCCAATCAGCATGAGCCTGAAGCGAGGGATATGTTCCCACCCCACCAGAGGGATACATTCCCACCCCACCAGATCCCCCGGAAGCTGGACGATGCGAACGGAGCCATTGAGTTGCAGAAGCAGTCGCAGGCCAACCACACCAAAGAGGCGGCACTGACAGCAGGAACAGAGGCCAAGGAACTGAGGGTGTTTTACACAGGGGGTCGGGGCATGGCGCTACCCTGCCATCGGACTCGCACCGAGAAGTACCTCATAGCTGTATGCTTCCTGCTCTTCTGTGCGTGCGTTGCATTCATTGTGATCGCATTCGCACGCGGCAAGAACTCAGGTGAGTGGCAGTTTTATCAGTTTTATGCATTTTATGTTAAGCACTTGGGTGGGTGGGTGGGTGGGTGGGTGGGTGGGTGGGTGGGTGGGTGGGTGGGTGGGTGGGTGGGTGGGTGGGTGGGTGGGTGGGTGGGTATATACACATCCAGCATGAACTATAGGTGATGGTCAGTCTTGGGAAACAAGGTGTTTTGCGCATGTAAGTGTCTGGATGCTTTACCAAGTCAGATGGTTTATGAGAGACATTTAATGAAATATGATGTATTATGTATTAATGTCTGTTTGTGCTGCGGCTCTTAATACAGACAGTGTAACCAGTTCTAAGGAGTGGCGCCTTATGCCCCAATTACCGGTGTAATTAGTTCTTGGGAGCAGCTCCTTATGCCCCAATTACCAGTGTAATTAGTTCTTGGGAGCAGCTCCTTATGCCCCAGTTACCAGTGTAATTAGTTCTTGGGAGCACCTATTTATGCCCCAATTACCAGTGTAATTAGTTCTTGGGAGCAGCTCTTTATGCCCCAATTACCAGTGCAATCAGTTCTCAAGTGCAGTTCTTTGTGCCCCCAATCAACAACTGACATTGTTTTATAAACACTCTGCTGCTTGGCTGACACACAACACCCACTTGGGAGGAAGGGAAGATGGAAGGAGGAGCTCAAGGGGAGGCAGGGAAGATGGAAGGAAGAGCTCAATGGTGCAGGGAAGATGGAAGGAGGAGCTCAAGGCGGGCAGGGAAGATGGAAGGAGGAGTTCAAGGGGGGTAGGGTAGATGGAAGGAGGAGCTCAAGGGGCGGCAGGGAAGATGGAAGGAGAAGTTCAAGGGGGGCAGGGAAGATGGAAGGAGGAGCTCAAGGGGCGGCAGGGAAAATGGAAGGAGGAGTTCAAGGGGGGCAGGGAAGATTGAAGGATGAGCTCTAGGGGAGGCAGGGAAGATGGAAGGAGGAGCTGAAGGGGAGGCAGTAAAGATGGTGGCAGGAGTGCAGTGGGAGGCAGGGAAGATGGAAGGAGGAGCTCAAGGGGTGGCAGGGAAGATGGAGGGAGGAGCTCATTGGGAGGCAGGGAAGATGGAAGGAGGAGCTCAAGGGGAGGCAGGAAAGATGGTGGCAGGAGTGCAGTGAGATGCAGGGAAGATGGAAGGAAGAGCTCAAGGGGCGGCAGGGAAGATGGAGGGAGGAACTCAATGGGAGGCAGGGAAGATGGAAGGAGGAGCTCAAGGGGCGGCAGAGAAGATGGAGGGAGGAGCTCAATGGGAGGCAGGGAAGATGGAAGGAGGAGCTCAAGGGGTGGCAGGGAAGATGGAAGGAGGAGCTCAAGGGGAGGCAGGGAAGATGGAGGGAGAAGCTCAAGGGGAGGCAGGGGAAGATGGAGGGAGGAGCACAAGGGGAGGTAGGGAAGATGGAGGGAGGAGCACTAGGGGAGGCACGGAAGATGGAGGGAGGAGGACAAGGGAGGCAGGGAAGATGGAGGGAGGAGCACAAGGGGAGGCAGGGAAGATGGAGGGAGGATCACAGGGGGAGGCAGGGAAGATGGAGGGAGGAGCACAAGGGGAGGCAGGGAAGATGGAGGGAGGAGCACAAGGGGAGGCAGGGAAGTTGGAGGGAGGAGCACAAGGGGAGGCAGGGAAGATGGAGGGAGGAGCACAAGGGGAGGCAAGGAAGATGGAGGGAGGAGCACAAGGGGCGCCAGGGAAGAGGTGAAGAGAATGCTGGAAGGAGACAACACGTGAGGTGGAGAGAGGGAGACAGAGATGCTGACACTGGGAGGGAGGGAATAATAGAAGGAGGGCGGGATAAGTGGAACTGTTCCATCTACAGGATCATACTACCTCAACTGTTCCTGCATTCTCCATGGTTACCATGATGAATGTGCCCCAGTGACTGAACTCCCCACAAGTGGGTGGGGGTTTAAGTGCATAGAAATGTTGTACTGCTCTCATTTCTCTACTTCCTGTAACGGGGAACAGCCAACATGGGTGGGGGATTAGATTGAATGTAACCACTTACGGCTACTATCAGAGTTTAATTGTGAGCAAGACCACACAGCGATTCCAATTTGTATACCAATTACAACGAATATAAACTCAACATGTGGTGAAATACATGGCTTATAAAATAGTCACAGCTGAGTAAAATTTAGTAAATCTTAAATAAAACCAAAGACAATGCTACTTGCACACATGCTACCCGAGCATCTACCCTGACTGAGAACCTTCCACACAACCACTGACCTAAAACCCACCTAGAAGAAGACCTCGTTCCTCCTGCATCACCTCTTTTTATACAGAGTGCTCCCCTTACATAATGTGATTATTGTTTTAATGTATGCAAGACTCCTGGCCCTCTAGTGGCTAAATAACTACTGTGTTGTGGCCTATAATGCCCAATATATATATATATATATATATATATATATATATATATATATATATATATATATGTCTATTCACCCTATGATAGAAACACGAAGCTGAAATTATTGTAATTCATGGCTTATCTATCAAAATGTTTTTCACATGAATATCTTAGTAGCTTGATAAAGTTTGTAGCAAAATGTTATTACTAATGTAATGGGCTTTAGAAAGTGTGTAACTGTGTTTTATTATTAAGTGCTTTTAATGATTATAATAATCTGGCATGTTGACTGAAAATATGCAGGAATTACCCAATAAAACAAGGACATTTTCCATCATTCCTGAATCTGTCTTTTAACCATTGGATTAGTTTACTGTAGTCCAAACGTAAATGAAGAGGATATACCCCCAAACGAAGACGTATCATTAAACAAGCCACAACCTTCTACAAAATTCTAAATAACATTATTGAGATCACCCCCCCTCCAGGCCTACTAACCCGCTCTCGAACCCGTGGACAATACATAGCTCCCAGGTGTCATATAAATGCAATGGTCTTTTCATTTTATCCCCGAGCCATTCGCATATGGAATATGATTCCACCAAAAATTACCAACATAAAAAACCCAAAATCATTTCAAGAAGCTATTATGGAACTCCCTTTCACCACACCTCCTCACCTAAACTGCCTTTAAAACACAGTGCTCAGCGTAAACTTATCCATGGTGTGAGTATGGAGACTGTCTATGTGTGCATGTGGCAAGACAGCGACAGTATCCATACACATAACCAACCTATTAAAAAATTTTTATCAATATCCTATATATAAAATAAATAAAACTATCAGATAAAACCATTTCAGCAACATTAAAGATACTAGTCCTTTAGACGAATGTACCACCCACAGCGCAATGCACACAGTCCACCACAAACTCCTGCGTTAGCCCAAGTTTGGGCTGTTTGGAGTATAACCATTTGAGACTTGAGTATAGTGGAATGTATGGGAGATATCAACCTGGACACACACACAATGGAAATCTCTAGAGAGTACAGGGGGTGAGGACCAACAGTTTCTATTTTTAATACAGGATAGCTTCCTTACTCAACATGTGCTAGAACCAAACAGGGGAAAGAATGTATTAGATTTAGTTTTATCTTCACAACATGAATTAATGGTCAATGTCAAAATACATGAACCATTGGGTAACAGTGAACATAATAGAATACATTTTGACATCTAAGTAAAATCAGAAAGTACAAATAAAAAAATACAGGAGAAACTTCCACAAAGGTAGATATAAAGATATGAGAAAATACTTAGCAAAGCTAGATTGGAATAACACAGTTGAGGAATAAGACTGCAATTGAATGTTGGAACATTCTAAAAATATGAAATTGAGAGTATCATTGATACAATTGTTCCCTTGAAAAAACAAGGAAAACTGTCTAGAAAGAAACACTTGTCAAAAGAAGTTATTAGAAAAATAGTGTTCAAGTAAACCATGTGGAGGATTTATAGGCGTACCAGAAAGGATGAAGACTACACAAATTACAAAGACACACTTAATGCAGCTACAAATTAAATTAGACAATGATAGCAATTAGAAAATGACAGCAAGAGCTTTAATGCATATATCAGGAGTAAACAAAACGTACGAGACAAGGTTGGACCACTAGAAGACAGTGCTGGAAATATAATGTCACAAGGTTTTTTAATGACAGAAGACCTTAATGGATACTTCAGTTCATTGTTAGCCAGAGAGGATATTAGTTCATTACCAGTTCCAGATGTGAAATTTCAGGGGGCTAAATCAGACTATTTAGGGCAGTTAATTGTAACTCCAGAAATGGTAGGTAAGAAAATAAAGGCAACAAAGGACAATAAATCACCTGGAGTGGATAGAATTGTTCCAAAACGACTAGTGGAAGCAGCAGAACAAATCAGTATACCACTTGCAAGAGTGTTCAACTTGTCATTAAAAGAAGGAGTGGTTCCTGTTGAATGGAAAGAAGCAAACATCAGACCATTATTTAAAAAGAGTTAGAGAAATAAGTCAGAGAATTACAGACCAGTGAGATTAACATCAGTGATGTGTAAAAGGTTAATCAGAGACAATATGGTGGACTTCCTTGTTAGGCATAAATTATTAAATCCATCTCAACATGGATCCCTAAAAGCGAGGTCATGCTTAACAAATATGTTATGTTTTTTGGAAGAAATCACTAAGTGGCTAGATGAGGGATTACCAGTAGATATTATATGCTTAGATTTCAGAAAGGTTTTGACAAAGTGCCACATCAAAGATTACTACTTAAATTAAAAGCCCTGGTATTGGGGATGACATGATCAAACCATGTTGTAGTAGATGAGGAGGTTTCAAACTAGAAATCAGTTTTGAGTGGGGTACCACAAGGATCAGTATTAGGACCTTTAGTATTCTTAATATATATATATATATATATATATATATATATATATATATATATATATATATATATATATATATATATATATATATATCAATGACTTGGACGATAATATAACAAGCAACGTACTGAAATTTGCGGATGACACAAAAGTGTTTAGAAGGGTTAACAATGATAGTGATAAACAACATTTACAGAGGATCTAGACAGATTAGTGAAATGGTCTGAGAAATGGCAGATGTTGTTCAATTTTGGGAAATATAAATGCCTACATACAGGACATAGGAACTTGGATGTAAACTATAAAATGGGAGATACTGTTCTGGGTACTACTGTAAAAGAAAAGGACTTAGGAGTTACAATAAGGTCTGATATGAAAGTTTCAGAGCAGTGTGGTATTGCAGCTTTGAAGGGTAATCAGATTCTTGGGTTGATTAGGAGAAATACAACATACAAGGAGAAAAAGCTAATTATACCTCTGTATAAAGCAATAGTTAGGCCTCATTTAGAGTACTGTATACAAGCTTGGAGACCATATCGTAGGAAGGATGTAGATATGATGGAAAGAATACAGAGGAGTGCAACTAAAATGATTCCAGAACCTTAGTTATAAAGAACAACTGAAAGAATGTGGTTTAACAACCCTAGAGACAAGGCGGTTAAGAGGAGATCAAATTGAGGCTTTTAGGATATTGAATGGGTATGAAAATATTGATAGAAATATTTTTCTCTCACTCAAGAAAGATAATAGAACTAGAGGACATGATGTAACATTAGTAGTGGATCAGTATAGATTGGATATCAGGAAGTACTCGTTCTCACAGAGGACAATAAATGAATGGAACAAATTGTCTACAGATTTGTAACTGCTAGCAGCGTGAATATGTTTAAAAACAAGGTTGACACATATCTCAGGAGGGCGGGTTATAAGTAGATGAACATTGTTGGACTCTCGATAAGCCAATGGCTTCCTTGTCCACTTGCCATCTGGGCCTTTGCCTTGGATCATTGGATGGCAATCTTGTTAAATGACCATTGGTGAGAGAGTATACTTTAGAGCACTTTAGTATTATAAAGTGTGCATTACAAATTGTATTTTTTTATTTTCAGATGTTCCAAAGGTGTGTTTATCTGAGCACTGCGTCAGAACAGGTAGGCACACAAATTTAATTATACTTTTGGTAGAACACACATAGGAACTTGTTCCCATGTGAACACCACTGAATTAGACAATTCCATTCATCTAAATGTCCACTCTATTCAAGTTGTGTAAAAATAATAATTATTATTAGTATTATTTTACCATCACCATCATCATTACTATTGCATGGTATGAGCAGCGTCGGAATGTTGGCTGTTTTAAAATATGGAATAGTTGTATACCATACTTTTCCATTACTTCTGTTTGTTTACGGTATTTTGCATTGGAGTTTTAGATGTACAAGTGCACAGTTGAATGTTAGATTGTGGTCAGTGCTGTCTTGAAAGACGCAGTAGCAGACAGTCTGACGGAAGGAGCCTGGTCCATCAACTGTGCTGAATCTAGGTCCCACTATAGCAATACAGCTAACTAAATCATATACAGTTATACTATGGCACCATTGACTTGATCGGTGACAGGCCTTGACCACAGTTCATGCTACACTTAAGACACAGTGACATTGTGTCAACACTTCCATGATAACACACTGAAATTTTTTGCAACTCACACAAGTTCTCACTTTCCTGTGTATGACTAATCAAGTGCAGTGATGAAGCGTCTCATTAATCTCCGTCCAGGTGCAGTAAATGCACTCTTCACTCTTGTCGTGACCTTCATTGTGGTCGTGTTGCATTATTAAGCGTCTTCGATGGCAAAAAATAAAGAATACAAATCAACCTCAACAGGACAGAAGTATTTTAATTGTGGTCAAGGTGCCTATGTGTGAATAATCAAATAAATCAACCAGGAGAACGTATACGACATGTCAACAATGTTTTATGCAGAATAACAATGCAAAATGCAAGTCCAGTGTAGAGTGAAATAGGCCAAATAAATGACATTTAATTCAGTAATCACATGCCAGCAATTATGCAAGCATTCACCATCAAAACAACATACATCATCACAGTATGCATGTGTACACGTAATATCTACAATTCGCAGATGTATCGTGCCAGACTAACAAACAATGATAACGATACTATTTAATTGTCTCCAGCAGCCACCCGCTACAAGTATTAACTATATCACTATTGACTAGCATTTGCCATTCACACTGTATCTGAGGGGTCTCTCCGCCACAAGGTCACCTGAAATCCATTGTGACCAACCCCAAGCCAACATAAAAGCTCTGTGTGGGGCCAAATGGAAATAACAAATAATAAACACTGTGATTTAGTAGAATTTGTGTTATGTTAACAACCATATTCTGTATTAGTGTTGCCATTGTGCTTTTTTCACTGAATCAAGGTTTGTGTCAGTTCCTTCTCCTGAGGAACTGTTTTATAATATTGTGTCAGTCAGCCATAGTGTGGAGCATTATTACCTATTGGACAGACATACTGCAGATGTGCATTCCTGTCTTACTGGGAAAACAATCGTCTAGTAATTATCATTTTTATGAAGGTAACATATTACTATGTGTTTTAAGGATGCCTGCCTTTTTTTTAGAGTTGATGGATTCTTTGAACATTCTGCACAGTATATGCAACAACATTCTGCACAGTATATGCAACAACATTGGTTCAAATGATCAGCGTTTTTCTAACAACAGTTGATGTTCATTAAAAAATACAAAACGGAAAATTTAAAAATGTCCAGTTGACAATACTTTTTAATCTATCGCATCTATCTTTGAACCCAGTGTTGGTGGTCTATCTAGTTATTTCTTTAAAATGTGGTACTATTTAATTACTTGTTTAGATGGAAATTAAACATCTATCTTATCTATCTTTGAATCCAGTGTTGGCGGTCTCTATAGTTATTTCTTTAAAATGTACTATTTTGTTACTTGTTTAGGTGGAAACACAGAAGTTCCATTTTCTTAGTTTATTTATGATGTTGCATTTTACCATTTACCGTTTTAATTGTTTGGAATTTATTAAAATTGTTAGATCCAAAGTGCAGATTAATCATATTGAATTCCACGTGGATATCTTTCATAATATCCATGACCTGTGGGTAGTTTGTGGAATTAAGACTACAAATTTAATCTTTAGGGTTGATCTTAGATTAAAAACAAGGTTGACACATATCTCAGGAGGGCGGGTTATAAGTAGATGAACATTGTTGGACTCTCGATAAGCCAATGGCTTCCTTGTCCACTTGCCATCTGGGCCTTTGGCTTGGATGGCAAATCTTGTTAAATCTTGTTAAATCTGATATATACATATAACTAAGTACGAACCAGGTTTCACAGTCAAGGCCACATTTAATGAGAATGTTGTGGTATTGAGTAAATGTAATGTTGTGGTATTGAGTAAATGTAATGTTGTGGTATTGAGTAAATGTAATGTTGTGGTATTGAGTAAATGTAATGTTGTGGTATTGAGTAAAGGTAAACTTGAGTTGTGTGTCTTGTTGTTAGAGAAATGTCCATGATGTTGCCATGTTTCTTGTTGTATAACTTAGAGAAGTGTCCATGATGTAGCCATGTTTCTTGTTGTATAGCTTATATAAGTGTCCGCGATGTTGCTTGCTGTATAGCTTATAGAAGTGTCCATGATGTTGCCGTGTTGCTTGTTGTATAGCTTATAGAAGTGTCCGTGATGTTGTTGTATGGCTTAGAGAAGTGTCTGTGATGTTGCCGTGTTGCTTGTTGTATAGCTTATAGAAGTGTCTGTGATGTTTCTTGTTGTATAGCTTATAGAAGTGTCCGTGATTTTTCTTGTTGTATAGCTTATAGAAGTGTCTGTGATGTTGCCGTGTTGCTTGTTGTATAGCTTATAGAAGTGTCTGTGATGTTTCTTGTTGTATAGCTTATAGAAGTGTCTGTGATGTTTCTTGTTGTATAGCTTATAGAAGTGTCCGTGATGTTTCTTGTTGTATAGCTTATAGAAGTGTCCGTGATGTTGCCGTGTTGCTTGTTGTATAGCTTATAGAAGTGTTTGTGATGTTGTCGTGTTGCTTGTTGTATAGCTTATAGAAGTGTCTGTGATGTTTCTTGTTGTATAGCTTATAGAAGTGTCCATGATGTTGTCGTGTTGCTTGTTGTATAGCTTATAGAAGTGTCCATGATGTGGCCGTGTTGCTTGTTGTATAGCTTATAGAAGTGTCCATGATGTTGTCGTGTTGCTTGTTGTATAGCTTATAGAAGTGTCCATGATGTGGCCGTGTTGCTTGTTGTATAGCTTATATAAGTGTCCATGATGTTGTCGTGTTGCTTGTTGTATAGCTTATAGAAGTTTCTGTGATGTTTCTTGTTGTATAGCTTATAGAAGTGTCTGTGATGTTTCTTGTTGTATAGCTTATAGAAGTGTCCATGATGTTGCAGTGTTGCTTGTTGTATAGCTTATAGAAGTGTCCATGATGTTTCTTGTTGTGTAGCTTATAGAAGTGTCTGTGA
Source organism: Lamellibrachia columna (assembly GCA_963662155.1). Lineage (NCBI taxonomy): Eukaryota > Metazoa > Annelida > Polychaeta > Sabellida > Siboglinidae > Lamellibrachia > Lamellibrachia columna. The sequence goes on from OY759267.1 coordinate 52,158,696, forward strand.
TGTTGCTATGTTTCTTCTTTCAGCTGCCCAGTTGTTGGACTCCATCGATCTAAAGGCCGACCCATGCAATGACTTTTTTCAGTATGCCTGTGGGTCATGGAATAAAAAACACATCATTCCTGAAGATAAATCAAGTTATAATACTTTTGAAAAATTGCATGACGAACTACAAGTGAAATTAAAAAGTAAGCAAGTTTTTTCTGTGTTTCTCAACAATCACTTTTATCATGCCGGTAAAATAATGCAAAATATTATATATAATCATGCATGCACGCATACATGCACGCACACACACGCACACATTCATGCTCATTAAATAATTGTACATGTCGATATTACAAGAGTGATTTCCATTGTATAAAACATCTTATTTTGTAAGAATTAAAAATGTCAAGCATTAATTGTTTCTTCTTAATTTTGGTAGGGACTTGTGTTGTCCTAAAAATTAACATGGCTCCTCAATTCGCAAAGTTTAACCAAATATATCCATATAAATATGTACAGAACAAATGTATCACTAGATGCCAGACTGTGTGAAATGTTAACTGATGAGATGTTTATCATTGTGAACTTGTTCTTACAGGACTTCTAGAGGAACCAGCAGGCAGCTATGACACTAATGCAACATTTAAAGCTAAAATCTTATATACCTCATGCATCAACACAAGTAGGTGCCATTTCTTTATTTCTTGACAGTACTTCTCTATGTTGTGTTTTTGCAAATTTAAATTTCATAGAACTATTTATACATGGTAGTCTATGGATTAAGTTTAAAAAATGCAGAGTAATGCATATCTAATTTTTGTTACATTAGTTACATCAAATTATAAATTGGAATTTTGTATACCAGAAGTGTAATCAAAGAACTTTACCCAGAATCTCTGGCAGACTTATTCATTTGAGCTTTACTTACATTTTCTCTGGAAAAACTAGGCCACATTATAGTTACTGCGCAAAAGCTATTCGGCATTACATCTGCATCGTCTATTGAGTAGTAAGTTTAGGATGTAACTTCTTGGCGAATTATCCCGGGGTTCTTTTTCACTGCACAGACATGTATTCAGAATCAGGGTATACAGATCATTAAAATGAGGGTGAAATGAAAACTTTCCATATTTAAACTGTTTTATTCCCTAAGTAGTGTTTATACTTCATGTGGTCCAGATTAGTGTTTGCATTTAGATCACACTTGGAATTGATGAATTGAACTTTGATTCAAATTGTGACTGTGTGCATGGTACGGTTCATGCAATAATTAATACTTGGAATTATGTCTGCTACTTTAGGTCAGAATCAAAAAGACATATTTGGATATATAATTTCCATTAAATTCTAATTTTTGATAAATCTTACCAAAAAGATTTGTGAAAGATTCAGGTGGTGATTTCCTTGAAACGTGTTTGTGAGCACCTATATGTGCAAAGATATAAGAAAAAAGTTATTACAAGAAATATTGTACTATATGAGCTGTCCTTATCCTAGTCTCTCTGAAACTTGTAAAGTTGGCTGCTTAAATTATCATTATTAAGATAATTCTTATTATTAAGATATTCAAGCAGTGCTGCTTCTGCTATTCCATAAAACAATCATTTATGAATATACCATGTAAAATTAATGAATACTGAAATTCAATGATAATACACTGATGTGGAAAGGGTTAATGTGCCATGAGGAGGATAGGGTTGACAGTGGACATTGGGTTCCAGGCCAGGTGGAAAACGTGGGTGACCATCCACTGAGGGCAGTGCTCAGGGGGTTGGGCGGCTGGCCAGTAGTGTCCAGTCAATGGGACCCTTCCAACTGGACACTTGAGGCCACCCTTGGTCTGCTTAGGGGCAGGTACAATGCCCCTGTGCTAGTGCGGATGATGGTCGCGACTGATGACAAAAACTCATCAGTCCACATCATGCAGGTAACCGCTATGTGGTGATGGCCTGTCTTGATTCTCGTGACGATCTGTCTTAATTCTGGTGACGGTCAGTGTTTGTTCTTGTGATGAGAAACCTCACAAGATAAAAAATAATTCCCATTTATGTTTCATAGATAATCAAAAACATTGGAACCGTACTTGAAAGCTACATAGCCACTTTTGTCGAACCAAAATTAAATTAATAACTTGTTCAATGTTTTTGATCAAACCTAAGTCAAACATTTGCACAAATGAGCTATTGCTGGTCGTACTTGCTAGTAGACAGGTTTTATTTTCCGTGAAATTAGTCTGAAATGAGACACACACACAAAATCTTATTGTGGCGGCATCTTTAACATAATAGCTCTGTAGTATTTTAGTAGTAGAGGCTTCAAGGCTGTGATTCCTGAAGCTGTCATTTTGTGAGGTTTCTGCACTAGACATAGATGCTGGGTGGCTGGTGCTGCACGGTGATGGCAGTCTTGCTTGCTCTTATTAATCTTTTCTTTATTTTGCAGGAATGCTATTACAAAACTTGTTTTTGACAAAATGTTAGTTTTGTGTCATCCATTATTATTTATTGTATTTAAGTATTTCAATATTTGTTTGGCCATACCCTCATCTATTCTTAGTCATAGCATGCTGAAATATATGTTTGGCCTACAATGAAGAAAACATACATATTAACTATACATTCAATAGATTAAATGTAAAAAAAGTTTAGAGCAACTTTAGAAATAATTCGAGATAAATAATGCAGGTTTATCATGATGTTCTTTCTGCATTCATTTGCAACCCTGAATTTATTTAATTTGCTTCTGTAAATATTATACAAATGTATTTTTTACAGAAAATAACTGCAAATATTAACCGTTTTTCAAATATGTTTAAAATAAATAATTAATTAATTATTCAAACACTCAGTTTCTGACAATTTGAGGGTAAAGGTTTCCCACCGACTAACTTGCTATTTTGTGGTGACAATCAGTCACATTAAACACATGTTCAGTTAGCAATGTCATCCTTTCAACTCATTGAAAACAACTGTAAAACAAAACATGGTTTTGGGGCAATGCACCTCAAAGAATTCACAAAGACTAACCATTTGCAACTACAATCAAGAATATTGCACTATTGGTTTTCTCAGAATTTTTCTAAAAGAGGGAGATTCTGGTAAAATCTTCATTTTCCTGGGGCTGACATATTTATTGGGTGACCAGTGAGTGCCTGGCAGTTCTAAGAAATTGACTTCTGGTGACATGTGTTAAATGCCTTCGACCGAAATCGATGGGTCATTGGAAGAAATTCAAACTCTCAATCAGTTAGAACAGAGTAAGTTTAGTTAATAAAAGCCTAAATATATTGCATAACTTGAATTTAGATGCAAACACCATGGCCTTATCCCACTGGCAAGTATAGAACTAGGTGTTTAGAATAGATTTTCATTTGCTGAGCGAATATTGCCAGACTACAAGCGCGCGTGACGTAGGGTTATCAAACAGTATGGTGCGGCCCATGAAACTGAGATGTGGTTTTTCTTGTAAACCACTGGTGTGATATTCTTAATTGTAGTTGCAAATGGTTATGTTTTAGTAACTCTTTTGTTTCACTTTAAAAAAACAAACTGGTGCTTGCAGGCAAAATAGAGGATGTCGGAGATGTGCCAATAATGGCAGTGCTCCATAAATTCGGAGGCTGGCCGGTGGTGGTGGGAGAGAAGTGGGAGAACTCTGGGTGGAGGTTGGAGAAGGTGCTTGGCACACTGAGGCATGTGTACAACGCGCCACTCATTATAGATACTTGGGTGTCGGCTGACGACAAAGACTCTGACGCAAACATACTGCAGGTAGATGGCATGTGCATGGCATAGTGCACACTGTGCATGGCATAATGCACACTGTGCATGGCATAGTGCATTTTGTGCATGGCATGGTGCACACTGTGCATGGCAGAGTGCACATTATGCATGGCATGGTGCACACTGTGCATGGCATGGTGCACACTGTGCATGGCATGGTGCACACTGTGCATGGTACAGTGCACACTGTGCATGGCATAGTGCAGATTGTGCATGGCATAGTGCACACTGTGCATGGCAGAGTGCACATTATGCATGGCATGGTGCACACTGTGCATGGCATGGTGCACACTGTGCATGGTACAGTGCACACTGTGCATGGCATAGTGAACACTGCACTGTACGGTGCAAAGCATAGTGAACACTGCACTGCATGGTACATGGCATGGTGTAGTGCCATGCCATGGAATCATGACTGGATTTTTGTACTGCTTGGCACATGAATATTAGTGCTCTTTATAATGAACTGACATTGTAGTTGTACAACAATGTCAAGTTTGCTTATATTCCATTCTATTGCACCATATTCGCACCATGGAGAAACGATGTAAACTGGCATCACACTACGCTGCACTCCTCCGGCATGCACCCAACTGTCTGAGGGATCATTCCTGCCCACCAAACTGTCTGCGGGATCATTCCTACCCACCCAACTGCCTGAGGGATCATTCCTGCCCATCCAACTGTCTGAGGGATCATTCCTGCCCACCCAACTGTCTGAGGGATCATTCCTGCCCACCAAACTGACTGAGAGATCATTCCTGCCCATCCAGCTGTCTGGATCACTGGACACCTCTTTCTCTACACTGCACCACAAGGCTCCACAGAGTACTGCAGATATAGAATCAGTCAACAGATGCATCATGGGGCCACGTGAGCAGTGACTGGTCAGGTGATGATGTCACATTATATGTTACTGTTGGACATTGTGGGATCAGCATACAGTTACATTTTTTTACCATGTTAATGTTTTGCATGATTATAAGAAAACAGGAGCATTAAAAATTCTGCAACTTTATACCTGCCGTTGTCATCATCTCATTGACATGCTGGTCAAGTTTTATAAAAATCACATATTTCTAACTCTTTTAAAATGGCTGAACGTGCCACACCCATCAATGTTTACTAATTTCTGTATGAATTACTATGCACTTGTGCCTTGTGGCGAAAAAATTTGCCAAAAATTCTTCCGCCTATTAAAATCATCTGAAAATCCACAGTTACACTGCCAACAGGTTCTACCAACAAACATGGAAATGTCCCTGCGCAAAGGAACTTTTGTCAGATGATCTAAAATTTTTTAAACTTCCTATATCCATTTACTATGCCCCACATTCGTGTGTAATACACCAGGAAGTCTAACTGAGGCATGATTCCTTGTGCGACTGCTGAAGAACAAAGTCCTAGTGGCGACACCTACCTGCCACACACTCACATGTGATGTTGCACAGTGGCGCTACCTACCATACATATAGGTGACCAAATACAGTGGTGCCACCTACCATACCTTTAGGTGATCAAATCCAGTGGCACCACCTCGCATTTATCATCAAGCACACTCACTTACTCGCTCGCAATCATGCTTGCATGCATGCATGCACCCACATAATTCACATACCTAGTACACGACACACATAGACAACACTGCATGGTTGTGCCACACTCCACATTCATTGGCTGCAATGTGACATCTAGAGGTGCTGTTATAAAGTGGCCTATTCACCATACAGAATGGATATTGTATGCTGCTGCCACCTACCACACAGTGATGTCACTGATATACAGTGGTTCCACCTACCTGCAACTCTTTTAACTCCTGTGGCCACACTGCACAGATGCCTGTTTTTACTCTACCAACAGATTCCTGGTATTAATTGTGAAAACCATGCAAGGTGTGTCACTAACTAATTAACATTCAGGGGCATGTTTGGACTTATTCCCCTGGCTATGCTGCCTGATTTTACCTAGATGCTCTAACTAACAACACTAACAACATATTTCAGGTATTAATTAATAAGCTTGTCATGCAGGGCAAGTTATGAACTAACCAACTAATATGATTGTCATTCAGGGTAAGTTATTAATTAACTAACACAATATATTTGGACTTTAGATTTGCCTTTTTATGTGGTTTATGAGATTCATTTGGTTACAACACTATTATTGTATGTAGCATATTTCATGTGACATATTTTGTTGTTTTTATATTTGTTGATGTTTGGGTTTATCTCCTATGTGGTTAGTATTGCCTAGGTGTAGGTGTCACTTGGTGTTTGTATTCACATAGGTGTCAATAGGTGTTACCTGTGTGTAGGTGTCACTTGGTGTTTGTATTCATGTAGGTGTCAGTAGGTGTTGCCTGTGTGTAGGTGTCACTTGGTGTTTGTATTCATGTAGGTGTCAGTAGGTGTTGCCTGTGTGTAGGTGTCACTTGGTGTTTGTATTCATGCAGGTGTCGGTAGGTGTTGCCTGTGTGTAGGTGTCACTTGGTGTTTGTATTCATGTAGGTGTCAGTAGGTGTTGCCTGTGTGTAGGTGTCACTTGGTGTTTGTATTCACATAGGTGTCAGTAGGTGTTACCTGTGCGTAGGTGTCACTTGGTGTTTGTATTCACGTAGGTGTCAGTAGGTGTTGCCTGTGTGTAGGTGTCACTTGGTGTTTGCATGCACAGAGTTGTACTGTTAAAGATAGAACAACAACGGCAGTACATTAACATTATTATATAAACAAAAACAATTAGGTTGTACAAATAAAACAAAAGATGTAACCGTGTAATGGCAATACAATCAATTAAATACTACCTTATTGTAACAATGCAGTAATGCATAGGTAATCATAATTATATTCTGTTTTTCATACATTTTCAATGAAATTTTCTACAGGATTAATACATTGTTTTCAGGACAGATGACTATAAAATGTAATTGTAGTATCAATGCACAAATGTTTGACACAGCCCCTGTTTGCTACAGGATTTCTGAGATGTTCCCTCCTATTTTCCTGCAGTTGGATCAGCCTAGCCTGGGGATGCCAAGTCGTGAGTATTATCTTAAAGAAAAGGAGAGTACATACAAGGATGCTTACCTCAAGTACATGGTCAACATTGCTCGTCTGCTTGGAGCCAACGAGTCCTCTGCACTCCATGAGATGGCGCAAGTGCTCGCATTCGAAGTTGAGCTTGCGAAGGTATCCAGATATTTATATATCAGAATTTATTTTGTATTTCAGAAATGATCTAATAGTTGCATTAAAGGTATATCACATGGTGGAACTGCAATGTTGACAAATCACTGACCTATCAGAAGAGTTTGTTGTGTGTGCCAATCAGATTGGCTACTTAAGTTGTTCTATCCAACAATGTAAACTTCTGCTATATTTCACAAATACTCTTTGCCCTCTGTGCAGTTATCTGTAATATCATTTGGTGCAAAAAATAATTTATTAGTTTACCTACAGTTTTACTCACAATGGAGAAATTCATTCATGTTTTTGACTGTTTATGTTGTATGCCCCATTGTCCTCGTTTCATATTTTCAAATGTACCATGTAGTTAGTTAATCTTGTACCTTTATTTTTTATGTTAGTGAGAGATAGAAATTTTTTTTTAATGATTATTAGTTAACCCCGGTTATAATTAACCATATTATTTTCATGATTAATAGTTAATGAATTAACAATTTCTACTAAGCAAAGATACTAAATTGGAAAACATGAATTTTAATGATAGAAATGTGAGAAGCTTGAGCTAGTTTCTAGGAAGTTATGTTGTTGTTGAGCTAGTTTCTAAGAAGTTATGTTGTTTGTTGAGCTAGTTTCTAGGAAGTTATGTTGTTTGTTGAGCTAATTGCTAGGAAGTTAAGTTGTTGTTGAGCTAGTTTCTATGAAATTATGTTGTTGTTGAGCTAGTTTCTAAGAAGTTATGTTGTTGTTAAGCTAGTTTCTAGGAAGTTATGTTGTTTATTGAGCTAGTTTCTAGGAAGTTATGTTGTTGTTGAGGTGACAACTCCACAAGCAGAGAGACACGACACGGGGGCCATGTACACCAAGATGTCTGTTGGAGAACTACAGGAGCAAGTGCCAGAGGTAGGTAGAACTACAGGAGCAAGTGCCAGTGGTAGGTAGAACTACAGGAGCAAGTACCAGAGGTAGGTAGAACTACAGGAGCAAGTGCCAGATGTAGGTAGAACTACAGGAGCAAGTGCCAGAGGTAGGTAGAACTACAGGAGCAAGTGCCAGTGGTAGGTAGAACTACAGGAACAAGTGCCAGAGGTAGGTAGAACTACAGGAGCAAGTGCCAGTGGTAGGTAGAACTACAGGAGCAAGTACCAGAGGTAGGTAGAACTACAGGAGCAAGTGCCAGATGTAGGTAGAACTACAGGAGCAAGTGCCAGAGGTAGGTAGAACTACAGGAGCAAGTGCCAGAGGTAGGTAGAACTACAGGAGCAAGTGCCAGAGGTAGGTAGAACTACAGGAGCAAGTGCCAGTGGTAGGTAGAACTACAGGAGCAAGTGCCAGATGTAGGTAGAACTACAGTAGCAAGTGCCAGAGGTAGGTAGAACTACAGGAGCAAGTGCCAGAGGTAGGTAGAACTACAGGAGCAAGTGCCAGAGGTAGGTAGAACTACAGGAGCAAGTGCCAGAGGTAGGTAGAACTACAGGAGCAAGTGCCAGAGGTAGGTATAACTACAGGAGCAAGTGCCAGAGGTAGGTAGAACTACAGGAGCAAGTGCCAGTGGTAGGTAGAACTACAGGAGCAAGTGCCAGAGGTAGGTAGAACTACATGAGCAAGGGCCAGGGGTAGGTAGAACTACATGACCAAATACCAGGGGTAGGTAGAAGTACAGGAGCAAGTGTCAGTGGTAGGTAGAACTACACGAGCAAGGGCCAGAGGTAGGTAGAACTACAGGAGCAAGTGCCAGAGGTAGGTAGAACTACAGAAACAAGACCCAGAGGTTGGTAGAAGTACAGTAGCAAGTGCCAGAGGTAGGTAGAACTACAAAAAACAAGACCCACACCGTTTACATATAGACTTCTAATGTGGCTTGACTCATGTCCCACAGAGAGACTTCTAATGTGACTTGACTCGTGTCCCACAGATAGACTTCTAATGTGGCTTGACTCATGTCCCACAGAGAGACTTCTAATGTGATCTGACTCGTGTCCCACCGATAGACTTCTAATGTGACTTGACTCATGTGTCACAGATAGACTTCTAATGTGACTTGACTCATGTCCCACAGATAGACTTCTAATGTGACTTGACTCATGTCCCACAGAGAGACTTCTAATGTGGCTTCACTCATGTCCCACAGAGAGACTTCTAATGTGATCTGACTCGTGTCTCACAGATAGACTTCTAATGTGACTTGACTCATGTGTCACAGATAGACTTATAATGTGACTTGACTCATGTGTCACAGATAGACTTATAATGTGACTTGACTCATGTGTCACAGATAGACTTCTAATGTGACTTGACTCATGTGCCACAGATAGACTTCTAATGTGACTTGACTCGTGTCCCACAGATAGACTGGTTGCAGTATTTCAACACATTCATGACCACTCCAATAAACAGCAGCGAATTGCTCGTGTCGTTTGGGACGAAGTACATGAAAGCTATGGCAAAGCTTGTGAGGCGACAGAGCAACAGGTGAGGGCTCCATCACTTACAAACATCAGTGTCTGCACAAAGCAAAGCATTCTTAAGAACAAATTATAAATCAACATTTTTATTTTTTATGCTTATCAAATAAATACCTAGTGTACCACTATAATATTATAATATATTAACTACATATTAACTAGCATTATATTTTGTCACCTTATAGATAGATGACTAGATAATTTATGTTAATCATTTTGTAGAGCACGAACTCGGCCACAGATTTGAAATAATGTCTGCTGTAAATATTAAATTGTAATTAACTAATAGTTATGCAAAATGTGCCACAACTAGTGTAAATATCTATCTAAAGAAATTTTTTTATTACTGCTTGATTCATAAATATGTGTTGTATGTGTTATGAAGTGTCCCTGTTTTCAATGTAATGTTGCCATGTACAGAGTACTGGCCAACTACCTGCTCTGGAGACTGGTTCTTGGACTCGTACCAGAGATGACAGAGAAATACCAGAGAGAACGCAACGAGTACCGCAGGGTACTGCAGGTCAGTTCTCGTCATTATCTGTATGTATGTCGATCTCTCTGTCTGTTCATCTCTCAGTCTATCCGTCTCTCTGTCTGTCCGTCTCACTGTCTATCCATCTCTCTGTCTGTCTTTCAGTCTGTCCATCTCTCTGTCTGCCCATCTCTCTGTCTGTCTGTCTCTCTGTCTGTCCATCTCCCGGTCAGTCCATATCTTTGTCTATCCATTTCTCTGTCTGTCTGTCTCTATGTCTGTACGTCTCTCTGTCTGTCCATCTCTCTGTCTGTCCGTCTCTCTCTCTCTGTCCGTCTCTCAGTCTGTCCGTCTTTCTGTCTGTCCGTCTCTCAGCCTGTCCATCTCTCAGTCTGTCCATCTCTCTGTCTGTCCGTCTCTCTGTCTGTCCGTCTCTATGTCCGTCCGTCCGTCCGTATTCATGATGCCAATTACTTTTAAATATGTTGATATGTTTGTTTCATTTGCATGTGTTATGAATGTTTGCTTTTATTGATATTAATACAACATTTTCATTAACATAAAATACTAATTTTCTACATTTTAATTTGTATTGATTTTTTATCAATTATTTTATTTAATATTTGATTAATGATATTGATAGAACAGTTTAATGGCACATTAAAAAAATTTATCTGCCATATTAATCTGTCATTGCACTATGATTACTGTTGTTCAAGATCACCTTTCTTATTTACTAATAATAATGAGTTTTAGTTTTTGTTAGGGTAATGTTTTAAGGTGTGTTACACATTGATCAGGGCGTGTCAAGAGAGAAGGTTCGGTGGCAGAAGTGTGTTGAGTACGTCAACGAAAGGATGGGAATGGCAGTGGGACGTCTGTTTGTGCGTGACAACTTTGATGTTGAAAGTAAACATATGGTAGGTTGATTAGGAAATTGATGCTTACTTTAGTGTTCTATTATAGTTGAAATTTATGCTTAATTTAGTGTTCTATTATAGTTGAAATTTATGTTTTCTTTAGTGTTCTATTATAGTTGAAATTTATGTTTACTTTGGTGTTCTATTATAGTTGAAATTGATGCTTACTTTAGTGTTCTATTATAGTTGAAATTGATGTTTACTTTAGTGTTCTATTATAGTTGAAATTGATGCTTACTTTAGTGTTCTATTATAGTTGAAATTGATGTTTACTTTAGTGTTCTATTATAGTTGAAATTGATGTTTACTTTAGTGTTCTATTATAGTTGAAATTGTTGCTTACTTTAGTGTTCTATTATAGTTGAAATTGATGTTTACTTTAGTGTTTTATTATAGTTGAAATTGATGCTTACTTTAGTGTTCTATTATAGTTTAAATTGATGTTTACTTTAGTGTTCTATTATAGTTGAAATTGATGCTTACTTTAGTGTTCTATTATAGTTGAAATTGATGCTTACTTTAGTGTCCTATTATAGTTGAAATTGATGCTTATTTTAGTGTTCTATTATAGTTGAAATTGATGTTTACTTTAGTGTTCTATTATAGTTGAAATTGATGTTTACTTTAGTGTTCTATTATAGTTGAAATTTATGCTTACTTTAGTGTTCTATTATAGTTGAAATTGATGCTTACTTTAGTGTTCTATTATAGTTGAAATTGATGTTTACTTTAGTGTTCTATTATAGTTGAAATTGATGCTTACTTTAGTGTTCTATTATAGTTGAATTTTAAACAACAACCCATTTATGTTCAATAAAAAAAACTTTTAAAGTGAGTATAAATCTGACCTGAAATAAATTGTTGGTTTAAACACACAAAATTAACACAACTTCTCCATTTGATGTTACAGATAAGGTAATTTTTGAACATATTTGACATATTTGCATAATAAGTTTTTAGCCATTGCTGTCACAAAACAAATATGTTCTGCTATGTTAGAAGACGTGTAGATATGGTGTTGTTGTACACGTGTAGGCCCTAGAGATGATCCACAACATCCGGGAAGCCTTCACTGAGATCCTCGAAGACAGTGACTGGATGGACGATGCCACAAAGGCTGTTGCCAAGGAAAAGGTCAGCTTCTTCATCTTCTTCATTTGTTTCTTCAGACACTGCCTCCTTCAGTAGTTGCCGACCAGACACAGACCTTCTATCTTGTCACATTGTGGATCGACTGGGATGGTTCTCCAATTCTCCTTCACTCCTTCCTACTTTCCTTCCCTCTGTCTTCCTGATGTTTCACTCCTTTGTAATTTCTCTCTCCTTCCCATCCTGACATCTCCCCACTCTCTCTTTAATTGTTTCCTCCCTCCATCCTCTCAACTCCGCTTCATCCTCCTCTTTCCCTGCATTCTCATGCTAACTCCTCTCCTTATTCTTCCACCTCCTCCCATCTCGTCCCTCACTGCCCTGTCTCCATCCTCCCTCCACTCTTTCCTTCCTCCTTTCCTCCATCCACTTGTCTCCCATCTTTCCACCCATTTCTCCCATCTGGCTATCTATCAAGTGTCAAATCAAATTTAAGATCCTTCTGCATGTGTCCGGTGTCTCAAAGCGCTTTACACTTCACCCCCTGGCAGACCTGTTCATACCAATGCCATCTCAACTTCTCTGGGAAGCATACAGCCAAACTGCTATTACTGCGTGAAGACTATTCGTTTCCGATATCCACCTCTGTCTGTAGCCAAGTCATTTATACAGCTGAGGCAACTGTGGCAATGTGGGATGAATAAAATTGCCAAAGCTTCGAAACTGCAACAAGAGGATTCGAACCCAGATTCTCTCGATTGAGAGCCCGACATTCTAACCTCTACACTATCACAACCCATGTTAAAGAGACATTGTTCTACAGGATGGACATGTTCATCCCAGCAACACCTACTAGAAGTGCCGCGAACAAAGCTTGTTAGTTTTGGCGACCAGTCCTTCCAAGTGATCGGCCCTCGACTATGGAATTCGCTGCCGATTGCCATTAAGTGCAGCAGAAACCTATCAGTGTTCAAACAGACACTAAAACACGCGTTTAAAGCTGAATATTTGTAACCGGCATGGAAACATTTCATTTGACGGTCATCCATAACTATCTTAAGGAACAAATTATAGACACTGTATATATATATATATATATATATATATGTGTGTGGGTATTAGTACTGATGTGTGTAATCGTAGTCTCCAAGGATTGTGTACCTTTATATGTTATAAGGGATGTTAAGCATAACTGATATTGTGTTATTCATGGAGTATATCAAATTTTTATTAATTGTAGCTGCATTTTTAGCTGAGTATATTTGTTGTACACTTCACCACTTAGGAGTTGACACAGTGTTTAAAGACTATAAACCTATGTATCTTATTGGTACTAAGTCGGTCATGGCATATTGCTGGATAGAAATCTAGATACAAATACCACAGGTGCCAACCTGCTATTTGGTGTCGGAGATAATCTATAGGTAATAATTATGTACCAATGTTATGCAGGGAATAGATGTTTTTGACTCTGTTGATTAATGATCCTGTGTAACCATTGTAGTAGTGCATGTAGTAATAATATTTTTGTATGTTTTACAGGTTTTTTTTATATAGTTTTTGTTATACAAAATAAAGGAAATCACCATTTCCCGTCTTCATGCGATTCCGCGGTTACATATTAAATACTGCTGACATTTGATCAACATTTCATTGTGGACACTTTTAGTGCACAACTCATATTTTTATTTGTATGTGTGTGTATGTGCACATGTGTGTATGTGTATATATGTATGTATCATAATTTTATTCTATTTACATTCTATTTGTATTTATACATATCTTTATGCTATATTTAACATTTTCGATGTAATTTGATTTTGTACATTTACATGGAAATTGTGCTTGATAAAAATTAAATTATTATTTTCTTTCCTGTATTCCACCCCAGTTGCTGTCACATCCAGCTTCCCTGGTCACTCGATGTAATACTTATGATGAACACAAGAAAATATATACTTTATCATGATTTTTCCATTTCAAACAAACCCTTATAAAAACTGCATATGCCTGTATATCTCCCAGAAATCTCTCTGTTCGTGTCAATAATTTGTGTTGTTCTCAAGTGTTGACCATGCAGTTCATATGTTTATTTTATGACAATACCTCATAATGTTCTGACATTACATTATCCTTCAATGAAAATAATTTATTTTGCAGGCAAATACAATCAATGAAAGAATTGGCTACCCAGAGTTCATCCTGGACCAAGGTGAATTGGACAAACTGTACCATGGTGTAAGTTTACCCCTGTTTTACAACCTTGGCATTTTTAATAGTCAGCCCCTGTAATGTGTTTAATTTTGCAAGTTTTTATCCTTTCACCCCCTGGCAGAGCACAGGCCATCAACGACTCCTATCCACTTATAGTGTTTCACCCCCTGGCAGAGCACAGGCCATCAACAATTCCTATCCACTGGATACGACTTTGAACTTGTGTTTTCAGTTGTTTCCATCTACATCCTGCTTTTGTCTTCTCTGCTTCCACTTCTCTGTACCAGGTGTTTATTGGCCTTCCCCTTTCCCTTTTACTCCGAGGGTTCCATGGAGCGCCTGTCTTGTGATGTGTCATAACCAGGGTTGACTGAATTACTTATTTTGTACTTGAGTAAAATAAAAGTTGCTTTTAAAAGAAACTACTTGCATAAAAAGTAAAAGTACTTTTCAAAAGTACTTGAAGTAAAAAGTACATTTGTTTTCAAGCAAGTATTGAAAATGTTTTATGTAAGAATGAAAAACATACAACAACAAAATATTCACAACTAAACGTCTAACACCTAACTTCACTGTACCACACACATACTCAGTGATTTCCAATGTTCATGTCTTGTATTATGACTTAAGTATACAGGTGACGGGTTAGCAAACAACTGCTTTAAAATGGTCTAACACTTATATTCCATCATGGAATTTCCACACATCTCCAGTAACATTCAATCACCTCGCCAGCCAGTGATGATGCAGTCACTTAACAAATGACCTGTTCAGCTTCAGCAACAACTGATTTTCAAAAGGTGTGTCTCCAATGTGAGACCTCACTGGCTTAAAATACACCCAGCGGCACTGAACAGGTGCTAGCTGGCAGCGCAGTGTTTGTCTTTATGAACAAACCCTTCAGGTGTGGCCAACCTGCAATTGATGCTGTCTCAGTCGAGTGGCTGGATAGGTATTCCTCCAGCTGAAGCTCGACAGATGACTGCCACTTTTTCTCGTGAAGAATACGTCATTGTCATCCGTTGATGTTGCTGCAAGAATTCAAAGAATCGGTTTGCAACGAATGACGTTGTAGTGAAAATGTAAAAAAAAATAATTAAAAGTAACGAAGTAAAAAGTAGTGTTATTTTGAATAAAACTACTTTGTTCAAGTAAAAATAGTTTGTGGAAATTGTACTTCGTTACAAGTAAATTACTTGGAAAAACTACTCAAGTATTGTAACTAAGTACTTTTACTTTGTTACATGCCAGTCTTGGTCATATGACCACGTCCTTCTAATTTGATGTTCAGTTGGTTCTGATAAGAGAAACAATTTATATCATTATTATATTATATCATTATTGTTCTACAGCTGGAGTTTGATGCAGACAGATACTTTGAAAACATTCTCAAGGTGGAGTATCACGACTCAACAAAGAACCTCAAGAAACTGCGACACCCAGTCCAGAAAGAAAAGTAAGCACTGTGCATGAGTAATAGGAACCACAATAATAGATAATAGTTACTTTTATGTCACAGTAATAGAATGGGTCTTTCTACGCTAATAATACTTCCTAAAGTATAAAGCTAATATTGTATAATAGTCTACTACTTTTCGTGATATCCAGCAAATTTACAAAACAAATTAGTTTTGTTTTTTGTTTGCCTGTCTTATTGCAAGTGTCAGCATATTACCCTATGGTCTAACTAAACATATTACCCTATGGTCTAACTAAACTTATTACCCTATGGTCTAACTAAACTTATTACCCTATGGTCTAACTAAACACAGATTTTGGAACTGAAAAGCAATTATTTGATTAACATATCCATGGGGGAAACATTTGTTGATATCCAGCTGTAACGATGATACCCCAGTAAAAGTAGTAGATATCTCAAGACTGCCAACAGCAATAGAGAAGGATCAGTGTAACTGTGCAGCTAAGGTAGTGATTGTTTATCTTTAATAGAACTTATTTTGGATACTAAGAACATTATTCATAGATTGGGCTTGACTTTGCCTTCAAACCAGCACAAAGGGGTGATTATTCTATATACACAGGTCATCCATCTCCTCATATTGGTTACTATCTAAATCAATGAAGGAATAGTATTAAGTATCAAACAGTCCTATATGTCACACCACTAAATTTGTGGTCATTGCATGGTTTGATATATTTTTTTGTTTTTAAATATTGATATGTAAGATTCCATTGCCTTTCTAAAGAGATGAATAATACGAGGATATCAGAGATATTGAATAGTTATGAAAATATTGAGAGAAGTTGTTTTCTCATTCAAGAAAGAGAGAAAAACTAGAGGACACACAGTAGCGTTAGTAAAGGATCAGTGTAGATTGGATATAAGAAAGTACTCGTTCTCACAGAGGACAATAAATGAATGGGACAGATTATCTACTGTTTGTATAAAATCATTGGTAGCAGTGAGAATATGTTTAAATACAAAATTGACAAGTTACACATATATGAAAATTTTTGGAATAATAATAAACCAATGGCTTCCTTGTCCACTCCCTTGTGCACTCCCTTGTTCACTCCCTTGTGCACTCCCTTGTTCACTCCCTTGTGCACTCCCTTGTTCACTCCCTTGTGCACTCCCTTGTTCACTCCCTTGTGCACTCCCTTGTTCACTCCCTTGTTCACTCCCTTGTGCACTCCCTTGTGCACTCCCTTGTTCACTCCCTTGTGCACTCCCTTGTTCACTCCCTTGTGCACTCCCTTGTTCACTCCCTTGTTCACTCCCTTGTGCACTCCCTTGTTCACTCCCTTGTCCACTCCCTTGTGCACTCCCTTGTTCACTTCCTTGTCTACTCCTTTGTCCACTCCCTTGTGCACTGGCCATCTGGGGTTTTAACTCTGGATGGAAATCTTGTTAAATCTTGATGTTGGTCTTGGTTGTTGATGACACCAGGGCAGTGTCTGTTGATGTGGGGTCTTGGTTGTTGATGACACCAGGGCAGTGTCTGTTGATGCTGGTCTTGGTTGTTAATGACACCAGGGCAGTGTCTGTTGATGTGGGGTCTTGGTTGTTGATGACACCAGGGCAGTGTCTGTTGATGCTGGTCTTGGTTGTTGATGACACCAGGGCAGTGTCTGTTGATGCTGGTCTTGGTTATAGATGACACCAGGGCAGTGTCTGTTGATGTTGGTCTTGGTTGTTGATGACACCAGGGCAGTGTCTGTTGATGTTGGTCTTGGTTGTTGATGACACCAGGGCAGTGTCTGTTGATGCTGGTCTTGGTTGTTGATGACACCAGGGCAGTGTCTGTTGATGTTGGTCTTGGTTGTTGGTGACACCAGGGCAGTGTCTGTTGATGTTGGTCTTGGTTGTTGATGACACCAGGGCAGTGTCTGTTGATTTTAGTCTTGGTTGTTGATGACACCAGGGCAGTGTCTGTTGATGTTGGTCTTGGTTGTTGGTGACACCAGGGCAGTGTCTGTTGATGTTGGTCTTGGTTGTTGATGACACCAGAGCAGTGTCTGTTGATGTGGGGTCTTGGTTGTTGGTGACACCAGGGCAGTGTCTGTTGATGTGGGGTCTTGGTTGTTGATGACACCAGGGCAGTGTCTGTTGATGCTGGTCTTGGTTGTTGATGACACCAGGGCAGTGTCTGTTGATGTGGGGTCTTGGTTGTTGATGACACCAGGGCAGTGTCTGTTGATGTTGGTCTTGGTTGTTGATGACACCAGGGCAGTGTCTGTTGATGCTGGTCTTGGTTGTTGGTGACACCAGGGCAGTGTCTGTTGATGTGGGGTCTTGGTTGTTGATGACACCAGGGCAGTGTCTGTTGATGTTGGTCTTGGTTGTTGGTGACACCAGGGCAGTGTCTGTTGATGTTGGTCTTGGTTGTTGATGACACCAGGGCAGTGTCTGTTGATGTTGGTCTTGGTTGTTGGTGACACCAGGGCAGTGTCTGTTGATGCTGGTCTTGGTTGTTGGTGACACCAGGGCAGTGTCTGTTGATGTGGGGTCTTGGTTGTTGATGACACCAGGGCAGTGTCTGTTGATGTTGGTCTTGGTTGTTGATGACACCAGGGCAGTGTCTGTTGATGTTGGTCTTGGTTGTTGATGACACCAGGGCAGTGTCTGTTGATGTTGGTCTTGGTTGTTGGTGACACCAGGGCAGTGTCTGTTGATGTTAGTCTTGGTTGTTGGTGACACCAGGGCAGTGTCTGTTGATGTTGGTCTTGCTTGTTGATGACACCAGGGCAGTTTCTGTTGATGTGGGGTATTGGTTGTTGGTGACACCAGGGCAGTGTCTGTTGATGTGGGGTCTTGGTTGTTGATGACACCAGGGCAGTGTCTGTTGATGTTGGTCTTGGTTGTTGATGACACCAGGGCAGTGTCTGTTGATGTGGGGTCTTGGTTGTTGATGACACCAGGGCAGTGTCTGTTGATGTTGGTCTTGGTTGTTGATGACACCAGGGCAGTGTCTGTTGATGTTGGTCTTGGTTGTTGATGACACCAGGACAGTGTCTGTTGATGTTGGTCTTGGTTGTTGATGACACCAGGGCAGTGTCTGTTGATGTGGGTCTTGGTTGTTGATGACACCAGGGCAGTGTCTGTTGATGTTGGTCTTGGTTGTTGATGACACCAGGGCAGTGTCTGTTGATGTGGGGTCTTGGTTGTTGATGACACCAGGGCAGTGTCTGTTGATGTTGGTCTTGGTTGTTGATGACACCAGGGCAGTGTCTGTTGATGTTGGTCTTGGTTGTTGATGACACCTAAGGACAGTGTCTGTTGATGTGGGTCTTGGTTGTTGATGACACCAGGGCAGTGTCTGTTGATGTTGGTCTTGGTTGTTGATGACACCTAAGGACAGTGTCTGTTGATGTGGGTCTTGGTTGTTGATGACACCAGGGCAGTGTCTGTTGATGTGGGTCTTGGTTGTTGATGACACCAGGGCAGTGTCTGTTGATGTGGGGTCTTGGTTGTTGATGACACCAGGGCAGTGTCTGTTGATGTTGGTCTTGGTTGTTGATGACACCAGGGCAGTGTCTGTTGATGTTGGTCTTGGTTGTTGATGACACCAGGGCAGTGTCTGTTGATGTGGGTCTTGGTTGTTGATGACACCAGGGCAGTGTCTGTTGATGTGGGTCTTGGTTGTTGATGACACCAGGGCAGTGTCTGTTGATGTGGGTCTTGGTTGTTGATGACACCAGGGCAGTGTCTGTTGATGTGGGTCTTGGTTGTTGATGACACCAGGGCAGTGTCTGTTGATGTGGGTCTTGGTTGTTGATGACACCAGGGCAGTGTCTGTTGATGTTGGTCTTGGTTGTTGATGACACCAGGGCAGTGTCTGTTGATGTGGGGTCTTGGTTGTTGATGACACCAGGGTAGTGTCTGTTGATGTGGGTCTTGGTTGTTGATGACACAAGGGCTGTTGATGTTGGTCTTGGTTGTTGATAACACCGGGGCAGTGTCTGTTGATGTTAGTCTTGGTTGTTGATGACACCAGGGCAGTGTCTGTTGATGTTGGTCTTGGTTGTTGATGACACCAGGGCAGTGTCTGTTGATGTGGGGCCTTGGTTGTTGATGACACCGGGGCAGTGTCTGTTGATGTGGGGTCTCGGTTGTAGATGGGAACAGGATCCGGCAGTCGTCAATGCATTCTACAACCCCAATATGAATGACATTGGTAAGACATTTTACTACAAACATTAAATCATTATGATGTTCAAGGTGCTACATTGAATGGGCTTATTACCTGTTTATCTAAACTGAACTGAACTGAGCCTAACATGTAAAATACAATGCTGTTTTATCAGATGAAGAAACAGTTGTTCACTGTGTGCTGTAGGGATGCACACATGATTCATACAAAGTTTCTCATCAACAAACCATTATTTTATTTGCAGATGAAACACATCTTTTAACAATGGTAAAGATATTAACAAAACTATTATTACTCTTAATGTGGGATTGATAAATGTCAAAAAAGGGTTTGTGTCCAGCTGTCCTTAAAAATAACCGTCAAATATAGCAGAAGCTTTACTGGTAATTCTTTGTTTTTTTTGCAGTTTTCCCAGCCGGAATTCTTCAGTCTCTTTTTTACAGTGCCCATTTCCCAAAGTAAGTAGCTGAATTCAAACACACAATTTGTTGATCCATAATATTATATCAAGTTAAGGAAGATATGATTGTTCAGCAACAAAACTATACATTTGTGGATATGTAAGTAAATATATTCAGTTGCACACTGTTTTATTCCATATTTTTTCATTCATGATAAATACTCATCATTTGGTATTGGAAATGAATCTTTCACAGTAAATCATTGTAAATTGTGTTTTTACAGCAACACCCACATATAACAGTTCAATCTATGAAACATAAGAACTAAAAATGGTTAAAAGAAGAGAACGAGATCTAGAGAAGTAAATGAACGGAACCAGGTTGTATAATGTTTGTATATATTTATTGTGAAAGTGTGCATATGTTCTTGCCACAGATCTCTCAACTACGGAGGAATTGGCGTCGTCATTGGACATGAGATTACACATGGTTTTGATGATAAAGGTTTGATTTACTTCAGTAGGATGTTTGTCATAAATGAATATAACTATTTACTATGGGAAAGACGCAGAAGTTAGCAAAGAATTTAAATCCTTGATGGTCTAGCAGCATGATAGATAAGGTTGTGAAATAAATGCATTTTTCTGTAAGTGATCACCCAGTTGAAGGCCTGCTGGATAGTTTAGGCAAGAGAATGGGCCAAGATTGCATTCTCCTCTTGCTTTCCTTGTTGGTGGTGGCAATGTGCCAGTGAGTATACCTGGTGGATTATACTGTAATATAGTACACACATTATTCACCAGGTGTCTTATAATTTAGTTAATGCATCATTCACTTGGTGCCGCTGTAGTGGTCAGAGACATGTACAAAACATAGTGACCCACAACACTTACCCATATCCTAAGCCAGCAGTAACTGCTTTAATTTAGTTGTGTGGCATTTTAACAGAAATGACTATAGTTTCTAAGGCTAGCCACACTTTAGGGAAGTTATGTTATCCATAAAAATTTATTTGGTTCTGTGACTGTTCAGACACCTCCATGACTGTCACCTGTCGTTCTGACCTGTCAGGGCGTCAATATGACAAGAACGGCAACTTGCGACAGTGGTGGAACAACAACACAATCTTTGCATTCAGGAAGCGGGCTCAGTGCATTGTGGACCAGTACTCAAACTACAAGCTGGAGCCATTCGGACTACAAGTAAGCAATATACCATCGTAGCTGTCGGATAACTCCAGAAAACTTTCCATATGTCACAATTTGATATATCAGAGTTATTATTATTATACCAACAGGTGGAGCTGCAGGTAGCAACACTCTACTGACCAATCACTGGCACGTGACGCTGTGACTCAATCAGCTGTTAAAATATTATTCTATATGGCAGTTTGTTTGACTAAGTTCAGCTATCACACAGATGATGCCAGTTGGCTAGTCTAGCATGCAGATACAATGTATCAAAACTCACAAACATGCACTTTGTCCTACTGCTGTCCTTGCCATGAACTACAATGACAGCAACACCCCAAACCAGGTGTGCTGTTCATATGGGATCTCATTTCGTAGTAGTAAGGGTAAACAGCTGTGGAAGAGGTTATATAGCAGCTATACTGCACACTAGTGCCCTGCGCGGGCCGGACTTTGGGTCCAAGCCCAGCCCGGCCCGCAGCCCACGGGCCTGGCCTCTACATAATTTCGCGGGCCGGGCCTGGGCCTACATACTGCGGGTCTGGGCCGGGCCTGGGCTGAAAACAATTTAAACACATCGGGCTTGGGCCTGGCCTGGGCCTAGTGTGGGCGGGCCAGGCCGGGCCTGGGCTGGGCCTGGACATATTAAAATATTCATACAAAACACCGATTATTACTTTATTTTTTAATAAAAACTGATTATAAATTGTAATTCCGGTTAATGAATGCTTAAAATGATTTCTTTAGTATTATATAGTTGCAAATTGAGACCTTGCATGGAATCTAATGGCCCCATAGGTTCACTTGGCTGGAAGTAGCCAGTCCCTAATGTTTACTTTAGAAATATTTGTAGAGGCAATCAAGCCATGATTAACCATCAACTTATCACCCTTTGACCCTACCAGTGAACATTCTATTGTCTAGGTCTTCCCTCCAAACATTGCCCACCTGAATGACCTGCCCACTGCCAAGTGCCCACTAGGCCACTAGCCCACTGCCCAGTACCTAACCCAGTTGGTAATTGGTATTTCTCCCCAGTCCTAATTCATTCACACTTGTACTAATTCACACATGTCTGAACCTGTCTGTCTCAGGCTAATGACTGCAGGCCTGCTGGAAATGCCACTGGGTGTCAGTGCCAGTGGGTGACATTTAATTGAAATATCATATTAAATTATGTTCAACTCTTAGTTGAGCTAATTCAATTAACAATATAAATTGGGGTTATGGCTTGCATATTGGTTACGTCAGGGTTAGATAAATAGATCTCCTACCCTAACCATAAGCCAATACATTAAAGCCAAATATAACAAATGTTATCATATTTAATAGTAACGACACTAAGAAGTTTTTCTTTATTTTTCTTCAGGATATTCGTAAGTTTGAGTGGTGGTGCTGGATTTTTAGAACTCATCCAGCACACTATGGACCTTCAGCATAAGAGTAGTACTCCACTAAGAGCTAAGGATATTATGCCCCATCCCATGTATATATATATATATATATATATATATATATATATATATATATATATATATATATATATATATATATATATATATATATATATATACATGTGTGTGTGTTTTTTTATTTAATAAAACAATAAGTCTGTTTTACAGTTTATTTGTTTTTCGTCTTTGTTATAAGATTATCGGTTTATCTTCTCTAAACTTAGCAGGCCATGGGCTTGCGGGCCGCGGGCTTACCCATCTTTGGCCTGCGGGTATGGGCCAGGCCTGGGCCTGAAACTTGCAGGGCCAAACATTCACGGTCTGGGTCAGGCCTGGGCCGGGCCTGGGCCTAAATTCTAGTTTGCAGGCCTGGGCCGGGCCGGGCCGGGCTTGAACAATTATTGCGGGCCTGGGCTGGGCCTGGACTCTAACTGCTAATTGCGGGCCGGGCTTGGGATAAAATTTTAGGCAAGCGCTGGGCACTACTGCACACCCACCCACAGACAGGGGGTGCTCCATGTGTGCAGACTGAGCCCCGTCACAAGGTCATCATCATATCAGCCGAATATGAGAATTGCAAGTGTACTTCATCTAATTTATATTGCAGTGGACATGTATTTGGCATGATTTCATTTTGTTGTTTTGTTTCTGTTTTCTCCTCAGATTGATGGAAAGAACACACAAGGTGAAAACATTGCCGACAATGGAGGTCTGAAGGAATCATTCAGGGTATGTGGCAGACACGCAACCATTTCCCTCAAAGGTGCCATTCTCATGCCATTTTTTTTTTAATCTGTTGTTTTTTACTTGAAAATCTGTATAAATCTGTATATTATTTCATTGGTTAATCAGCAGGCTATACATAGATGATAAAATTGTTGGACTCTTGATAAGCCAATGGCTTCTTTGTCCACTTGCCATTTGGAACTTGTTGTTTGGGATGGCAATCTTGTTAAATCTTGTTAGATATATAGCATTCAGACTGTTATGTAACACCACCGAGGTATGTATTTTGCAATTTGTGAACATGCGATTTATGGATGTGTTACTTGCAATGAACAGTATCACAATTTAGGTCGGTTCATGCCTGGTGGGTGTTCATACTTCTGCTCAGCTTTACCAGTGACAATGGTGGACTGCTCGTTGATTATAGGGATTAATTATTGAGTGTTAAAAAATTTCGGAGGAGGTTCAGTCCAGCATTACAGCACTTTACATGGGGAAGTGGGTAAAATTTCGGAGAAAAAGGCATTACATAATTTTTTAATTGTCCCTAGTGTTATCTCGGTGGGTTCAGTGACTTTCAGGGAATCTAAAGATTCATGTTTTATTCCTATGCAGGCCTACAGGAAGTGGGTGGAGAGAAATGGGGAGGAAGCCCCACTGCCTGGGATGAACCTTACTCACAACCAACTCTTCTTCCTTAATTACGCCCAGGTCAGTTACATTAAACATTCATGTTTAGGTTACTTGTGTTTAAGTTTAAGTTACTTGTGATAAAGTTTAAGTTACTTGTGTTTCAAGAATAAAAAATACTCATTGCAAATATAAATGTGGGGTACAAGTGAAGAATTCAGCATGTTTGCTGTAAAGTGTGTAACTATTTGTGGAGAAATGTAAACCCTGATTATGATGTTATACATATTTTTAGACCATGTGATTGAAGGAAAGCAAGTGTATTAGTTCACCTTTTTAAATAGCCACAACTACAACATATGTGAGCTGCAAATGTCTTGGAATATAGAGTTCATTATCAGGTAATAACTGTACATTAACCAACAATCGTGAATTTATGGTGGAATTTATATATATATAAAGTAAACTTTTAAATTTTGGTGTAATGTTGATCTGTACAATGTGAAAGGCGTGAGAACAGCCATGTAGACACTACATGGCATGGATGTTGCTTAATCTCAGACTCGCTACATGAAACTTTTAAATACATCAACATATGGGAACCTGTGAAGATGTCCTCATCCTTCAGGCTGTAGTCATCAGATACTGTTCACAATCAGGCGTTCTCACAAAACTGTTGCATGCACTCGAGGTCAACACCCTATGAAACCAATCTTGTGTAGTGCCACACATCTATGTGTTGAGATGATCTTAACTGTGTGTGATGTTACAGATCTGTGTGTGATGTTACAGATCTGGTGTGGGATCATGCGCGGGGAGGAGGCCCTACACAAAGTGAGAACATCGGTTCACAGTCCTGGACCAATCAGGTAACCATGGATACTGGGAGTGTTTAACATCATAACTAACTATCAATCCAAATATATCTATTGATGATTTTTATAGTACAAGTATACATTGTTTGCTATATACTTATAGGCTTTGTTTAAAAAATTGCAGTGAATTTGTTCAACTGTCTAAGTTTTGAACTATGTCAAGTAAGATGTGGACTGTTCCTGGGGAAATGCTGCTTCATCGCGTGCACGTTCTAAACATGCAAAAGTGGTTCTACCCATATGCTACAAGTTTTAAGTTTGTTTTAATTTTGTGGCGTTTCTATCTTCTCACCTGAAATAAGTGTTTCTTTATTTGACAGGGTTCTTGGTCCCCTGTCCAACTCCCCCAGCTTCTCAAAGGCATACAACTGCCCACTGGGGTCACGCATGAATCCACATCACAAGTGCGGCGTCTGGTAGCTCTTGCTTGAACCGCATGATGAGAGCAGATGGTTCCCATCTGTCTACAGTATTACTTTACAGAATGTCAAAGACATTGCCTCAGACAGTGACAGGCATTGGGATAGATATAAACTGTTGAATTTCATAACTGACTTCACAGTTGAACTTGTTACTGAAGTGTTTTTATGATATTGTGAATGAGTATTCACAGAAGTACTGACAGACAGACCTCACAATAATGTAACAACAACAACATTACTTCTTTGTGTCTTTGTATATATGTGTGTGTATATTTACAGGAATAACCAGTAAATACATACATGTCTATTATTAGTAACTGAAATACATTAATGTTTATTTTACTATTTAATATCATCTCATATGCCAATATACATCCATTGTCTAACCTAAGTCTGCATAACTGCAAGCAAATTCCAGATACAGCCCAGATATGTTAGATATCTACAGACGAGGGGGACAACTTAATTATAATTAAATCATGAACGAATGATTTTAAATGTATGTACTTTGTAAACTATTTATTTGAATACACTACAGCAATTTTTTATTCATATTTTTGTGTATTACATAATATTTATTTTTATTGAAATTGTCACTCATGCTGGTTCCTATGGGTCACCTGTCATTCAGGACACTGTAAGAAAACATATTTGTGCATGGGTACATATTGTGTTTAGCTACATTTGAAACCACCTCTGATTTGTGAGGGAAATTAGCCTTCATTAATGACAATGTGTTAGCTCTTTGAACACACTTTGCCTTTGTTTGTTCTTGATAGTATCTAGCTTAACTGTTGATGCATATAGTAACTGAGTTTGTGTAATTATAATAAATAAACACATTCAGGTGACATAATATTGTATATGTATGAAAGTCTTAGAAATGCAGATAATTACAATGACAACTAATGTTTTAATGTAACCTAGACTCTGGTACAACAACAACAACAACAGTCACTGTGAATTCATTTATTGTCTCAATTAGTTTTCATTAGAATATATCAGATATCGTATTTTAGATTGCTTTACAATATGTGAGACATACTGAATTATAATTGCACTTACAGCATAATTTGCAGCATATGGTGATCAACATTGTTTTATGATTACAAATGTTATGCTGCCATGTATATTATACTTAGTTATATGGTAATTTTACGCCAAGAAATATGTTGCTTACTGCTTCTAAAGAAAGTTGTATGTTTGATTGTTAATCACCATACTCAGTAGGTGGCATCATGGTTTCTTTTCATCTCACCAGTTAATGCATGTGCCACCTAGTGAGTGGACATGTGCCCCCTAGTGAGTGGTCATGTGCCCCCTAGTGAGTGGTCATGTGCCCCCAAGTGAGTGGTCATGTGCCCCCTAGTGAGTGGTCATGTGCCACCTAGTG
The DNA here is from genome assembly GCA_963662155.1 of Lamellibrachia columna. NCBI lineage: Eukaryota > Metazoa > Annelida > Polychaeta > Sabellida > Siboglinidae > Lamellibrachia > Lamellibrachia columna. Next base: position 52,185,511 of record OY759267.1, read on the forward strand.
AGTGGTCATGTGCCCCCTAGTGAGTGGTCATGTGCCACCTAGTGAGTGGTCATGCTCTGATATTTAAATTGATGTATATATGTAGTTGTGTGCTGGCATATTGTGGGACATCATAGCTTATGTACTGATAGTCACAACATATTATTCATATAAGTAGTATTAACAATAAAACAAAGTTGACGTGTAAATTTACACTCTACAAACAGTCATCACAAAATATAAATAACATGTAGCTCAGGATCTTCTCCATCTTAATTAACATAATGTTGGTGAATGTGGACTTTCTGACCCATAAACCATGTACTTATATCATGTAGTGTACTTGCAATATGTACTTTCTGACCCATAAACCATGTACTTATATCATGTAGTGTACTTGCAATGTGGACTTTCTGACCCATAAACCATGTACTTATATCATGTAGTGTACTTGCAATGATGCACTGTGTAAGTCCTTATAGGAATGCTTAAAATTGTTCCAACAATTTCTTTAAGAATCATGATTTAGTGACAAAATTGTGTTATGAAGACCGCAACAAAATCTGAATTATATTTATCAGAAGTAATAAGTAAGTACTAATTAAGGCATTGACATTCGACTTGAGAAACAAATGTAAGCCTGTGTGTTGGAGACATTATTGTCATTTTGTATTATTGTATTATTACTTTGTTTTATGTGCAGACCTATGTTAATTAAGTAATAAAACACATTTGTTTTGATTCATTAGACAAACATGATCATGTCTGTAATCTATATTTTATTATGATGTACATGTGCCTTGGTTCTATCAGTTCAGTGTTACTGATGTTTGGGTGTGCATAATCCACCACCTTAGTTCAGTGTTATTGATGTTTGGGAGTGCATATCATAAGTCCACCACCTCAGTTCAGGGTTATTGATGTTTGGGTGTGCATAAGTCCACCACCTCAGTTCAGGGTTATTGATGTTTGGGTGTGCATATCATAAGTCCACCACCTCAGTTCAGTGTTATTGATGTTTGGGTGTGCATAAGTCCACCACCTTAGTTCAGTGTTATTGATGTTTGGGTGTGCGTAGCATAAGTCCACCACCTTAGTTCAGTATCATTGATGTTTGGGTGTGCATATCATAAGTCCACCACCTCAGTTCAGTGTTATTGATGTTTGGGTGTGCATAAGTCCACTACCTTAGTTCGGCGTTATTGATGTTTGGGTGTTCGTAGCTTAAGTCCACCACCTTAGTTCAGCGTTATTGATGTTTGGGTGTGCGTAGCATAAGTCCAACACCTAAGTTCAGTATTACTGATGTTTGGGTGTGCACAGTATAATTCCACCACCTTAGTTCAGTGTTACTGATATTTGTGTGTGCATAGCGTAAGTCCACCATCTTAGTTCAGTGTTACTGATGTTTGGGTGTGCATAGCATAAGTCCACCACCTTAGTTCAGTGTTACTGATGTTTGGGTGTGCATGGCATAAGTCCACCACCTTAGTTCAGTGTTATTGATGTTTTGGTGTGCACAGCATAAGTCCACCACCTTAGGTCAGTGTTAGTGATGTTTGCGTGTGCATAGCATAAGTCCACCACCTTAGTTCAGTGTTATTGATGTTTAAGTGTGTAGCATAAGTCCACCACCTTATTTTATATATTAGTAACGTTGATAGCGTTGTGTCTATTTATGTAAAGTTATTAGTTGTGCATTTATTAATTTATATACTCAATATTGAAATATACGTTTACTATTTAATAATCCTTCTATAACATTTATGTATCATAAAATGGCAATGTTGCTGCTAACAAATCATCAACGCGTGTGCATATGTTATCATTTCGTGGTTTTTAGATATATAAATGCTGCTTATGCATGCATTATTGATCCAAGCACATAATTTTATTCTGTTGTGGTGTCACCGAGTCACGCACCAGTTACCAACTCCAGGTTACTCTTTTACGACACTACGTAAACAACTTGGCGATATTAGGGCGAATGCCTTGGGGATTAGCGTTCTAAAATACAGGTACCGTCTTCACAATGGTTCTATCCAAAAGATAAAGGTGAGTTGAGCGATGTGATGATAAATAAATTAATAAATAAAAATAAATAAATTTCTTGCAAAAGATAATCATGTATTTGGCGCGCGAATCGCGTCACCCCGTTGATGTGCCAGCGGCAGCGTCAGTCGTTGGTTGCGTTTGGAATGGCGCCGTTTGTACGCCGAAATGCATTAAGAATTGCATACTAATTTGGAGACTAGAGTTTGAGCTTGGAACATATCCCATACAAATAATAACACTCCCATCAAGTCATGCCTTTTAGTCAGCAGGCTGTGCCTGTAAGCAGTCTGCCTTGTTCCTCCAGCCCACATGATCTGACTAAAAATGTCAAGATTTCCTGACTTCCACATGCATTATTTAGAAGAGGAGGTGTACAGTAGGGAGACTGAAGGGTTTGAGCTTCATGTTCAACTTCAGTGATAATTTACAATTACACGTTCAGCTTCAGTGATAACTTACGATTACTTACGCGTTCAACTTCAGTGATAATTTACAATTATTTACATATTCAACTTCAGTGATGATTTACAATTACTTACACGTTCAACTTCAGTGATAATTTACAATTACTTACACATTCAACTTCAGTGATGATTTACGTTACTTACATGTTCAGCTTCAGTGATAATTTACAATTACTTACACGTTCAACTTCAGTGATGATTTACAATTACTTACATGTTCAACTTCAGTGATACTTTACAATTACTTACTTGTTCAATTTCAGTGACAGTGTTAATTGGTAAAATAGAGAAGTGTCTGGCATTTTCAGCAATTTATTGCACCATGAAAATGATAAATATTGTATGGTTTCTTAAAAGTCTTCAGTAAACGTGAGAATCCAGCATTTGGGAGGGGATCACCCCCATCATGGTCTCCCTCCCTTCTATTTCAATTCTATGTGCTATTGCTGTACATAATTGCTTGAAACTTGTCAAAGTATGTTTTGATAGTATGCTCTTGAAAACTACCCAGAAGCATTTTCACATCAGCCTGGGTTTTTATATATAATGATGATGAATGTCAATTTACCTTCCATTTTGTGGGAGAGGGAATATATTAATTGCTTTAAAAAATCTTAAAAATAAAGGTTTAAGAAATGGCAATCTTCATTGTGATTGTATGGAGTAATTACACACTTGTATGGTTTGGGTAATCTAAGGTTGTTACTGCTCTGTATGTGAAAGGAAAAGTTCAATCCAAGATAACTGCCATACCATGAGAAAATCCCCCAGAAAAATGTGCAGCTATACTGTTACCTGGACTTACAATCTCTCAATGTGTCAGCTTTCTATGTTCAGTAATTATGAATTTAAAATAAAACAAATGTGTTTAGACCCGAGTCTTCCTTTAATATGGTCACTATTCTTTGATGTGTGCACATCTATTGTGGAGCTGCGTCAGTAGCACATCCCTCACTTACACTTATAGGTTAATGGGTTATTTTAGGCCATCGGCCTTTGTTGGTACCCATATCCCAGGCTATTTCAGTACTGATCTAGTCTGGCTTTGAACTGAGGGACTGTCGTGGCATCCTCCACATTTTGCGGGAGTCCGTTCCACAGATCGATCACTCTGATCGAAAAGAATCTCTGCCTAGTCAACAGTCTGGCTCTCGGTTTGAAAATCTTCACTGTGTGCCCTCTGATACGTCCAGGCTGTCTCATTTCGAAGAATTTACTAGCTTCTATGTTTTCCAGTCCGGTTAATATTTTGTAAGTTTCAAGGTCGCCTCTTTGTACTGGCTCCATGCCTGAACACAGAATTCGAGGTGTGGTCGGACATATGCTCTGTATAATGTCACAAATGAATCTTTTGTCATGTATTTGAAGGATCTCCTCGCCAAGAGCTTGCATGGCTTTCTTTGATGCTTTCTGGCATTGCGTTGATGATTTCAGGTCAGTAGTCGCCCACACTCCCACATCCTTTTCCTCATTTATGGATTCAGGATCAACTCTGGCTCTGGACTTGTTTGTCGTAGTGTAGTTTCTGGATGGTGGTCTCCCCACTTGCATTAGCTTGCATTTGTCAGCATTGAACTCTAGCAGCCAGGCTTTCGTCCAATCATCCACGGTGGTGATGTCGCATTGGTCCCTTCTACCTGGTGTCTATGCCAGGGGAATAAAGAGCTAACACGGGGGGAGTGTCTATGCCAGGGGAATAAAGAGCTAACACGGGGGGAGTGTCTATGCCAGGGGAATAAAGAGCCCACACAGGGGGTGTCTATGCCAGGGGAACAAAGAGCCCACACAGGGGGTGCCTATGCCAGGGGAATAAAGAGCTAACAATGGGGGAGTGTCTATGCCAGGGGAATAAAGAGCTAACACGGGGGGAGTGTCTATGCCAGGGGAATAAAGAGCCCACACAGGGGGTGTCTATGCCAGGGGAACAAAGAGCCCACACAGGGGGTGCCTATGCCAGGGGAATAAAGAGCCCACACGAGGGGGGTGTTTATGCCAGGGGAATAAAGAGCCCACACAGGGGGTGTCCTATGCCAGGGGAATAAAGAACCCACACGAGGGGGGTGTTTATGCCAGGGGAATAAAGAGCCCACACAGGGGGTGTCCTATGCCAGGGGAATAAAGAACCCACACACGGGGAGTGTCTATGCCAGGGGAATAAAGAGCCCACACAGGGGATGTCTATGCCAGGGGAATAAAGACCCCCACACGAGGAGGCTATCTATGCCAGGGGAATAAAGACCCCACTCGGGTTGGGTATAGGAGTAACCTGCTGCTGCTCTCAACCACATGAATCATGACAAGCATCCGCTATGCTACTCAGTTAATTCTGCCAAATACCTCATTTGAGGAATAACTGGGATTGCACGAAGCAGCATAGCATCATCATTCATGCATGACCAATTTTTATCAGCGATGACAATGATGACGAAATGTTGCATAGTGACACACGTTCATTTAGTAATAAACCTGCAGTTATGTTTGTTCATGGCTGCTGGAACGGCATGATCCATTACATAATTAAGTTGCCTTCACAGCGGAATTGTCAGCTGTTCATCTATTTATGCTTCTGTTGACAATAGTACTGCGTGAGTTCACCTGGCATTGACATAGCTGTCACATGCTGTGAGCGTTATTGATGGTCGCATTTTGCCATATAGTGTAGGCATTCAGTAGTGATGCACATGCAGGTGTCTCCATCAAGGCGGAGTATGCAGGTTTGTTGTTGCTAAAGAGATCTGTCGACTAGGTACAGTCAGGTTTTATTACTTTCTATGCAGAGATGTCATCAGGGTGGCCTACATCATATTCTTATGCTCTAGCTTGCTATGTGCCGGTGTGCATTATTTGTTTCAGATCTCAAATAAAAAAATTTCTCGGTGATTAAACCAACCTGTTATTGCTATTTACAAACACATATTACTACATTGTTAATATGTAGATGAACTAATCAATATATAGATATTTGATAATAGTGCACCACCAAGCATTAATGTTTGTAAACGCAAGCAAACATTAGTTGCTCTATTGCTAATGTGGAACATTAGCTCAATGATTGATATTGAGGTTAGTTTTCTAAATAACCATATGTAAATAACTGTGTGGGTTCGTTGTATTGATAAGGGAGGAAGACAGAACCAGTGCTGGTGCTTCAAGTAATTCAAATGCTGAGTCTGTGTGCACATATTGCATGCACATTATTGCATGTGCAGAATCATGTATGTTACCTGCGATGCATTTGCATGTCAAATATGAACGTGTTTCTTCACTCATTGATTGTGTAGGATTTGTGTTTGACTGTCCATGGATAGTGGGAATTAATGGGAATAACAAATGTTTGTGATCAGGTGGTATCTATTGTACAGTACTGATCATTTGTATGATATTCACTGAGGTCATAGGTTAATAGTTTTAGTGAAATTATGTGACATATTTATGTTCAATTGTCATGGGTGACTTTGCTCTTGTGTGATTCCAGTAGAGTCGTGCTATACAGCATAAAACCCAGTGGAGCAAAAGTACATAGAACAATAATTGAAAGGAAGCCGTGTTTTAATAATAATAATAATATAGCATAATATAATATTATTGTATGAGTGAAGGTTTTATTATACAGTGAGATTTAATTTAAACAAATGTTGTCTAGCAGATAAGTGTGTGATTGTGTCTGCTTGTGGATTACTACAGGTTATATCACACATATAGTGTATGATTGTGTCTGTTTGTGGAGTACTACAGGTGATGTCACACTTATAGTGTGTGATTGTGGAGTACTACAGGTGATATCACACATATAGTGTGTGATTGTGTCTGCTTGTGAAGTACTACAGGTGATATCACACATACAGTGTATGATCGTGTCTGCTTGTGAAGTACTACAGGTGATATCGCACATATAGTGTGTGATTGTGTCTGCTTGTGAAGTACTACAGGTGATATCACACATACAGTGTATGATCGTGTCTGCTTGTGAAGTACTACAGGTGATATCACACATACAGTGTATGATCGTGTCTGCTTGTGAAGTACTACAGGTGATATCACACATATAGTGTATGATCGTGTCTGCTTGTGAAGTACTACAGGTGATATCACACATACAGTGTATGATCATGTCTGCTTGTGAAGTACTACAGGTGATATCACACATACAGTGTATGATCGTGTCTGCTTGTGAAGTACTACAGGTGATATCACACATATAGTGTATGATTGTGTCTGCTTGTGAAATACTACAGGTGATATCACACATACAGTGTATGATCGTGTCTGCTTGTGAAGTACTACAGGTGATATCACACATACAGTGTATGATCGTGCCTGCTTGTGAAGTACTACAGGTGATATCACACATACAGTGTATGATCGTGTCTGCTTGTGAAGTACTACAGGTGATATCACACATATAGTGTATGATTGTGTCTGCTTGTGAAATACTACAGGTGATATCACACATACAGTGTATGATCGTGTCTGCTTGTGAAGTACTACAGGTGATATCACACATACAGTGTATGATCGTGTCTGCTTGTGAAGTACTACAGGTGATATCACACATATAGTGTGTGATTGTGTCTGCTTGTGAAGTACTACAGGTGATATCACACATACAGTGTATGATCGTGTCTGCTTGTGAAGTACTACAGGTGATATCACACATATAGTGTGTGATTGTGTCTGCTTGTGAAGTACTACAGGTGATATCACACATACAGTGTATGATCGTGTCTGCTTGTGAAGTACTACAGGTGATATCACACATATAGTGTGTGATTGTGTCTGCTTGTGGAGTACTACAGGTGATATCACACATACAGTGTATGATCGTGTCTGCTTGTGAAGTACTACAGGTGATATCACACATATAGTGTATGATTGTGTCTGCTTGTGAAGTACTACAGGTGATATCACACATATAGTGTGTGATTGTGTCTGCTTGTGAAGTACTACAGGTGATATCACACATACAGTGTTTGATCGTGTCTGCTTGTGAAGTACTACAGGTGATATCACACAGTGTATGATCGTGTCTGCTACAGGTGATATCACACATACAGTGTATGATCGTGTCTGCTTGTGAAGTACTACAGGTGATATCACACATATAGTGTATGATTGTGTCTGCTTGTGAAGTACTACAGGTGATATCACACATACAGTGTATGATCGTGTCTGCTTGTGAAATACTACAGGTGATATCACACATATAGTGTGTGATTGTGTCTGCTTGTAGAATACTACAGGTGATATCACACATATAGTGTATGATTGTGCCTGCTTGTGGAGTACTAAAGGTGATATCAAGCATGTAGTGTATGATTGTGCCTGCTTGTGAAGTACTACAGGTGATATCACACATATAGTGTATGATTGTGCCTGCTTGTGAAGTACTACAGGTGATATCACACATATAGTGTATGATTGTGTCTGCTTGTGAAGTACTACAGGTGATATCACACATATAGTGTATGATTGTGTCTGCTTGTGAAGTACTACAGGTGATATCACACATATAGTGTGTGATTGTGCCTGCTTGTGAAGTACTACAGGTGATATCACACATATAGTGTATGATTGTGCCTGCTTGTGGAGTACTACAGGTGACATCAAACATGTAGTGTATGACTGTGCCTGCTTGTGGAGTACTACAGGTGATATCACACATATAGTGTATGATTGTGCCTGCTTGTGGAGTACTACAGGTGATATCACACATATAGTGTATGATTGTGCAGAGGATACCATGACACACATCAGCCTACTTACTAGACATTTCTGCCTGCTTTAGTATGACTGTCACAGGAAGTATAAATATTCTATTGGCCAAACGCCATTGTGCTGTGCCGTGTACCATATCACTACATATTACATGTGTGCTAAAACAGGTGCCTGTCATTACTTGTTGCAGTGATGGACATTGACGGTGGCAGTTTGCAGTATAGCAGTGTCAAGGCAGGGGACAGACAATGAATAGCATCCAGTTGTCATCGGTGAGTATTCAATGCAAAGACAGTAGCAATCAAGCTGATGGTCATGGAACAATCAGCCAAGTATCTAGTTGCTTAACCCTGTACTGACCACTCAGCTTCTTCAAGGGACCGGTCAAACACTCGGATGGCACATCAGTTAATATTTGCACTTGCCATGTTTGTTTGCGTTTGAATTACAAAGAAATATGTAAAATAGTACTGTGCAGTCCGGCAGATGGCGCTGTTGGTCAGTTTTAATGTAATTTCATCGATCATCAAAATTGTTTTTTTAATGCATTGACATTCCAGTTTCTTGGAGTGTGAAGTTTGACACATTTAAAAAAAATATTTCTACCGAATCTTTTGGTCTATATCAGTGGACAGACATCGACATGGGCATCAAGGTCATGTAACAGCTGGTGAAGGACTGGGGGACTCCTGGCCGATGTCTAGATTTAGGGCTGGTTTCATTCTATGGATCTTTGTCGCTTCTTTGATTTTCTTCATAAACCAATTCTCCTCATATTGTCTAGTATAGTCTAATATGTAAACATTCAAAAATAGAACCAGTTTCTTGAGCGGTAAAATCTTTGTAAGAAAAATCTAATATTTTTTTATTTTGTTTTTAATCAAAATGTTATAATTTGTAAAGATATTGGTTATGTGCTCAAATCTGTTGGGCCTCTAACTTAGTCTAAAATCTGAATCTGCCTGAAGTGTGCAAGAGATGTCTAACAGCCACATCCATTTAGCCCCATTTAATCAAGTACATCAGCCACCTTCATACATTGTTAAACAGCTGCTAATTGACATGAAAGAATCTCTTTGCTGATTTGTCACATAAATTATTACTGAGCACATCTGCAAATGGAAATGGCTTGTTCAAACCGTTCCCCTGGATGTGTCTTTAGCACAATCATCTGAGAGGATTTTCCACTCATTTCCGGTGTACACATGAAAATTTATTGATTGTACTGTTGTCATTCATGTCTCAGGGTTGGGTTTCTTCTGAAAAGACCAATTTATTCCAGTATTGGCATACAGCACTATATCACACCCATGTATATCACATTATTTCAATACAGCAGCTATTCCATAGCGACTCGTGTAACTTTTCTACAAAATGTATATATATATGTATATATATATATCTGACTGTCGTAATGTCATGCTCACTAACTAAACTGGCTGGAGAGATGGTTTAGTAATATGGATAATGGGTCTACCCATCCTAACTCAATGTGTTACGGCAGAAGTTCTCATGGGATATCGTAGCAGTAAAAATGGCAGTGACAACAAATGACTGGAATGTGAGGAGAATTCCTGCGGTTTATTTAAAAGGTAAAACGTATGTTTTTATATAACGTAGTATCCAGTCATTGGGACTGCTCGAAGCACTTTACACTTCACCCCCAGGAAGACTGTTCACTCCAACACCATCTCGACTTCTCTGGGAAGCATTCAGCCATGCTGCAATTACTGCATGAAGACTATTTGTTCATATATCCACTGTCTGTAGCCATCCATTTATACAACTGAGGCAACTGAGGCAACTGAGGCAACAAGAGGATTCAAACCGGGTTCTCATGATTGAGAGCGCAACGTTGTAACAGCTGTGTTACCGCGTCCCATACTACTAAGTGCCTCTTTGTAATTTGTGTAGTCTTCATCCTTTCTGGTACGCCAATAATCCCTCCACATTGTTTGTACGCTATTTTTTTAATAGCTTTTGACAAATGTTTCTGTTTTCCTTGTTTTTTTCAAGAGAACATATTGATCAATGATACTGTCAATTTCATATTTTAGAATGTTCCAACATTCAGTTGCTGTCTTATTCCTCAGTATGTTATTCCAATCTAGCTTTGCTAAGTATTTTCTCACATCTTTATATTTACCTTTGTGGAAGTTTCTCCTGTAGTTTTTTATTTGTACTTTCCGATTTTACTTTGATGTCAAAATGTATTTGATTATGGTCACTGTTACCCAATGGCTCATGTATTTTGACATTGTCCACTAATTCATTTTGTGAAGACAAAACTATATCTAATACATACTCTCCCCTGGTTGGTTCTGTTGAATAAGGAAGCTATCCTGTATTAAAAATAGAAACTGTCGGTCCTCACCCCCTGTACTCTCTAGAGAGATTTCCATTGTATGTGTCCGTGATTAAAATCTCCCATTATGAAACATTCCAGGCTTGTTAGCAAATGCAAGTGCACTTGAATGCCCATTTGAATGTTGAGTATTTGAATGTGCATTCAAATGAAATTGTAAATGCATTTGAATGCATACCTGAAACATTTGCATTTGAATGTGGCCCACAAACATTTGATTTGTCAAATGCACAAATGCCATTGGAAAAAGTGCTCTGTAGTGAGCAGTATCCTCAGCAGATTATGAAATCAATTTCTGACCTGTGAATCCATTTTCACTATGTGCTCTTTAAAAAAGTGCTTTGTAGGTAAATAATCAACTTGTCAATGGCTGAGCTGTTATTCATACAACATGATTGATGGCTTCAGAGATTACTTGTTCAATGAAACAATGCAGACAAATGACTCCCTTGTGTTGTGTTGGCACTGTTGGCTTGAGTTGGGTGGCAGCTCATTGGGGAGTAAACATTAGCAATGCCATCCTTAAAAATTTACAGCCATTGTCTTGGTTCCCCTTCCATTCTGGCCTGAATGATTAGCCTTTCATTCCCTGCCATAGTTTGCAGTAAGCTGTCAATTGTCTATATTTCTCCCACCCATTTCCACCACCTCTGCAGGCCTGGAACTGTGTGTATGACTATAGACATGTTCATGTAGTGGGACTGGTATGTAGTAATAATGTTCTACTGTATTTATTAAATAAATTAATAATGTGTTTGTATACATAATGTTGTTTTTCTCTCAAAATAGACATTAATATAAAGCTAAAACATTACAAATTAATTCAAATGCATTTGTAAATGTGTAACCAAAACATTTGCATTTGAGTGTGACCCCAAAACATTTGCATTTGAATGCATTCCTGGAAAATGGCATTTGAATCAATTGAAACAGTTGCATTTGCATTCAAATGCATTGACATGCATTTGTTAACAGGCCTGATATTACATGCCCATTTACTCACTTCCTTTATAGGTTTTTGTATATTTGTGTTATATCCTCATTGTTTATGTTTGGACTTCGGTCAACTAATCTAACAGTTAATGTTGAATTTCCTGTAACTATATTGCACCAAACAGCTTCATCGCAATCTGCTTCCCTTTCTTATCTTGTAACAGATTCTTATCTATATAAAGTAACTCCCCTCCCTTTCTTCCTGTTCAATCTTTCATAAACATTACGTATCCTGTCAGTCCTAATTCAGCATCTGTTATGTCTGTGTTGGCCCATGATTCGGTTATACCAATTATGTGAGGGTCAGTATCTTCTACCATAATGTTTAATTCGTTTTTTCTTATTTACTATGCTCCTTGCATTTAAACACACATATTTATAACCAGCTTCTTAAATGTTTTCTGGACATTTTGTTACTGGATTGTGTGTACTAGTGGCCTTTTGTCCTATTTGAGGCACCTCTAAGTAACCCCCCCTCTGCAAAAACAAAATCACATAGAAATCATGTGGCAAACAAAGGGACTCCCATTGATTAATGACAGGTATGAAAATGGATAGGTTATCAATTTTAACTATCTGTCCTAAGTCTGTGTGAACATATAGCTTATGACTGCATTGACTGTCTGTATGAACATATAACTTATGACAGCATTGACTGTGTGTATGAACATATAGCTTATTACTGCATTGGCTGTCTGTGTGAACATATAGCTTATAACTGCATTAACTGTCCATATGACTGCATTGACTGTCTGTGTGGACATATAGCTTATGACTGCATTAACTGTCCATATGACTGCATTGACTGTCTGTGTGGACATATAGCTTATGACTGCATTAACTGTCCATATGACTGCATTGACTGTCTGTGTGGACATATAGCTTATGACTGCATTAACTGTCCATATGACTGCATTGACTGTCTGTGTGGACATATAGCTTATGACTGCATTAACTGTCCATATGACTGCATTGACTGTCTGTGTGGACATATAGCTTATGACTGCACTGACATTGTTCTGTGGACGGGTGCGTTCTGTGGACGGATGGGTGCTCTGCACCAAGTCTTGTGCTAATTGGCTCACATCAAAGCTGATCACTTCATCTAAAGGGGGCAATTACCAGAAATTAAGACAATATAGGTCAATATAGACATGAATACAGCCGTTATGAACTTATGTACTTGATTATCTGGTGGTCAGATATATGGTCACTGGTCTGATGTACCTGGGAAAAATATCCCTTGGGAGGCAGTTCTTATTCATTGCATAATGTTGTGTGTTAAATTGTTAATACAAATATTTATTTTGCAAAAATTGGATATATTTGCATAACTTGTAACACTCTGCCAATGATTATTTAAATATTCCCTAATTACATTTTTTTAAGTATATGTAAAAAAAATTGGATGTAGCTGTAATTATTAAAGCATACCGTTGTGTGCTTTCCCTTGCTGGCATATGGATTACCATTGTGCTCTCCTAATTTTATGATATAATGGATGTAGAAATGGTATCTCTTAATCTGATAGGTAATTAGGAACATAATTATGCTTTTTTGCCATCTACTCCTGGTGTAATTTAATGTATCCTAGAGCTGTTGGTAGTTATGTCATGATGGATCGCGCTTATGAATAATAACATAATAATAATTATTATACTGATAAAACAGGTAAAACCACATTTACTGCTCAAATGCTTCAATGTGAAGCTGTCGAAACATCTAGCTGCTACTTGCTAATTCTGTACATTACACAATTCTGTACATTTTCCTATTTAATGTTGAACGTATCATAGCTTGGGGAAAGCATTTCAAAATCAAGATTTCTTTAATATTTTCAGATTTTGATTCTGTGCTTTCTCTATAATGTTTATCTGGGTGTAGTTTAGTTAGCAATAGATGTAACAGTCAGAGTTCACTTTACAAAATAACACCGCATACATTCTGTGTTGGCAGTTCTTACTGGGTCTTGTAAGTTGTAGTGAATGTTACATCCAAGCTGATAGGCTACCAACATGTTGCATAAATAATCATGACAAATTACTCCCATTTTGTGAATTTATAACAGTATACATGCTGTTTTATACTCACAAGCAAAACATTATTTTAAATCTTGTTATATTTCAATATGTTCTGTTCTGATGTGTCATATTGTGATTGGTAAATGGCCTTGAGTTTTTTATTGATAAAAGATGGTCTTTTATTCTCTGTAGGTGGTCCTCTATTCTCTCTAGATTGTCCTCCATTCTCAGACAGCAGCTTAGTTTGAACATATCACAGTATCACAACTAGTAGTTTTTTACCAGTTGCTGTGGATATTTGTTTGGTGAGGTCACCATCTAAAAATAGTTATTTTTGATTGATAAAAATGAAAAAGAAACAGAAGTGGGAAGATTTTGGATTCAGTTGGAAGATTTATGAATGCCAGCAGTGCCTGGCAGTACCTGCCCATTTTACAGACGGAAGGAGACAACTGCATTGGTCCCTTTGTCTCGCTCACAGAGCTTTTAACGACGCCATTTAAATGAGCCTAATTTCCCTGCGTCATTGCATTCTTTTAATGTGAACAGAACTACCGTTTTTGTGACAAACTTGTGCCATTAATGTCTCTTCCGAAATAAAGCAGTGATCTTTGCACGGAAATGGGCCTCGTCAACAGGCAGTATGCAATCACATTTAAGTGTGTGTGCACTCGCAGCTTGTCGTTAGCTGCCGCCACCACCACTACTTGGAATACTTGCGACTGCACGACTCATTCACCATGGTGGCCCAGTCACCAAGGTGGCCTCCGAGACTGATTAGTTTTCAGATTCATAATGACTACACAGAATCAGAGACAAATCAATAACTCCGCCTGTCCCAGTGTTTCCTCCTGCAGCCTTGGCTAGATGTACCAGTGTTATACAGTAGCACACACTGCCAGGGTAGCAGCTTGTAATATGTTACACAGTAGGCACACACTGCCAGGGTGGCAGCTTGTAATATGTTACACAATAGCACACACTGCCAGGGTGGCAGCTTGTAATATGTTACACAGTAGGCACACACTGCCAGGGTGGCAGCTTGTAATATGTTACACAGTAGCACACACTGCCAGGGTGGCAGCTTGTAATATGTTACACAGTAGGCACACACTGCCAGGGTGGCAGCTTGTAATATGTTACACAGTAGCACACACTGCCAGGGTGGCAGCTTGTAATATGTTACACAGTAGACACACACTGCCAGGGTGGCAGCTTGTAATATGTTACACAGTAGGCACACACTGCCAGGGTGGCAGCTTGTAATATGTTACACAGTAGCACACACTGCCAGGGTGGCAGCTTGTAATATGTTATACAGTAGCACACACTGCCAGGGTGGCAGCTTGTAATATGTTACACAGTAGGCACACACTGCCAGGGTGGCAGCTTGTAATATGTTACACAGTAGCACACACTGCCAGGGTGGCAGCTTGTAATATGTTACACAGTAGGCACACACTGCCAGGGTGGCAGCTTGTAATATGTTACACAGTAGCACACACTGCCAGGGTGGCAGCTTGTAATATGTTACACAGTAGGCACACACTGCCAGGGTGGCAGCTTGTAATATGTTACACAGTAGCACACACTGCCAGGGTGGCAGCTTGTAATATGTTACACAGTAGGCACACACTGCCAGGGTGGCAGCTTGTAATATGTTACACAGTAGGCACACACTGCCAGGGTGGCAGCTTGTAATATGTTACACAGTAGGCACACACTGCCAGGGTGGCAGCTTGTATGTTACACAGTAGCACACACTGCCAGGGTGGCAGCTTGTAATATGTTACACAGTAGCACACACTGCCAGGGTGGCAGCTTGTAATATGTTACACAGTAAGCACACACTGCCAGGGTGGCAGCTTGTAATATGTTACACAGTAGCACACACTGCCAGGGTGGCAGCTTGTAATATGTTACACAGTAGGCACACACTGCCAGGGTGGCAGCTTATAATATGTTACACAGTAGCACACACTGCCAGGGTGGCAGCTTGTAATATGTTACACAGTAGGCACACTGCCAGGGTGGCAGCTTGTAATGTGTTACACAGTAGCACACACTGCCAGGGTGACAGCTTGTAATATGTTACACAGTAGGCACACACTGCCAGGGTGGCAGCTTGTATGTTACACAGTAGCACACACACTGCCAGGGTGGCAGCTTGTAACATGTTACACAGTAGCACACACTGCCAGGGTGGCAGCTTGTAATATGTTACACAGTAGCACACACTGCCAGGGTGGCAGCTTGTAATGCGTTACACAGTAGGCACACACTGCCAGGGTGGCAGCTTGTAATATGTTATACAGTAGCACACACTGCCAGGGTGGCAGCTTGTATGTTACACAGTAGCACACACTGCCAGGGTGGCAGCTTGTAATATGTTACACAGTAGCACACACTGCCAGGGTGGCAGCTTGTAATGTGTTACATAGTAGCACACACTGCCAGGGTGGCAGCTTGTAATGTGTTACACAGTAGCACACACTGCCAGGGTGGCAGCTTGTAATATGTTACACCGTAGGCACACTGCCAGGGTGGCAACTTGTAATATGTTACACAGTAGGCACACACTGCCAGGGTGGCAGCTTGTAATATGTTACACAGTAGCACACACTGCCAGGGTGGCAGCTTGTAATATGTTATACAGTAGCACACACTGCCAGGGTGGCAGCTTGTATGTTACACAGTAGCACACACTGCCAGGGTGGCAGCTTGTAATATGTTACACAGTAGCACACACTGCCAGGGTGGCAGCTTGTAATGTGTTACACAGTAGCACACACTGCCAGGGTGGCAGCTTGTAATGTGTTACACAGTAGCACACACTGCCAGGGTGGCAGCTTGTAATATGTTACACCGTAGGCACACTGCCAGGGTGGCAGCTTGTAATATGTTACACAGTAGGCACACACTGCCAGGGTGGCAGCTTGTATGTTACACAGTAGCACACACTGCCAGGGTGGCAGCTTGTATGTTACACAGTAGCACACACTGCCAGGGTGGCAGCTTGTAATATGTTACACAGTAGCACACACTGCCAGGGTGGCAGCTTGTAATATGTTACACAGTAGCACACACTGCCAGGGTGGCAGCTTGTAATGTGTTACACAGTAGGCACACACTGCCAGGGTGGCAGCTTGTAATATGTTATACAGTAGCACACACTGCCAGGGTGGCAGCTTGTACGTTACACAGTAGCACACACTGCCAGGGTGGCAGCTTGTAATATGTTACACAGTAGCACACACTGCCAGGGTGGCAGCTTGTAATATGTTACACAGTAGCACACACTGCCAGGGTGGCAGCTTGTAATGTGTTACACAGTAGCACACACTGCCAGGGTGGCAGCTTGTAATATGTTACACTGTAGGCACACTGCCAGGGTGGCAGCTTGTAATATGCCATGATTTAACCACTACCCTTTAGCAAAAGTGAAAATAAACAGGGCAAGAAACTGTTATGGCTGTTTAACCAGTAGAATGTGTGAGTGCAGACATTGTTTTATAATGTTGATAATACAATATTTAGTCATTATATTTTGCAATAACTGTTTTAATGTGCACCTTTGTTCTAGTAATCCTTTTATTTTACATATGCATAGACTTTTATTTTATTAAAAATATTGTCTAACCTGAAATGTTTGCATATAATTTTAACAAACACATGATATGTTGTACTTGTTTTTTTTTTTTACAGTCTTATGATTGCAAACAAAAATAAATTATTGTTATGAACGAAAATCACAATACAAGTGGTGTTGAATTGGATCATTTTACTGAGGACATTTGGTTTATTTTGCCTGAGAAGAATGTCTCTCTGTCAGTTTGAGTAATTTTCAGTAGTAAGCTCTTGACAAATAAATTTGGTAAAATTTGATGGATGGGAATTCAGTTGCCATATATTCTTGTTTTGCTTTATGAGTGATGAGCACTCTCCTCTTTTGGAGGTGTGTCTGTCATGTGACATTTTGTTTGTTTTGCAATGTAACCTATCTTCTTGACAAATGAATGTAAACTTATTAGCTCATAATTTTTACTAACAACAAAAGCTACTACAAAAAGATACAGTTACAGCCATGGACCACACATAGTGAATAAAGTTCAAGTGTACAGATCAGCTGAGGTACATGTTTTGCCGAATTTGGTGGACGAACAATGTCAGCAGAGATTTTTTGTCTGGTTAGAAACCATAGTTGAGTACTTTTAGTGTGTAGGCCTAACAGGCTGTATGTTGCATCAACACTGCCTCTGTAGGCCTAACAGGCTGTATGTAGCATCAACACTGCCTCTGTAGGCCGAACAGGCTGTATGTAGCATCAACACTGCCTCTGTAGGCCTAACAGGCTGTATGTAGCATCAACACTGCCTCTGTAGGCCTAACAGGCTGTATGTTGCATCAACACTGCCTCTGCAGGCCTAACAGGCTGTATGTAGCATCAACACTGCCTCTGTAGGCCTAACAGGCTGTATGTAGCATCAACACTGCCTCTGTAGGCCTAACAGGCTGTATGTAGCATCAACACTGCCTCTGTAGGCCTAACAGGCTGTATGTTGCATCAACACTGCCTCTGTAGGCCTAACAGGCTGTGTGTAGCATCAACACTGCCTCTGTAGGCCTAACAGGCTGTATGTAACACCAACACTGCCTCTGTAGGCCTAACAGGCTGTATGTTGCATCAACACTGCCTCTGTAGGCCTAACAGGCTGTATGTAGCATCAACACTGCCTCTGTAGGCCTAACAGGCTGTATGTTGCATCAACACTGCCTCTGTAGGCCTAACAGGCTGTGTGTAGCATCAACACTGCCTCTGTAGGCCTAACAGGCAGTATGTAACACCAACACTGCCTCTGTAGGCCTAACAGGCTGTATGTTGCATCAACACTGCCTCTGTAGGCCTAACAGGCTGTATGTAGCATCAACACTGCCTCTGTAGGCCTAACAGGCTGTATGTTGCACCAACACTGCCTCTGTAGGCCTAACAGGCTGTATGTTGCACTAACACTGCCTCTGTAGGCCTAACAGGCTGTACGTAGCATCAACACTGCCTCTGTAGGCCTAACAGGCTGTATGTAGCATCAACACTGCCTCTGTAGGCCTAACAGGCTGTACGTAGCATCAACACTGCCTCTGTAGGCCTAACAGGCTGTATGTAGCATCAACACTGCCTCTGTAGGCCTAACAGGCTGTATGTAGCATCAACACTGCTTCTGTAGACCTAACAGGCTGTATGTAGCATCAACACTGCCTCTGTAGGCCTAACAGGCTGTATGTAGCATCAACACTGCCTCTGTAGGCCTAACAGGCTGTATGTAGCATCAACACTGCTTCTGTAGGCCTAACAGGTTGTATGTAGCATCAACACTGCTTCTGTAGACCTAACAGGCTGTATGTAGCATCAACACTGCCTCTGTAGGCCTAACAGGCTGTATGTAGCATCAACACTGCCTCTGTAGGCCTAACAGGCTGTATGTAGCATCAACACTGCTTCTGTAGACCTAACAGGCTGTGTGTAGCATCAACACTGCTTCTGTAGACCTAACAGGCTGTATGTAGCATCAACACTGCCTCTGTAGGCCTAACAGGCTGTATGTAGCATCAACACTGCTTCTGTAGGCCTAACAGGTTGTATGTAGCATCAACACTGCTTCTGTAGACCTAACAGGCTGTATGTAGCATCAACACTGCCTCTGTAGGCCTAACAGGCTGTATGTAGCATCAACACTGCCTCGGTAGGCCTAACAGGCTGTATGTAGCATCAACACTGCTTCTGTAGACCTAACAGGCTGTATGTAGCATCAACACTGCTTCTGTAGACCTAACAGGCTGTATGTAGCATCAACACTGCCTCTGTGTTGAATAAACAATAATTTTTCCCTAATTACATCCTCACCGGGAGTCTTGTGTTACAACACATGAAACATACCAACAATCACAACAATGCACTTCATTCTGTTTTCATCAGCTGTCATCAACAGTCATCAACAATTGAGTTGTCAATGTCTGCAGAATCTGCGTCAAATTAACAATACTACAGCATTTGGGTTTTCTGTCACCTGATGTGTTACATCAGCATTCCGCAAAATTTGGCCCGCGGACGGTTTTCAGTTAGCTCGCGAGACTCTACAAAAGTAGGAAATACTGAAAAAATAAATTGGGAATATAAATTGTGGTTTGTTGATTTCATGTCTACTGTAGAATCTAGAGTCTAGACAAACTGAAATTAACGTGGACTTGTGTCGTCAACCCTTTTTCCTGCTAGGGCAGTTACTATCGTAGGAAACGTGTATTGATAGTTATGTTGTGCGCGTTAAATTAATTCTGTGCAGTTGTCCGACTGCGCTACACAGATAGTTGATCGTTATGCATTTTTATATTAGTTATTATTGTATTCTATCATTTTATATTAATTATTATTCTAGCCCTTGTAACATCAATGTTGACTATATTGTTGTATTGTAATAATTACAATGTGAATCATGTTTTGTTGCGATCCCCAAAACTAAGGCATCTGCTGAAAAGAAACGATGAATTGAAAAAAACGATCGTTCGATGGCAACTGGGAGCATGAGTTCTTATTTTGTTATCGCAAATATGATCAAAAAGCCATGTGTCTTATTTGCCACGAGAGCATCGCTGAGATGAAGAGGTACAATGTCAAATGACATTACGACTCGAAAAAGAAGAAGTATTTTGACAGTGCTTATCTGGGGAAAGGTGAGTGACTGAAGGAGTTCAAGATACATACGTGGGCAAGACGAAGAATGTTGGTTTTTGCCCAAGGTGCGAGTCATCTCAACGAAGCTAGCTATAGCATCTGCCACTCCCTTGCTGAACACCAGGTGCCATTTGCTCATGCCGAAGTGTTCAAAAAGGCAGGTACTGAAGTTATGTTTGTGGGTTTTACGAACAAAGAGAACATTGTCAAATAGATTAGCAAACTGCTGCTTTCAGCCTATACGTATGCTCGTTGCTGTGAGTGGCGACGTTTTCAAGCAACTGTTGAGTATGCTGTGAGCCTGCCCTGCTCGGTCGATTGCACTTGACAGCACAGACAGAAGTAATATTGCTCAGCTGCTGGTATCTGTCTGATATTTCAGAAGACATCCTTATTCCATTGAAAGGCACAACAACAGCTGTGGACATTTGCAATGCATTACTGCAATTTGGTCAAGAGAATGAGTTGACATGGGACAACCTTGTTTCAGTATGCATGGATGGTGCCACAAATATGCTCGGTCGTTGAGCTGGACTCGTTACGATGTTCCGTCAACGAATTGGAAAGCCGAACCTGCTTTCTTATCACTGCATTATTCATCAGCAAGCTCTGTTTGCAAAAGGAGGCTGCAGCCTGCAGGAAACGATGCAAACTGTTGTTGAAATCGTAAATTGCGCCCGTGCTCTGAACCACTGAAGATTCCAGAATCACCTGGCTATATTTGACACAAAATATGGCGATGTTCTGTTTTACAAAGTGTTCACCCGCTGAGCCGTGGAGCAGTTCTGGAGAGATTTGTTGCACTGCTTCCTCATATCTTCCTGAAGATCGGCTCTGCGTCCTGGCAGACATTTTTGGATAACTGAAGAAGCTGAACATGTTGCTCCAGGGACGGCGGAAGCTGCTGTGTAATCTGTACGAAATAGTAAAGGGGTTTGATGGCAAACTTTCTCTTTTCAAAGTTCACGCACAGAGCAGCAACTTTCTGCATTTCCGGTTCACGAGAGAAGTCTGCTGCAAAGAAGAGGTGTGCACGGAAGACACCAAGCAGGTGCTTGTCGGTGTGTTGGACAGTCTGCAGACAGACTTCAACAAGCGATTTATCAACTTCGCATCTATCAATGACGTTTGTTGCTTTTTTGCCGGTCCATTTACCTCCCGGCCTGACGTGTGTCACAAGTTGTCGCAGACGTTTGGAGTCGACGAAGCTGTATTGCAGGAGGATTTTATCGATATAAAAATTGTGCCGGGCTTGAAAGAACAGTTTCTCACTGCAAAAGACAACCTTGTGCTTTTCTGGGTGACGAAAGTGCTGGTCAGGTTTCTTGCGTTACACGAGGTTGTGCAAAAATTCCTGGTATTTTTCGTTAGCATGTGGTCATGCGAATCTGGATTCTCCACGATGAATCATATCAAAAACTCAATTCGGTGCCATTTGACTGACAAGCGATTGGATGAGCTTCAGTGACTTGCGATCTCCCCTCTCGCTCCAGGCTTCAGTGCCTTGTGATCTCCCCTCTCTCTCCAGGCTTCAGTGACTTGCGATCATCCCTCTCTTTCCAGGCTTCAGTGACTTGTGATCTCCCCTTTCGCTCCAGGCTTCAATGACTTGCGATCTCCCCTCTCGCTCCAGGTTTCAGAGACTTGCGATCTCCCCTCTCGCTCCAGGCTTCAGTGACTTGTGAGCTCCCCTCTCTTTCCAGGCTTCAGTGACTTGTGATCTCCCCTCTCGCTCCAGGCTTCAATGACTTGCGATCTCCCCTCTCGCTCCAGGCTTCAGTGACTTGCGATCTCCCCTCTCGCTCCAGGCTTCAGTGACTTGTGAACTCCCCTCTGTTTCCAGGGTTAAGTGACTTGTGCTCTCCCCTCTCGCTCCAGGCTTCAGTGACTTGCGATCTCTCCTCTCGCTCCAGGCTTCAGTGACTTGCGATCTCCCCTCTCGCTCCAGGCTTCAGTGACTTGTGAGCTCCCTTCTGTTTCCAGGGTTAAGTGACTTGTGATCTCCCCTCTCGCTCCAGGCTTCAGTGACTTGTGATCTCTCCTCTCGCTCCAGTCTTCAATGACTTGCGATCTCCCCTCTCACTCCAGGCTTCAGTGACTTGTGATCTCCCGTCTCGCTCCAGGCTTCAATGACTTGCGATCTCCCCTCTCACTCCAGGCTTCAGTGACTTGTGATCTCTCCTCTCGCTCCAGTCTTCAATGACTTGCGATCTCCCCTCTCACTCCAGGCTTCAATGACTTGTGATCTCCCCTCTCGCTCCAGGCTTCAATGACTTGCGATCTCCCCTCTCGCTCCAGGCTTCAGTGACTTGTGATCTCTCCTCTCGCTCCAGTCTTCAATGACTTGCGATCTCCCCTCTCACTCCAGGCTTCAGTGACTTGTGATCTCCCCTCTCGCTCCAGGCTTCAATGACTTGCGATCTCCCCTCTCACTCCAGGCTTCAGTGACTTGTGATCTCTCCTCTCGCTCCAGTCTTCAATGACTTGCGATCTCCCCTCTCACTCCAGGCTTCAATGACTTGCGATCTCCCCTCTCGCTCCAGGCTTCAGTGACTTGTGATCTCTCCTCTCGCTCCAGTCTTCAATGACTTGCGATCTCCCCTCTCACTCCAGGCTTCAATGACTTGCGATCTCTCCTCTCACTCCAGGCTTCAATGACTTGTGATCTCTCCTCTCGCTCCAGTCTTCAATGACTTGCGATCTCCCCTCTCACTCCAGGCTTCAATGACTTGCGATCTCCCCTCTCGCTCCAGGCTTCAATGACTTGTGATCTCTCCTCTCGCTCCAGTCTTCAATGACTTGCGATCTCCCCTCTCACTCCAGGCTTCAATGACTTGCGATCTCCCCTCTCGCTCCAGGCTTCAGTGACTTGTGATCTCTCCTCTCGCTCCAGGCTTCAGTGACTTGCGATCTCCCCTCTCGCTCCAGTCTTCAATGACTTGCGATCTCCCCTCTCACTCCAGGCTTCAATGACTTGCGATCTCCCCTCTCGCTCCAGGCTTCCGTGACTTGTGATCTCCCCTCTCACTCCAGGCTTCAATGACTTGCGATCTCCCCTCTCACTCCAGGCTTCAGTGACTTGCGATCTCCCCTCTCACTCCAGGCTTCAATGACTTGTGATCTCCCCTTTCGCTCCAGGCTTCAATGACTTGCGATCTCCCCTCTCGCTCCAGGTTTCAGAGACTTGCGATCTCCCCTCTCGCTCCAGGCTTCAGTGACTTGTGAGCTCCCCTCTCTTTCCAGGCTTCAGTGACTTGTGATCTCCCCTCTCGCTCCAGGCTTCAATGACTTGCGATCTCCCCTCTCGCTCCAGGCTTCAGTGACTTGCGATCTCCCCTCTCGCTCCAGGCTTCAGTGACTTGTGAACTCCCCTCTGTTTCCAGGGTTAAGTGACTTGTGCTCTCCCCTCTCGCTCCAGGCTTCAGTGACTTGCGATCTCTCCTCTCGCTCCAGGCTTCAGTGACTTGCGATCTCCCCTCTCGCCCCAGGCTTCAGTGACTTGTGAGCTCCCTTCTGTTTCCAGGGTTAAGTGACTTGTGATCTCCCCTCTCGCTCCAGGCTTCAGTGACTTGTGATCTCTCCTCTCGCTCCAGTCTTCAATGACTTGCGATCTCCCCTCTCACTCCAGGCTTCAGTGACTTGTGATCTCCCGTCTCGCTCCAGGCTTCAATGACTTGCGATCTCCCCTCTCACTCCAGGCTTCAGTGACTTGTGATCTCTCCTCTCGCTCCAGTCTTCAATGACTTGCGATCTCCCCTCTCACTCCAGGCTTCAATGACTTGTGATCTCCCCTCTCGCTCCAGGCTTCAATGACTTGCGATCTCCCCTCTCGCTCCAGGCTTCAGTGACTTGTGATCTCTCCTCTCGCTCCAGTCTTCAATGACTTGCGATCTCCCCTCTCACTCCAGGCTTCAGTGACTTGTGATCTCCCCTCTCGCTCCAGGCTTCAATGACTTGCGATCTCCCCTCTCACTCCAGGCTTCAGTGACTTGTGATCTCTCCTCTCGCTCCAGTCTTCAATGACTTGCGATCTCCCCTCTCACTCCAGGCTTCAATGACTTGCGATCTCCCCTCTCGCTCCAGGCTTCAGTGACTTGTGATCTCTCCTCTCGCTCCAGTCTTCAATGACTTGCGATCTCCCCTCTCACTCCAGGCTTCAATGACTTGCGATCTCTCCTCTCACTCCAGGCTTCAATGACTTGTGATCTCTCCTCTCGCTCCAGTCTTCAATGACTTGCGATCTCCCCTCTCACTCCAGGCTTCAATGACTTGCAATCTCCCCTCTCGCTCCAGGCTTCAGTGACTTGTGATCTCTCCTCTCACTCCAGGCTTCAGTGACTTGTGATCTCTCCTCTCGCTCCAGTCTTCAATGACTTGCGATCTCCCCTCTCACTCCAGGCTTCAATGACTTGCGATCTCCCCTCTCGCTCCAGGCTTCAGTGACTTGTTATCTCTCCTCTCGCTCCAGTCTTCAATGACTTGCGATCTCCCCTCTCACTCCAGGCTTCAGTGACTTGTGATCTCTCCTCTCGCTCCAGTCTTCAATGACTTGTGATCTCTCCTCTCACTCCAGGCTTCAATGACTTGCGATCTCCCCTCTCACTCCAGGCTTCAGTGACTTGTGATCTCTCCTCTCGCTCCAGTCTTCAATGACTTGCGATCTCCCCTCTCACTCCAGGCTTCAATGACTTGCGATCTCCCCTCTCGCTCCAGGCTTCAGTGACTTGTGATCTCCCCTCTCGCTCCAGGCTTCAATGACTTGCGATCTCCCCTCTCACTCCAGGCTTCAGTGACTTGTGATCTCTTCTCTCGCTCCAGTCTTCAATGACTTGCGATCTCCCCTCTCACTCCAGGCTTCAATGACTTGCGATCTCCCCTCTCGCTCCAGGCTTCAGTGACTTGTGATCTCCCCTCTCGCTCCAGGCTTCAGTGACTTGTGATCTCCCCTCTCACTCCAGGCTTCAGTGACTTGCGATCTCCCCTCTCACTCCAGGCTTCAGTGACTTGCGATCTCCCCTCTCACTCCAGGCTTCAGTGACTTGTGATCTCCCCTCTCGCTCCAGGCTTCAGTGACTTGTGATCTCCCCTCTCACTCCAGGCTTCAGTGACTTGTGATCTCCCCTCTCGCCCCAGGCTTCAGTGACTTGTGATATCCCCTCTCACTCCAGGCTTCAGTGACTTGTGATCTCCCCTCTCACTCCAGGCTTCAGTGACTTGTGATCTCCCCTCTCGCTCCAGGCTTCAGTGACTTGCGATCTCCCCTCTCGCTCCAGTCTTCAATGACTTGTGATCTCCCCTCTCGCTCCAGGCTTCAGTGACTTGTGATCTCCCCTCTCACTCCAGGCTTCAGTGACTTGCGATCTCCCCTCTCACTCCAGGCTTCAGTGACTTGCGATCTCCCCTCTCACTCCAGGCTTCAGTGACTTGTGATCTCCCCTCTCGCTCCAGGCTTCAGTGACTTGTGATCTCCCCTCTCGCTCCAGGATTCAGTGACTTGTGATCTCCCCTCTCACTCCAGGCTTCAGTGACTTGCGATCTCCCCACTCGCTCCAGTCTTCAATGACTTGCGATCTCCCCTCTCACTCCAGGCTTCAATGACTTGCGATCTCCCCTCTCGCTCTAGGCTTCAGTGACTTGTGATCTCCCCTCTCGCTCCAGGCTTCAATGACTTGCGATCTCCCCTCTCACTCCAGGCTTCAGTGACTTGTGATCTCTCCTCTCGCTCCAGTCTTCAATGACTTGCGATCTCCACTCTCACTCCAGGCTTCAGTGACTTGTGATCTCTCCTCTCGCTCCAGGCTTCAGTGACTTGTGATCTCCCCTCTCACTCCAGGCTTCAGTCAGTTATCGTGGAATATGCAACATCACCCTTCTCATTAACTTGTTCGTGTCGGTGTGCTGGACTGCCTGCAGATCGCCGTCAATGAACGATTGGCAGGGGACTGTCTGAATATGACTTTTAGATGGTGTGATTTGTTCATTGTCCGGGTGTATTTCAGACAAACATAAAATGCTGTATATGAGTACATTTAGCTATGTAGTTGTTCCTTACTTAACAACGTTGGCTTGCACAGACCTAGCTGGGGAAAAAATGGCCCCTACCTGAAAAAGTTTGTGGAACTCTGTGTTACACACATGAAGGTGTGTCAGGGTCAACATGTGTTACACACATGAAGGTGTGTCAGGGTCAACATGTGTTACACACATGAAGGTGTGTCAAGGTCAACATGTGTTATACATATGAAGGTGTGTCAGGGTCAACATGTGTTACATGCATGAAGGTTTTTCAGGGTCAACATGTGTTACACACACGAAGGTGTGTCAGGGTAATATGTAAGTAATGAAATTAATGAGAAATAAAGTACTTAAAAAATAAAACGTATCAAACTTTGGAATAACATGCTGATCATACATACCACTGTATACTTGAGCTCTATGCACAGAACTAATGCAGTTTCAAACAAATGTGATATTTTGTCACAAAGAGGACTAGTTTAGTAAACAAATGCCAAAATAGGTGTATACAAATATATTTAGCTAGGGATTATCTGACGGTATGGCGCGGCCCATGAAATTAAGATGCTGTGTTCAATAAGGTTTTCCTGACGTGAAATTCTTAATTGTAGTTGGAAATGGTTATGTTTTAGTAACTCTTATAGGTACATAGGCATAAATTATTAGTTAATAAAAAAAAAAAATTCAGGAATTTGAAGGGGGGTAAACATTTCACAGAGGGTGTGAATATTCAATTATGAGATTTACACCCGGGGATGAATATTCCATATAAAACATGATGATGTGATGATTTAGGGGGGTGAAAATTGTATCTTACACAGGCCTCACTTAATATGTCACGCGTAGTCTAGGTTACCCAATTTTCATAGAGCATGGCATGAGCTGGTTGCACTGGTTAACATGTCAGCCTTCAGTCAAATGGAGAAATGACCGGAATCTCCCAAACCGTGGCTGCCCTATAACAGAAAGATGGTCTATGTCATTCTGGAAGATGATCTATATCATTCTGGAAGATGATCTATGTCATACTGGAAGATGGTCTATGTCATACTGGAAAATGGTCTATTTCTTGTAGTATCTTTGACCTTCACCATGCTTTATGTCAGTGCAACGGTTGGATTGTCATTGAAATACGATGCCAAATAAGCCAGGATGTATAAATCAGTTGTCTCAAGTTCTTCCTGTTTTCAAGTTCTTGTCTTTCAAGGTGTTTCTGCTTCAACTCCCTGTGTATATTTCAATCTAACAAATTGTGATGACAAGCATACATAATGTAATATAAATGACAGTAAGGTGTAAAAAATACATAATTTGTTTAACTAATTATTCAACTATTCCCATGATCTACAGCAAAGTATTAGTTAATATATTAGGTGATTAGGTATGGCTGATACGCAGCTAGTGTGAATCACCATTAAAAAATTCTCCACTGTATGTGTTGAATGTAATTTCTAATTGTAGCAGTTTAGTGACATTAAGTAATATTGCAGTTTGTCTTCTAAGCTGTGGTAAGATACCAACTCTGATTCTACTTAATTATATCAGGCCAAATGATGTGTTCCTATCATTTGACAGCGGGATTACAAGCATTTTCATAGAGCATGGCATGTGTGGGGGTGGAATCCTCCAAGATTTAACAAGATTGCCATCCAACACAAAGGCCGAGATGGCAAGTTGACAAGGAAGCAAATTTTGTTTTATATATGTGTAACCCGTTTTCCTGAGATATGTGTCAACTTGTTTTTAAACATATTCATGCTGCTAGCAGTTCCATAATCTGTAGATAATTTGTTCTGTTCATTGATTGTCCTCTGTGAGAACGAGTACATCCTGATATCCAATCTACACTGATCCTTTACTAATGTTACCTCATGTGCTCTTGTTCGACTATATTTCGTGAGTGAGAAAAAAATATTTCGATCAATATTTTCATATCCTGAAGATAAGATATAGTTGTTCTAATAATTTTATTTAATTAAGAACTATATAGGATTAGTGAAAAGACAACCAATAAAGAGTCAATTTAGTAAAAGTATGCATTTTAAATGCATAATTCTGCACACAGTACAGAATAGCAGCAATTGTATTGAATATTGAAATAAAAAATGAATATATTGGTCTGACCTCTGCATCTTGCCAGTTGGACCCATGACTATTTGACAGAGCTCTTATACTGGCTAACTCTGTTGTTTCCATGCTTTGTGTTATTTACAACACTTTGTGTTATTTACAACACTTTGTGTTATTTACAACACTATGTGGTATTTACAACACTTTGTGTTATTTACAACACTTTGTGTTATTTACAACACTTTGTGTTATTTACAACAACAAAAAATTATTTACAAAAAAAAAAAAACACTATGTGGTATTTACAACAATTGGTCTTCTTCACCGAGATCGGCATCAAGCTTACATGATGGTTACACATAAGGCAGTTAGGTTTATCAGTGTTGTGGGAATACTGTTGACTGGCTGGCATGGAGCCAGACTGGGTTAGTGCTTCTGGCGTGCTGTCTCATTAACCCTTCATTGCTGGCTGCCTGGTGAATTGTAATCCATTGAGACAATGTAGTTGCTGGGGCCTTGTAACACCTAACAAGGTGTTCCACTGTGGTCAGCCTACAAGGTGTACCACTCTGGTCGTCCTGCAAGGTGTACCACTCTGGTCAGCCTACAAGGTATACCACTCTGGTCAGCCTACAAGGGGTACCACTGTGGTCGTCCTACAAGGGGTACCACTGTGGTCGTCCTACAAGGGGTATCACTGTGGTTGTCATACAAGGGGTACCACTGGTTATCCTACAAGGTGTACCACTGGTAGACCTACAAGGTGTACCACAGTGGTCATCCTACAAGGTGTACCACTGGTCGACCTACAAGGTGTACCACTGTGGTTGTCCTTCAAGGTGTACCACTGTGGTCGACCTACAAGGTGTACCACTGTGGTCATCCTACAAGGTGTACCACTGTGGTTGTCCTTCAAGGTGTACCACTGGTTGACCTACAAGGTGTACCACTGGCAGGGTTTGATTTAAATCATTTGATTTAAATCATGATTTAAATCGCTCCAAAAAAATCATTGATTTATGATTTTTTTTACTTCCGTTTTTTTATCGCTGATTTATATGAATTTAACACAAATAATTGTTTACAAGCATCGAGATCAACAAAGTTTTGTGTTTTTTTTTAATACAAAAGCACAAAGTGTGCACACTTGTGTAGCTGTATTGACACCAGATAGCCTGATAGTAAAATATTTTATGACATTGTGTATACCAGATTTCCAAAAAATCTAATAAATCAAAAAAATCCGATTTAAATAAAAATATCCAATTTTTTATTTAAAAAAAAATCATGATTTTTTTTCAACCCTGACCACTGGTCGACCTACAAGGTGTACCACTGTGGTTGTCCTTCAAGGTGTACCACTGTGGTTGTCCTACAAGGTGTACCACTGGTCGACCTACAAGGTGTACCACTGTGGTTGTCTTTCAAGGTGCAGTTACTTTGCTAGAAGTAAAACATTGAGCCTAAGTCATGTTTAAATTTTTCTGTGCCCAAAACAAAATGTATTTTTTAGTTCAGGTACAGAATCTATTGCTCATTTTGATGGTGCTTTTTAGTTTCCTTTCCCTCATTGTGAACTTGTTGCCCGTGACTACAGTCCGTGATTGTGGGTAATGCAAGAACAACTTGACAGTGACTAGTTATGCATGCAGCAACAGTCCTGCCTTGAGACGCATTGGCAATTAATGCATTTTATGTTATTACTATTAGCATATGTCAGGATCCTTGTGTAAGTCCCCGGCTGACCAGAGTTGTAGAGATCACATTAGCAGAGTGAGTGCGTTTACACGACTGCTTGTAAATGTGTCCCACCAGTCAATAACATCAGAAAGAACAGAAGGAAACACTCGGGTCGTGGGCTGAGAATCACATCAGAAAGCAGCACTTAAGGTAGCTGGGGTGGCTATTATATTGAGTAGTTTCAGTAGAAGTTTTTAAGATAAATTAACCATTTCTTCACAGATTGTAGTTGAAATTCTATATAATATTCCAGATTAATAAAATTTTTAGTTTTTCATTTATTTGGTTATGACATATGTTACAAGACATTTTTGTAAATGTGAAAAAAATAGCCACAAAATGGGAATTTATATCATTTTGAGAAAATCCTCAAAGAAATATGAAAGAAATATCAAAAAAATTACATGCATATAAGTATGACAGTGTCACTGATAACTTTAAGGGAGATTTTGGTTAACAGAAACGAATTATGTCTGCTGTGCCACCGTTTAAAAACTTGTACAAAGAAAATGAAAACATCATTAGTAGTCATTTAGCTTTGACATAGTTTTCATATTATCTTACCTGCTGAATAATATTTGTATAGTAAAAAATAATGCCTGATTTGGGCACTCTCTAGTCAGATGTATGCTAAGCATTTTAATAAATGTAGTTGATGTCAACATTTGGTCATGTCTAGGATTGAGTGAGACTTACATTTAGGCCGGTACAAACAAATCTATAGCATAAAATCATGCTAAGGGGGTGTGGGGGCTCCCATGAATCGTGTAGCAGGGCATGACAGAGTAAGATGACCGTAGAATCTGTGTCATGCCAGATGTGTGATAGTTAACATATCTGTATTACAGGATGGGGGGGGGTTACAGTTATACAGGATGGGGGGGTTACAGTTATACAGGATGGGGGGGGGTTACAGTTATACAGGATGGGGGGGGGTTACAGTTGCAGCCTAGACATCATTTTTTTTATTACCGGTATAATTACCAGTTATACTAAAATTAATCATAGCCGAGTAAGAATGCGACTACAATAATTATAGCCCCACTCTCCCAGTAGTAGATGCTGTTGTCCAGTCAAGGGGGAAGATCACAGTACAACATTGCATTGGTGGCCATGTTAACATTTTGTCTGATTATAAGAAAATGTGACCACTGAAAATTCTAAAAAAAATTCACAGCAGCTGCCATGATCTCATTGACATGCTCACCAAGTTTTGTCAAAATCACATACCTCCAGCTCGTGAATTTTTATAAAAATAGCAATGTATTCATTCGCCATGTGGCCCATAGCAGAAAAATTCCCATAAATCCCTCTAACTGTTAAACTCTCAAAAAATGCACTATTTCACAGCCAATTGCTTCTACAAAGAAACCTGTGAATGCCTGCTCAGTTGTACCGTATGAATTGTTTAAATTCACAATCACAATGTAATACGCCCTACATTCGTGTGAAACAATAAACAGGAAGGTCAACTGTGGTCTTACCCCCTCAGACATCACTGGACATAGGAGTTGATTGATTCATCCATGAAGTAAGTAGCTGCCACACGTCTGTGATTGGCACAGCCACAGTGGCCTAGCAGTAGCAGCTGCTGGTGTCGGCGTGGTGTACCACGAACACATGACATCTGCAGCTCTGTGGCTTGTGTGGTTACACTACCAGCGTGTTCTCTTGGACACAATAACAGCATGTTTCAGGTAGGTGTACACCCAGGGGTTGTCATGTGTCTGTCACAACTAATTATTATGGTGCTTGATGACTAGATTAAACCATGACACTGCTGTCATGGCATGGTCAGCCTGCAATGCTTCCTGTTTACATCCTTATGCATTCCAGTTGGTCTTGCTGGCTCTGTGTTGACATTTATCATAATGCGTCTCTGAGGCGTACTGCAAACTCCAGAACCCTCTCAGAGACACAGTGGCCAGTGGCACAACTGCTGTAGCTTGTATGATGTTGATAAGGGTGTAGATGGTAGCTAAAGCAGGGCCGGTTTGTTTACACCATGGCAGTGGCACAGATACAGCACAGCATCCATAGAATATTGACTGCAGCACAACCTCAGTAGTTCAGCAGCAAGGATGGATGTAAACACTAAATTAGTGGACATTTGATTGACCATTGGCACGGAAGTGATACAACAGCAAGTTTGGCCATCTGGTAGGAAATAAACTATCAGTCAAACACCACAGTTTGGCACACAAGTCAGGCACTGCTAATGGTGCACAGATCCTGCTCGCACAGCAGAAAACAATTGAACCGGGGAAATATGTTCGTTGCAGAGATGGAGGGGCAGTAATCTCTAATATACTTGCAGCCAGTACGTCATGGCCTGCATGTAATGGCCCGTTGTTATTGCCACTGCTCTGCGTGACAAGACGACTGGGCATCATAATTATTTTATTGACATAGTCTAGGTCACTGGGACACAGGGAAGCCTGGTTATCTGCAGCTTGTGGGGATTGATCATTTTGGCAATTTTTTTTTCCTGTAAAATTATTTTTTAACAGGAATATGGCCATGTTTGAGGACTAGAGTATTTATGCTGTGCCCAGATGAACATTTCTAGTGGTTCGCTTGCAACATATGCATGTCAGTTTGGATTCCTTGTGCATGAAGACATGGTGTATGGCCTGGTTGTTTTGGATGCCATTTGATGGGGAGCATCTTGTGTGTGGATTTTCTGGAGAAATAATGACATAATTTAAAAACAAATTATACAGGAAACAATCCGCTGATGAAAGAATATATATTAACATAGTTAATTCTCAGATGATTCAAAATACAAATTTGTGAACAACAATAACAAACGTTAACATGGGAAAATACACAATGATCCCTTCCCAGGTGAAAAGATGTAGCTAGGGAGGTCTCAGTCCCTCAAACATCACACTGAAGCTGGTGGAATTGTGGAAATGCATAGAAATAAATATACTGTTTGTATTAATGTTGTTTTGGCCATAGGTTTCAATATACACATAGACATGGTCATAAGAACTGGACAGGGCTGTAAGATGATCTGGATGTTAATTCCCAATGGAGAAGACCTCTTCCAACAATGATGTATCTGGTTTCTTTTTAATACAGTGGCAGTAACTCCTACATTCACTATTTGGTAGAGTTATTTAATTAATTAAGTACAGGTGTTGAGGCCAAAAATGTGGTTATCTAGATTAGCTAGCCCTTTGATGGGCAGAGAAGCTGTTGTGGAAGGATTAACGAGACATTCATATTTTGGTAGCAATCTTCATGAAATGCATGTATCCAGATTAAAGTTCCCTCCTCAGTTCATTGAAACCATCACAAATCATTCATTGAACCCATCACAAATCATTCATTGAACCCATCACAAATCATTCATTGAACCTATCACAAATCATTCATTGAACCCATCACAAATCAGACTTATTGATATTCAAATATGTAGCGCATGAATAGTTTAGGTAATAATATGAGCAGTCAGTTTGATAAAGAGTGCAAACTTAATGTTAAAATCATTGAAAGATTTGACTTTGATCATTAAATAAGTTTGTACAATTGAGTTAGCATCTCACAGTGGACACTAGATAGACTTTTGATCATTAAATAAGTTTATACAACCAAGTTAGCATGTCACAGTGGACACTAGATAGCTTCGTTATTTGCAAAATGAGTCTGAAAAAAAGACAAGTGATAAATTAAATTGAGGAGGCGACTGTTTTGCAATAACAAAATTGAAATATAAATTGCGACTGCGAACTCATTTGTGACAGGATTAAGACATTTGCTTTTATGTACTTGGAAGTAAAGTAGCTGAATGAGCTGGTAAGTTAAAGTGCCATTTTCTTGGATTTTTCTCACTACAACCATGGACGATGTTGAATAACGGTAACCAAAGGTAAATGGTACTTTGTACTGATGCAGTTGTGTGCCCAATCTGTGTGCTGAGAGGCAATCAAGAACGTTCATGTGAAAGGTGTTTGTTTGCCTAATGGAGGATGTAAACCCATTGTCACATTTCTGATGTTGTTGGTGGACAAACAGTGGTCATTACTAATGTCCACTCAGACCCCAGTGGACGTCAACATTCCAGCATGAAGGCTCCATTTGATGAAGGAAGGAAGAAGGCTTGCCAAGATTGTTCTTTAATGAACGTGTCCGAGATGTCGGATCGTGTGTTCAGTGGCATATGTTTTAAGTAATGAGAATAGTCACTAGGTGGCTACCCTGGAATCCTGACACTGTGCTGGATGTTTTAGGAGAAATTTCTGTCATTATGAGTACTTGGTGATATTTTTATTTGACTGACTTTAGTACATCTTCTGTCTGCCTCAGTTGAGCACCTTTAGTACATCTTCTGTCAATGCCTCCACCGTCCACTTGCCAGATGTACAGGGTTCTACCATCGGTCGCTACGACTTATCTGTCTGGGCCTTAGAACACGGAACAAACTCTGTACTCGTGGGTTTATTCATCTATGTCCCAAGTCACCGTGTCCAAGTTTTATCTGAGTGTTGGCAGCAACTTACAAAGCTAAGCTGCATTGCTGCCAGGTGGCAAAGTCATAGTAACACAGTTAGTGTTAAGGTAATTAGTACAAGACAACATATATGTGTCTATGTTTTCAATACTGGAGAGATTTTGGCAGTTTAGTTTTGAATTGGCCAGACATGAATGTCGGAGTAAAGGACATTGCAATTATCATTAATCATTTTATAGAATATATATATGTTAGACATAGTTGAGATCAAATTGTGCACACCAAAGTGAAAAACTCTTTGTGAAGAATAAATGAAACTGTAATTTACATAAAAGATGGATACCAAAACAAGACATTGAAAAGTGCAGTGCAGTGGAATTGGAGTAATCCATTGGGAGGCAGATAAAACACCACAGTGGAATTAGAGTAATCCATTGGGAGGCAGATAAAACACCACAGGGGAATTAGAGTAATCCATTGGGAGGCAGATGAAACAAGCAATTTTTTATTGAAATTGTTTGATAAGAGTGTAGCCAATGATAATGCGGAAAGGTTTGCATATATCACAAAAGACTGACAGGATACGACACTAGCAAAACCATGGTAACAATTGTTGCGGCGGGTGTCCTTGGGAATAACGACCGTTAACGGGTCCGGCTAGATGTGAAAGTAAATTAATGACTGTTCATATTTACTTTTTCTTTTGAAGTACACTGTGTGGTCATCCTTACTTTTGAAGTACACTGTGGTCATCCTTTCTTTGGAAGTACACTGTGGTCATCCTTTCTTTGGAAGTACACTGTGTGGTCATCCTTACTTTTGAAGTACACTGTGTGGTCATCCTTTCTTTGGAAGTACACTGTGGTCATCCTTTCTTTGGAAGTACACTGTGTGGTCATCCTTACTTTTGAAGTACACTGTGTGGTCATCCTTTCTTTGGAAGTACACTGTGGTCATCCTTTCTTTTGAAGTACACTGTGTGGTCATCCTTTCTTTTGAAGTACACTGTGTGGTCATCCTTTCTTTTGAAGTACACTGTGTGGTCATCCTTTCTTTTGAAGTACACTGTGTGGTCATCCTTTCTTTTGAAGTACACCGTGTGGTCATCCTTTCTTTTGAAGTACACTGTGTGGTCATCCTTTCTTTGGAAGTACACTGTGTGGTCATCCTTTCTTTTGAAGTACACTGTGTGGTCATCCTTTCTTTTGAAGTACACTGTGTGGTCATCCTTTCTTTTGAAGTACACCGTGTGGTCATCCTTTCTTTTGAAGTACACTGTGTGGTCATCCTTTCTTTGGAAGTACACTGTGTGGTCATCCTTTCTTTTGAAGTACACTGTGTGGTCATCCTTTCTTTTGAAGTACACTGTGTGGTCATCCTTTCTTTGGAAGTACACCGTGTGGTCATCCTTTCTTTTGAAGTACACTGTGTGGTCATCCTTTCTTTGGAAGTACACTGTGTGGTCATCCTTTCTTTTGAAGTACACTGTGTGGTCATCCTTTCTTTGGAAGTACACTGTGGTCATCCTTTCTTTTGAAGTACACTGTGTGGTCATCCTTTCTTTTGAAGTACACTGTGTGGTCATCCTTTCTTTTGAAGTACACTGTCTGGTCATCCTTTCTTTTGAAGTACACTGTGTGGTCATCCTTTCTTTTGAAGTACACTGTGTGGTCATCCTTTCTTTTGAAGTACACTGTGTGGTCATCCTTTCTTTTGAAGTACACTGTGTGGTCATCCTTTCTTTTGAAGTACACTGTGTGGTCATCCTTTCTTTTGAAGTACACTGTGTGGTCATCCTTTCTTTTGAAGTACACCGTGTGGTCATCCTTTCTTTTGAAGTACACTGTGTGGTCATCCTTTCTTTGGAAGTACACTGTGTGGTCATCCTTTCTTTTGAAGTACACTGTGTGGTCATCCTTTCTTTTGAAGTACACTGTGTGGTCATCCTTTCTTTGGAAGTACCCTGTGTGGTCATCATTTCTTTGGAAGTACACTGTGTGGTCATCCTTTCTTTGGAAGTACACTGTGTGGTCATCCTTTCTTTTGATCTACACTGTGTGGTCATCCTTTCTTTGGAAGTACACTGTGTGGTCATCCGTTCTTTGGAAGTACACTGTGTGGTCATCCTTTGTTTTGAAGTACACTGTGTGGTCATCCTTTGTTTTGAAGTACACTGTGTGGTCATCCTTTCTTTTGAAGTACACTGTGTGGTCATCCTTTCTTTTGAAGTACACTGTGTGGTCATCCTTTCTTTTGAAGTACACTGTGTGGTCATCCTTTCTTTTGAAGTACACTGTGGTCATCCTTTCTTTTGAAGTACACTGTGTGGTCATCCTTTCTTTTGAAGTACACTGTGTGGTCATCCTTTCTTTTGAAGTACACCGTGTGGTCATCCTTTCTTTTGAAGTACACTGTGTGGTCATCCTTTCTTTGGAAGTACACTGTGTGGTCATCCTTTCTTTTGAAGTACAATGTGTGGTCATCCTTTCTTTGGAAGTACACTGTGGTCATCCTTTCTTTTGAAGTACACTGTGTGGTCATCCTTTCTTTTGAAGTACACTGTGTGGTCATCCTTTCTTTTGAAGTACACTGTCTGGTCATCCTTTCTTTTGAAGTACACTGTGTGGTCATCCTTTCTTTTGAAGTACACTGTGTGGTCATCCTTTCTTTTGAAGTACACTGTGTGGTCATCCTTTCTTTTGAAGTACACTGTGTGGTCATCCTTTCTTTTGAAGTACACTGTGTGGTCATCCTTTCTTTTGAAGTACACTGTGTGGTCATCCTTTCTTTTGAAGTACACCTTGTGGTCATCCTTTCTTTTGAAGTACACTGTGTGGTCATCCTTTCTTTGGAAGTACACTGTGTGGTCATCCTTTCTTTTGAAGTACACTGTGTGGTCATCCTTTCTTTTGAAGTACACTGTGTGGTCATCCTTTCTTTGGAAGTACCCTGTGTGGTCATCATTTCTTTGGAAGTACACTGTGTGGTCATCCTTTCTTTGGAAGTACACTGTGTGGTCATCCTTTCTTTTGAAGTACACTGTGTGGTCATCCTTTCTTTGGAAGTACACTGTGTGGTCATCCGTTCTTTGGAAGTACACTGTGTGGTCATCCTTTCTTTTGAAGTACACTGTGTGGTCATCCTTTCTTTTGAAGTACACTGTGTGGTCATCCTTTCTTTTGAAGTACACTGTGTGGTCATCCTTTCTTTTGAAGTACACTGTGTGGTCATCCTTTCTTTTGAAGTACACTGTGTGGTCATCCTTTCTTTTGAAGTACACTGGTCATCCTTTCTTTTGAAGTACACTGTGTGGTCATCCTTTCTTTTGAAGTACACTGTGTGGTCATCCTTTCTTTTGAAGTACACTGTGTGGTCATCCTTTCTTTGGAAGTACACTGTGTGGTCATCCTTTCTTTGGAAGTACACTGTGTGGTCATCCTTTCTTTGGAAGTACACTGTGTGGTCATCCTTTCTTTGGAAGTACACTGTGTGGTCATCCTTTCTTTTGAAGTACACTGTGTGGTCATCCTTTCTTTTGAAGTACACTGTGTGGTCATCCTTTCTTTGGAAGTTCACTGTGTGGTCATCCTTTCTTTGGAAGTACACTGTGTGGTCATCCTTTCTTTGGAAGTACACTGTGTGGTCATCCTTTCTTTTGAAGTACACTGTGTGGTCATCCTTACTTTTGAAGTACACTGTGTGGTCATCCTTTCTTTTGAAGTACACTGTGTGGTCATCCTTTCTTTGGAAGTACACTGTGTGGTCATCCTTTCTTTTGAAGTACACTGTGTGGTCATCCTTTCTTTGGAAGTACACTGTGTGGTCATCCTTTCTTTTGAAGTACACTATGGTCATCCTTTCTTTTGAAGTGCCCTGTGTGGTCACCCTTTCTTTGGAAGTACACTGTGTGGTCATCCTTTCTTTGGAAGTACACTATGGTCATCCTTTCTTTGGAAGTACACTGTGTGGTCATCCTTTCTTTGGAAGTACACTGTGTTGTCATCCTTTCTTTTGAAATACTCTGTGTGGTCATCCTTTCTTTTGAAGTACACTGTGTGGTCATCCTTTCTTTTGAAGTACACTGTGTGGTCATCCTTTCTTTGGAAGTACACTGTGTGGTCATCCTTTCTTTGGAAGTACACTATGGTCATCCTTTCTTTGGAAGTACACTATGGTCATCCTTTCTTTGGAACTACACTGTGTGGTCATCCTTTCTTTGGAAGTACACTATGGTCATCCTTTCTTTGGAAGTACACTGTGTGGTCATCCTTTCTTTTGAAGTACACTGTGTGGTCATCCTTTCTTTGGAAGTACACTATGGTCATCCTTTCTTTGGAAGTACACTGTGTGGTCATCCTTTCTTTGGAAGTACACTATGGTCATCCTTTCTTTTGAAGTACACTGTGTGGTCATCCTTTCTTTGGAAGTACACTGTGTGGTCATCCTTTCTTTTGAAGTACACTGTGTGGTCATCCTTTCTTTGGAAGTACACTGTGTGGTGGTCATCCTTTCTTTTGAAGTACACTGTGTGGTCATCCTTTCTTAGGAAGTACACTGTGTGGTCATCCTTTCTTTTGAAGTACACTGTGTGGTCATCCTTTCTTTTGAAGTACACTGTGTGGTCATCCTTTCTTTGGAAGTACACTGTGTGGTCATCCTTTCTTTTGAAGTACACTGTGTGGTCATCCTTTCTTTTGAAATACACTGTGTGGTCATCCTTTCTTTTGAAGTACACTGTGTGGTCATCCTTTCTTTGGAAGTACACTGTGTGGTCATCCTTTCTTTTGAAGTACACTGTGTGGTCATCCTTTCTTTGGAAGTACACTATGGTCATCCTTTCTTTGGAAGTACACTGTGTGGTCATCCTTTCTTTTGAAGTACACTATGGTCATCCTTTCGATGGCATTTTTATTCAGATACTTGTAATGGGATATGAGTTGATTTCATTTCCATTTTTTTCCAAGATTTAATCAGATTTAACAAGATCGCCATCCAAGCCAAAGGACCAGATGGCAAGTGGACAAGGAAGCCATTGACTTATCGAGAGTCCAACATTTTTCATCTATGTGTAATCCATCAACGTTGTTTTTAAATATATTCACGCTACTAGCAGTTACACAATCCGTAGGCAATTTGTTCCATTCATTTATTGTCCTCTGTGAGAATGAGTACTTTCTGATATCCAATCTACACTGATCCTTTACTAATGTTACCTCATGTCCTCTAGTTCTACTATCTTTCTTGAGTGAGAAAAAAATATTTCTATCAATATTTTCATACCCATTCAATATCTTAAAAGCTTCAATTTGATCTCCTCTTAATCTCCTTGAGGAAACTGTGGGGTTGCAAGCATTGATTAGTTTGGGATGAAATGTTGTAATCCATTCAGGTATCGATTAATATGAGAGGAGAATTCCTGCAGTTTATCTAGAAGGTAAAAGGTATGTAAAAAGGTACATTCTTATATAGCATAGTATCCAGTCATCGGGACTGCTCGAAGCACTACACTCCACCCCCTGGCAGACCTGTTCATTCCAGCGCCATCTCGACTTCTCCGGGAAGAATTCAGCCATGCTGCAGTTACTGCGTGAAGACTATTTGTTCATATATCCACCCGTCTGTAGCCAGGTACTCATTTATACAGCTGAGGCAACTGAGGCAACTGAGGCAACTGAGGCAACAAGAGGATTCAAACCGGGTTCGCTTGATTGAGATCACAATGTTGTAACCACTGTGCTACCGCGCCCCACACTACTAAGTGCCTCATTGTAATTACCTTTCTGGTACGCCAGTAAACCCTCCACAGTTTGCTTGTACGCTACTTTTTAATAGCTTCTTTTGACAAATGTTTCTGTTTTCCTTGTTTTTTTCAAAGGAACAAATTGATCAATGATACTGTCAATTTCATATTTTAGAACGTTCCAACATTCAATTGTTGTCTTATCCCTCAGTATGTTATTCCAATCTAGCTTTGCTAAGTATTTTCTCACATCTTTATATTTACCTTTGTGGAAGTTTCTCTTTGTATTTTTTATATTTTTATTTTCTGATTTTACCTTGATGTCAAAATGTATTTGATTATGATCACTGTTACTCAATGGTTCATGTATTTTGACATTGTCCACTAATTCATTTTGTGAAAACAAAACTATATCTAATACATACTCTCCCCTGGTTGGTTCTAGCATATGCTGAGTAAGGAAGCTATCCTGTATTAAAAATAGAAATTGTTGGTCTTCACTCTCTGTACTCTCTAGAGAGATTTCCATTGTATGTGTCCGTGGTTAAAATCTCCCATTATGATACATTCCAGGCTTTTTAGCAAATACAAATGTATTTGAATGCACATTCAAATGCTTCCCATGAAATTGTAAATGCATTTGCATTTGAATGCGTACCTGAAACATTTGCATTTGAATGTGACCCACAAACATTTGATTTGTCAAATGCACAATCAAATGCACAATCAAATGCATGCGTAATTCTTTGAATAATTATTATTGTTATATTCACTTTCATAAGTTCACAACATGCATTTGAAAAAGGGTTCTGTAGTGAGCAGTATCCTCAGCAGATTATGAAATCAATGTCTGACCTGTGAATCCATTTTCACAATATGCTCTATAAAAAAGTGCTTTGTAGGTAAATAATCAACTGGTCAGCTGAGCTGTTATTTGTGCAACATGAAAAGACCTACTGATCTATAGGTTGATGGCTTCAGAGATTACTTGTTCAATGAAACAATGCAGACAAATGACTCCCTTGTGTTGTGTTGGCACTGTTGCTTGAGTTGGGATGGCAGCTCATTGGGGGAGTAAACATTAGCAATGCCAGCCTTTAAAATGTACAGCCATTGTCTTGGTTCCCCTTCCATTCTGGCCTGAATGATTAGCCTTTCATTCCCTGCCATAGTTTGCAGTAAACTGTCTATGTTTCTCCCACCCATTTCCACCACCTCTACAGGCCTGGAACTGTGTGACTTAGTGTATATCTCTTAGTGCCCTGCACGGGCTGGGCTTTGGGTCCAAGCCTGGCCTGGGCTGAAAAA
This sequence comes from Lamellibrachia columna, assembly GCA_963662155.1. Classification (NCBI taxonomy): domain Eukaryota; kingdom Metazoa; phylum Annelida; class Polychaeta; order Sabellida; family Siboglinidae; genus Lamellibrachia; species Lamellibrachia columna. The sequence continues at coordinate 52,227,159 of OY759267.1, forward strand.
AATTTAAACACAGGCTTGGGCTGGACCTGGGCCTAGTTGAGCAGGCTGGGCCGGGCTTGGGCTTGATTATCTGGTGGTCAGATATGTGGTCACTGGTCTAATGTATCTGGGGCAAATCTCCCTTGGAAGGCAGTTCTTATTCATTACATAATGTTGTTTGTTAAATTGGTAATACAAATATTCATACAAGATCCAGATTATTAATTTTATTATTAATAAAAACTGATTATAAATTGTAATTCCGGTTATTGAATGCTTAAAATTATTTCTTTAGTATTATATACAGTAGTTGCAAATTGAGATCTTACATGGAATTATGAATGAGACTAGTGCATTATACATTGGAATGCAGTTTCACCTCTTTTCAACAATGGGACTTCCTATGGTATCATTTTAATAATGTGCATTCTTTTAATAGAGATATTTCATATAAAATATATGCATAGTCGCATGCCCATATCTTTGTATTGTAATTCTTTAAACATGTACTGGATTTCCAAGACACTGTGACTGGAGTAGTGGCACTTGTTTCACTCTGGCTTCGTCACAGTTAATGCGTGTTTCCCATCATTCTTCTTCAGATCCAACTTAACTTCATATCCCTTAATCCGTGATGTCTAGACTGTGTAAACCGCATATTTTTGGCATGAATGTTCCCTTTTGCATAGATCTAATGGCCCCATACCAGGCCACTTAAGTTCACCGGGCTGGAAGCAGCCAGCCCCAAATGTTTACTTTAGACATATTTGCAGAGTCGGCAATCAAGCCATGATTAACCATCAACTTATCACCCTTTGACCCAACGATTGGACATTCTATTGTCTAGGTCTTCCCTCCAAACATTGTCCGCCTGAATGACAGGCCCACTGGCCACTGACCACCGCCCACTGCCGACTACCCAGTAATACCAGGACCCAGTACCCAACCCAGTTGGTAACTGGTATTTTTCAATTGTGTGATTTAGTGTCTACTATTTAGTGTCTACAATTTCCCCAGTACTGATTCATTCACACTTGTACTAATTCACACATGTCTGAACCTGATCCATCTCAGGCTAGTGACTGCAGACCTGCTGGAAATGCAACTGGGTGTCAGTGCCAGTGGGTGACATAGTAGTAGCTAGTACTAGCTACTAGCCAGACACTAGTAAACAACAACTGACATTAGTATTTCAGTAGTAAACATTATACAATGTTCATATATAATTTTTAATTTAATAAAACAATAAGTAAGTTTTACAGTTTATTTGTGTTTCATATTTCTTATAAGATTATAGTTTTATCCTCTTTAAACTTAGCAGGTCGCGGGCTTGCGGACTGCGGGCTTACCCGTCTTTGACCTCCGGGTATGGGCCTGAAACTTGCGGGCCGGGCTGGGCCTGGGCCAAACATTAACGGTCTGGGCCTACATTCTAGTTTGCAGGCCGGGCTTGAAAAAAATTGTTGCGGGCCTGGGCTGGGCCTGGACTCTAACTGCTAATAGCAGGCTGGGCTTGGGCTCGGGCTCAAATTATAGGCCCGCGCAGGGCACTAATGTCTCTACAGACATGTTCATGTAGTGGGACTGGTATGTAGTGGGACTTAGTGGTTACAATAATGTACTACTGTATTTATTAAATAAATTAATAATGTGTTTGTATACATTACATTGTTTTTTTTCTCAAAATAAAACAAAACATTAATATAAAGCCAAAACATTTAAAATTAATTCAAATGCATTTGCAAATATGTAACCAAAACATTTGCATTTGCATTTGAGTGCGACCCCAAAACATTTGCATTTGAATGCATTCCTAGAAAATGGGATTTACGTTTGAATGAAGTGAAACAGTTGCATTTGCGTTCAAATGCGTTGACATGCATTCGTTAACAGGCCTGATATTACATTCCCCTTTACTCACTTCCTTTGTAGCATTTTGTGTTATATCCTCATTGTTTATGTTTGGACTTCGGTAAACTAATCCAATAGTTAATGTTGAATTTCCTGTAACTATATTGCACCAAACGGCAATCTGCTTCCCTTTCTTATCTTGTAATAGATTCTTATCTATATAAAGTAACTCCCCTCCCTTTCTTCCTGTTCAATCCCTTTCTTCCTGTTCAATCTCTCCTAAACATTACATATCCTGTCAGTCCTAATTCAGCATCTGTTATGTCTGTGTTGGCCCATGATTCGGTAATACCAATTATGTGAGGGTCAATATCTTCTACCATAATGTTTAATTTGTTTTTTCTTATTTACTATGCTCCTTGCATTTAAACACATATATTTATAACCAGCTTCTTAAATGTTTTCTGGACATTTTGTTACTGGATTGTGTGTACTAGTGGCCTTTTGTCCTATTTAACGCACCTCTAAGTAACCCCCACTGCGCTACAAAAACAAAATCACATAGAAATCATGTGGCAAACAAAGGGACTCCCATTGATTAATGACAGGTAGGAATATTTATAGGTTATCCATTTTAACTATCTGTCCTAAGTCTGTGTGAACATAAAGCTTATGAATGCATTGACTGTCTGTATGAACATATAGCTTATGACGGCATTGACTGTGTGTGTAAACATATAGCTTATTACTGCATTGACTGTCTGTGTGAATATATAGCTTATGACTGCATTTACTTTGTGTGTGAACATATAGCTTATGACTGCATTAACTGTCTGTGTGAACATATAGCTTTTTACTGCATTGACTGTCTGTGTGAACATATAGCTTATGACTGCATTGACTGTCTGTGTGAACATGTAGCTTATGACTGCATTGACTGTGTGAACATGTAGCTTATGACTGCATTGACTGTCTGTGTGAATATATAGCTTATGACTGCATTAACTGTCTGTGTGAACATATAGCTTTTTACTGCATTGACTGTCTGTGTGAACATATAGCTGATGACTGCATTGAATGTCTGTGTGAACATGTAGCTTATGACTGCATTGACTGTCTGTGTGAACATGTAGCTTATGACTGCATTGACTATCCTAGTGCTTAGTTATTTTCATGCATAGTTTGACCAGTATGTCGTCTCTCTTTGTATGCTGCTTTGATATATCTGACAGTTATCTAGTTTTCAGTGTAATTATTGCATACATTGTGAGCCTTCAGAGAGTAATAAATAATGGTTGAATGGAGCAGAAAGTGATAATGTTTCCTGTGTTAGTGTTTCCTGGCTGTGTTAGTGTTTCCTGGCTGCGTTAGTGTTTCCTGGCTGCATTCTGTGGACAGGTGCATTCTGTGGACGGGTGCGTTCTGTGGACGGGTGCATTCTGTGGACGGGTGCGTTCTGTGGATGGGTGCGTTCTGTGGATGGGTGCGTTCTGTGGACGGGTGCATTCTGTGGACGGGTGCATTCTGTGGACGGATGGGTGCTCTGAACCAAGTCTTGTGCTAATTGGCTCACATCAAAGCTGATCACCTCATCTAAAGTGGACAATTACCAGAAATTAAGACAATATAGGTCAATATCGACATGAATCTGGCGATATTGACCTATATTGCAATTAGAAGTACAATTAAGTAGACTGATCCTTCCACAATCTCCTCTCTTCTCTCTCCTATCAATCTCTCTTGCTCTCTGTTGCTCTCTCTTCACACTGTTTCTTATATTTTCATCTCGTTCCCTGTCCCTCCCTTCCTCTCACTCCTGCTCTCACTATCTCCTTCTTTCCTTCCCTCAATCCCTCCCCCTCTCTCTCTCTCCCTTACTCCCCCTCTCTCTCCCTTATTCTCCTTCTCTCTCTTCCTCTCTCTTTCCCCCGATCTCCCTCCATTTCCTTCTCCCTCCTGGGTCTTGTTCCGCATTCTGGTTGCCATCTTCACCTTCCTCCCCCCTGACTCTCCCACCTCATGTATTCTGCCTTCCTCCCTCCTGACTCTCCCACCTCATGTATTCTGCCTTCCTCCCCCTGACTCTCCCACCTCATATATTTTTGCCTTCCTCCCCCTGACTCTCCCACCTCATGTATTCTGCCTTCCTCCCCCTGACTCTCCCACCTCATGTATTCTGCCTTCCTCCCCCCTGACCCTCCCACCTCATGTATTCTGCCTTCCTCCCCCTGACTCTCCCACCTCATGTATTTTGCCTTCCTCCCCCTGACTCTCCCACCTCATGTATTATGCCTTCCTCCCCCTGACTCTCCCACCTCATATATTTTTGCCTTCCTCCCCCTGACTCTCCCACCTCATGTATTCTGCCTTCCTCCCCCTGACTCTCCCACCTCATGTATTCTGCCTTCCTCCCCCTGACCCTCCCACCTCATGTATTCTGCCTTCCTCCCCCTGACTCTCCCACCTCATGTATTCTGCCTTCCTCCCCCTGACTCTCCCACCTCATGTATTCTGCCTTCCTCCCCCTGACTCTCCCACCTCATATATTTTTGCCTTCCTCCCCCTGACTCTCCCACCTCATGTATTCTGCCTTCCTCCCCCTGACTCTCCCACCTCATGTATTCTGCCTTCCTCCCCCCTGACCCTCCCACCTCATGTATTCTGCCTTCCTCCCCCTGACTCTCCCACCTCATGTATTCTGCCTTCCTCCCCCTGACTCTCCCACCTCATATATTTTTGCCTTCCTCCCCCTGACTCTCCCACCTCATGTAATTCTGCCTTCCTCCCCCTGACTCTCCCACCTCATGTATTCTGCCTTCCTCCCCATGACTCTCCCACCTCATATATTTTTGCCTTCCTCCCCCTGACTCTCCCACCTCATGTATTCTGCCTTCCTCCCCCTGACTCTCCCACCTCATATATTTTTGCCTTCCTCCCCCTGACTCTCCCACCTCATATATTTTTGCCTTCCTCCCCCTGACTCTCCCACCTCAAGTATTCTGCCATCCTCCCCCGACTCTCCTACCTCATGTATTCTGCCGTCCTCCCCGACTTTCCTACCTCATGTATTCTGCTTTCCTCCCTCCTGACTCTCCCACCTCATGTATTATGCCTTCCTCCCCCTGACTCTCCCACCTCATATATTTTTGCCTTCCTCCCCCTGACTCTCCCACCTCATGTAATTCTGCCTTCCTCCCCCTGACTCTCCCACCTCATGTATTCTGCCTTCCTCCCCATGACTCTCCCACCTCATATATTTTTGCCTTCCTCCCCCTGACTCTCCCACCTCATGTATTCTGCCTTCCTCCCCCTGACTCTCCCACCTCATATATTTTTGCCTTCCTCCCCCTGACTCTCCCACCTCAAGTATTCTGCCGTCCTCCCCCGACTCTCCTACCTCATGTATTCTGCTTTCCTCCCTCCTGACTCTCCCACCTCATGTATTATGCCTTCCTCCCCCCTGATCATGTATTGATCTTCTACTAACTCACTCAGTGGTTTATGTGCCATCCAGTTTGTTACTTCTACATTGGCTAGAGGTCTCATGCCGTGAACCTCCGGTCAGGGGTATTCTGCCTTCCTCTGCAGTCAGTGGACATTTAGCCACATGAGACTGGAGATTGTATGATTTACATCTGTTATGAGAGATAGGAATACAGCCATAAAGGACAGTGTCCACAGTGTAGATGCAAACAAGGTCAGTCTGATGAATGGCCTATCAGATGCAGGAGGCATTTTGTATCCTCAGTTACATCAGATTTAACATATATATACATGAGGCCAGCCAGTCAGACTACTGCAGCCAGCGCCATGCCAAGTGTAGCACTCTGCGTGGCTAGAAGGAAGTCCAACCAGTATTTGTGTTGTTGGCTGCACTTTTTGTTAATGCTGATTTACATGTTTTCATAGGTTGAATTTTTTATTTTGTACTTCGTTGCGAGAAATGGTCGGTAATGGTGAAATAGTGATCTATTGTAACTGAATATGTATACAGTGAGAATATAAGGTACTGTCACTACAATAGTATTTATTTCCTTATTAACACTCACTGGAGAATTGTTTCATATCGACACATGCTAGTTGACATGTTCAATGTGTTATTAATGCTAAAATACCTCTTCTATGTACCACTTATTTTGATCATTGCATAATGAGCACAATCAAACGCTAATGATGTCAAAATCCCCAAAGCCAGATCTACCAAGAATTGTTATTATTTCAATGGTGGAACCCACCATTGAAGCAATAACAATTCGGGGATTTTGTCATCACAATTTGGTTTGCCTTTAGTGGAGAGTACTGGTGATGATTATATCTTCTTGCATGCAGTATTGATCAGCCTCAGAAAGGAATTTTCTCGCTAGAGGTTCATTGTCTGGCAATACATAATTGTGCGCATTTGTCCTATTTCAGAACAATTCTGTTGAGCTTGCACTGTCGCCTTGTCAATCAAGTTGACCAGGCTTGATGGCATGGCTAAACTGATTGTATTGCATGGCTCAACTGATTGTATTGCATGGCTCTACTGATTGTATTGCATGGCTCTACTGATTGCATTGCATGGCTCAATTGATTGTATTACATGGCACAACTGATTGCATTGCATAATATTGGATTTAACATGTTGTTTTCTGGTTCAAGCTTGAAATTTGCTTTATGTTTTGGAGTAATTTGTGTTTTTATGTTCTTTCTTGAAGAAATCTGAGCGAGTTCTAAGAACTGATTGTTAGTAGATGTCTGGGGACAATGGTATCCAGACGTTTTGGTAAAGGACACTTTGGTAATGGACATTTTGGTAACTGACATTTCGGTAAAAGGACATTTCGGTAAAAGGACATTTCAGTAAAAGGACATTTCGGTAAAAGGACATTTTGGTAACTAGACATTTTGGTAACAGACATTTCGGTAACAGACAATTTGGAAATAGACATTTTGGTAGAATCTTAAAACAAATTGCCGTTAATAATACTAAATAAATGCAGCTACGAGTGTGTGTTCAATAACAATTTAATTCAAACTGATACATGTAGCTCTTCCAGTGATGCACAATGGGAATGTCATGTAATGTCCTAGAAGGTAGTAATGTTCAGCGGAGTGTTTTTACAAACGAACTAGATGCCCAATGGCTGTAAGGAACTGTGGCACCTGCATTACCCCATTGACATAGTCACGACACAGGTTCCTCAGTCGTGTCTGGAGTCTCACGTACTCGTGTCTCACACGTTTCCGGGGTGGCTGGCCGGTTGCATCCTGGATAATGATGGCGCTGACACACTCCTGTTCCCGCTGCAGGCATTTAATGGATTTCCATATCGATGGATGCTGGTGACCAATCAAGTGACGATACTTGTTGTTCCAAGCCTCAGAGACGTTATTTGTGCGTGGGTTGTCATTTACGGTCGCATTGTGCACATTCCACGTCTCCACAGGATAGAGGGGAGCGATGCGCACCATCCTGATGCCTCCCACCTGCAGCCGACCTTGCCTGTAGTGGCCGTGAACGTACGTTTTGTCGAAGTAGTCGACCAGAGGTGCTGCCAAGGCTGGTGCAATCGTACGCAGGTGTGCCATGCCAGCAGACACGTCAGTTGGTGGCAGAAACGCAAGGCCATCGAGCATGCCACAGAAATGGCGAAAGTTGTTGTCTGTCCGATAGGACACAACAAGCCCCATTTCCTGAGTTTTCAGCACTGCATTTGCTGGTAGCAAGTTGGTGTATACACTAGCAGGGCAGTGCTTGCTTGCACGACATGTGCAACGCCACCGTATCATGCCATTTTTCTCTGTGTGCTTTGTGTAAGCATATCCAGCCCACAAAAGCTTTGGTTTCCCCCTGGTTGTTGTAGTTACTTCCATGATCACATGTATGAACAGAATGATATGAACTGATGTATATCTGGATTTAAATGTGTCCTGCTGGCCACTGGTTGGCTGTAGTGGTTGAACACTAGCCACCACCACTGCTATTTGGAAGCCATGTTCCCTTTGGTGACAAGCACTATCTTACACATGTCTGAATGCTAGTGGGAAGCCAAGTTCCCTGTCTGGTATTCCGCTGGACCATCCTAATTTATAAATGGCTTAACTGACTGACATCTTATCAGGTTATTTCCTGATATGGCAGATTGGACCCTGGTTATTTTCAGTAGTTTTACCAAAATGTCTAGTTACCAAAATGTCCTGTTACCAAAATGTCCTTTTACCGAAATGTCCTTTTACCGAAATGTCCTTTTACCGAAATGTCAGTTACCTAAGAGATGATGCAAAGGGTCTAGGAGGAGTAGGGTAACATGCAAGCATACTCATGGAGGATTATAATAATAAACATACTCATGGAGGATTATAATAACAAACATACTCATGGAGGATTATAATAACAAACATACTCATGGAGGATTATAATAACAAACATACTCATGGAGGATTATAATAACAAACATACTCATGGAGGATTATAATAATAAACATACTCATGGTGGATTATAATAACAAGCATACTCATGGAGGATTATAATAACAAGCATACTCATGGAGGATTATAATAATAAACATACTCATGGAGGATTATAATAACAAACATACTCATGGAGGATTATAATAACAAACATACTCATGGTGGATTATAATAACAAACACTCATGGAGGATTATAATAATAAACATACTCATGGAGGATTATAATAACAAACATACTCATGGTGGATTATAATAACAAACATACTCATGGAGGATTATAATAACAAACATGCAGTGGATTATGTATACCTTCCATAAAAATCTCAAGATATATTTTTTAAAATTGCGTTTCCTCCATGAATCTTCGGCAGTCCCTTGTTTTCATGACGACTTGGCGTCTCTCTGTTTATGATATCGTGCTTAATGATTCTCTTTTGCTGTGTCTCCAAGCTGAGGTTCCTGAGGAATTTCCTGTCTAGCTGCATTAAGTTGAAACAGGGACTTTGATCAGACACGGGAGACCACCACTGGTGACATCTATAGACGTTGTGGATCATATCTCTGGCAGTTCAACAATCTAGGCTTCATCTTATGTAGGACATGTCAAAAACCGGGTGTTTAGTAGGCCTATATGTTTAGTAGGCCTATATGTTTAGTAGGCCTATACGTGTATCAAGCTAGAGATGATGTTAACTTATATC